>WOXC01005640.1:180000-425434 GCA_011680675.1 Gymnobelideus leadbeateri | reverse complement strand
GGGAGAGAGAGAGAAAGAGAGAGAGAGAGAGAGAGAGAGAGAGAGAGAGAGAGAGAGAGAATATAATAATGCATTGAACACTGCCAAATCTACCCAGAGACAAATGCCTTATCTCAATTTCAAATTCATTATTCAACAGGGACAATCCCTAAAATGGGCTGTCAGCAGAGAACAATGTTCTAAGTGAATACCAAGGGAACTAACATTGTAAAAAAGGCTACTTTCAACAAACTCCTTAGTAATCATATAATAGCATACAACATCTTTTGAGGCTTCATAATAGTGCCACAACAAATATTTTAGAAGAATTAGTGCTCAAAGAAAACTTATCTGGACTCACCTGAATATCACTGATCATTCCCTATCATAACAGAAATAAGTGCACCTGCACGCACACATAGACATACAGACACACACATACACACACAGATATTAGACTTTTTTTATAAAAAAGACCTGCCCAGCATGTTCCTGCATAAGAGGCGCATGATTACTCTAAAGTAATTTTTAAAAACACTGGATCAAAAGCATCAGAAACAAGAGATAATTAATACTACTCTGCTGTAGCATATAAAAAGTAGGGATGGGGGAGGGAAGGGGAATCACACATAGATTACAGCATGAGTGGATGTTTTGGGAAGAACAGCCAACTGGGAAATCAGGAGACATGGACCATTAACTTGCTGTGTGATCTTAAGGAAGTATCCTTTTCTAGGCTTCAGTTTTCTCATCTGTAAAATGAGGAGGCAGCACAAGTAAGTTTCCTTCCAGCTCAGAAATTCTACAAAATGTGCAGATCCTCACCAACACCATTTTCCATCTAAAAACCTTTTAACTTTCATAAAGCATTTTACTTTTTTAAAAAAATTAGATCTGATAGGATTTCTAAGTAGGTCACAGCCAAGAGAAACTATGTATATTTTACAGACGTTTTCTGGTTTTCTCCCCCTAGACTGACCTCTCTGAGAGCAGAACTGCTTTATTTACCTTTTCTTATTATCCCCAGAACTTTGCACAATGACTGACATGTAGTAGGTGTTTAATAAATGATAGCTGACCAATTGTCTGGTGGACTTTATTTTCAAGATATAGATTAATACATGATAGAACAATTAAAGGATCTCCGAGAATGATTTCTTCCCCACAAACTGCATTCCCACCAGGGAATGTAACAGCAAGCACCCTCAAATATCCAGGATGGCTGCTAGCACAGGTTCTTTGATATATATATATATATATATATATATATATATATATATATATATATATATATATATATATATATATAATATCATTCACTTAGTTCAGGGGAAAAAGTCAGCACCCTGAACTTCAGAAAATGCAAACAGAAATTACAAGCAGACAAAATATACAGACAGAGAAAATAACACAATTCAACAGACCAACAGACAGGGCTTCTAGCTGTCTGACCATTATATATACACATAGTTAGTGACCAGAGAGAGAAGAACCAACATCTGGGTTTTCAAAGCCGGGGGGCTCAATGACTACCCAGAGTCTCATCTGGACAGATCATAGTAACTCTTACCATAAGTGAGCCCCAAAGCAAAACCTCACCTCAAAGTTTATATAGCCTTCTTCAAGGTCAGAGTACATCACAACCTTTGATAACCACTGCCTAATTACAAAGTAACAAAAGGTGCAGGCCTTCCTGAAAAACAAGCCTCCCCTAAGTAAGCTTTCCTTGTTGGGCTCCAAGTGAGGTTCATTAAGGAGAAGGGAAGATTTTCAAATTCCCTTACCATTAAAGGGAAGTCAGCATAAAATGGAAAGAATACTGGATTGCAAGCCAGAGAATCTTGATTCAAAACCTACCTTTCCTACTTATTAACTGTATGACCAAGGAAGTCACTCACTGTCACTGCAACCCACTCCCTCATTGATAATATGAATGGGTTGGTCTAATTATCCTCTACATTTCTTAGTTAAAAATGCATAATTTTTATCTTTGGACTTCCTATAGCATTTTGTATAATGGGGACAAGTGTAACCCTCTGAAGCATGCTCCATGTATTATTTTTCATTATGATTATTGATGTATATACCATACCTCCCTCTAGATTATAAATCTCATGAGGGCAAGGTCTTTCCTTCTCTCAACTTTGTTATCACATCTAGCCTTCGGTATCATTCTCTGCACACAGTAATTTCTTTAATGTTGTTTCTTGAATTTATGAATTGAATTCAAAAACCACAGTCACATTGTTAATAAGCTAAAAGGTCAAAATTCCCACCATTAAGGATAGTGCCAAATCTCCTGCCCAGGAAAGTAAGGTCTCATCCACAAATGAAAGAGCCTCCTCTAAGGCTTCTCTCAAAGGGCAGAATCACTGGCTTAGAACTTAGTGCTTCCAGTGCCAGCAGGCCTGGAGTTGGTAGGTAGCTAGATTCGTTTTCTTCTTGTCCTTATAAGTTTCCAAAGGCTATTCAGTCAGTAAACATTAATATGTTCTAGACTACTGTATGCTTTGTATAAATGGGCAGAATATTCCATGCATTCATTCAAACTATTCTTTCAAACTAATTTCTGCTGAAAGGTACTTTTAGGTATAGATATACTTTATTCTAGCTTCTCATTATACGGCAGAATTAATTTCCCATACCAAAATTTCATCTTTTTTAACTCACTAGGATATTAGCTATCTTCACTGCTGTTAACCTCTTTTACTTTACTTCCTGTCATATTATTATCAGACAGAATGCTCACTTTCCAGAGCACTTCTTTCCTAACAATTAGAACAAGTTTTTAAAAAATTCATCATCTAAAGCCTTTTGAAGTCTTTTCCCTCAATTTTTTTATGTACATACTAAGAATAAATAAAATGCATTATGCTTAAAGAGTTTCTTACAAGGGTTTTTCTTTGTTTTCTTTCCAGTTTACACTTAATTGTGTGCCAATGTACATTCCTTTCTCTCAGATTCCAGATTTGTTTGCATCTGTTCATATAATCTGGGGACAAACCAAGTCTTCATTTTGTGCAAATTATTTTCCTCTTAACTCCTATAGCTCATAACTTGAGAACAGTCCTGGCCACAACACGGGACAATTATATCCCAGCCAGCTACCCCTACACTGTTCTAAGACCCCTAGCTTCAGCAATCAAGATATACTCTACCTTCCTCTACCCACTTCTATGGCAATCAAAGAAAAACATCTCACAAGGTTGGGGAATAGAACTAAAGAAAATTGACAAAGTATACTCTGAGCATCTCCAGTAATGGTACTTAGATGACTTCGAATGGTTGAGTGCAAGAAACATCTGATCAAACAAAGATAATACCTTGTTTGGCAAACTTAGGGGAAAAGAAGGGGCTGGGCTAGATGATTTCTAAGGCCTCTTACTGCTTTAACTCTATAATCTAACTACCTTATGTGTATGTAACAGAAAGGAGGGTATTTGTTCAAATGTCTAACCCTGTCTAAACGATTATATATGTGTATAGAGCCAGGAATATATAGTGGTTTAAGTTTTGCAAAGCACTTTAAAAATGATATATCATGGGGCGGTTAGGTGGCTCAGTGAGTAAGAGCACTGGCCCTGGAGTTGGGAGGACCCGAAATCAGTTCCGGCCTCGGAAAGTTAGCACCCATACATAAAATGACTAGCCGTGTAACCTTGAGCAAGTTACTTAACCCCATTTGCTTTAAAAAGAAATTTTAATTTTTTTAAATGATATATCATTTTAACCTCACAACAGCATTGGAAAGTAGGTGTTATTATTGTTACCATTTAAAGAGGTGAGGAAACTAAGGCAGATAGAGGATAAGTGACTTGTCCAGGGTCACACAGTATCTCAAGTCAGATTTTAATTCAGATCTTCCTGGTTCTAAGTCTAGTGTTCTATGCACCTAGCTGCCTCCAATAATATATGGTTTTGGTAAGTTCAGGGAAAGTTCTAAGTCTTAGATAGTAAAATAATCCAAGAAATGGAAACTAGATATAGAACTGTATAATGGAAGAGTTTAAAAGAAATAGACCATATATCCAGGATATGCCCCATACCTGGCTCAGCTGTAGATTTTAAGAATAGATGGATGGATAGATATATAAATAGATAGATAGGTAGATAGATAGATAGATAGATAGATAGATAGATAGACAGATAGACAGATAGACAGATAGATGAATGGATACATGGTTAGATGAATGGATGGATGGATGGATGGATGGATGGATGGATGGATGGACGGATGGATGGATGAAAGAGAGCGTTTATCACACACTAAGCATGTGGCTAGAAATACAAATAAAAGAAAACAAGACAGTCCCTAATCTGAAGGCACTTACATTGTAACAGAGAAATATCAAACACTAAAGAAATCTGGAAATTGCAAGGGTAGGGATACATCCAGGATAAAGGTTTCCAGAGAATAAGTTTAACTGAGTGAAGTTTGCACAATTGGAGGCCCTTGTGAAACAGTGATCCTTCCAATTTGTCTTTTAGGGTCATAGGCCCCACAGCAGAGGTATTTCAAAGTGGGCAAGTTTAAAGAATAAAATCAAAGAGCAACTGAGCCAGGAGTAAAATTGAGTATTTGTGATGAACATCCAAAGCTACTAGGTATTGAGTCACCTATAATTATATTCTGTTGTTCTTCAATTTTTTTCAGCTATTTCCAACTCTTTGTGACACCATTTGGGGTTTCATTGGCAAAGATACTGGAATAGTTTACCACTTCCTTCTTCAGCTCATTTTACAGATAGATGAGGAAACAGAGAAATAATATTCTAGACCAGGACTAACCTAGGACAGTCCACGGTGATTCAGGTTGGAGTGTGAATGCCATAAAGAATTGGTGGGGCATAAAATGCAATGAAAACTACTATACTAATAACAAAGGACAAAGAGGATATAATTCTTAAGATTGAAAATATAGTAATTCAGATAAAACAGCTACTCTCATTGGTCGCCACATTCACCAGGGCAGCCGTCCACACTAAATTAGAAAGGTGCATCCCCACAGGGAAGTAGGAATTCAACTTCAACTCACTCATAGGCTGGATCTTTTATATTTCAGACATCAAGCAAGCCAAACAGCCTCTCAGAGTTTTAAAAGACCAGCCCGGCCTACATAGCCTCTCCTATGACAAATATAACTACAGTAATATTTGTTATATATGCAGGTAGTGGCCAATGGCTCCTAAATTATCATAATAATCAGCCTTGACAGCCACCAAACATTTATGTTCTATACACATAGGGTCCATTACTCAACAATCTCTTAAGATTATGATTTTAATAAAGTAAAAAAGAGTCAAAAATACCAATCAATATTTAAATTAATCGCTAAGGTAACAGGAGCAGCTAGGCAGTCCAGGGGATGGAGTACAAAAAGTCAGCAAGACCTGAGTGCAAATGTGGCCTCAGATACTTACTAGCTGTGTGACCACAGGCAAGTCACTTAGCTCTGCCTCTGTCTCCTCCTCCTCTTACTGCCCTCTCCTCTGCCTTCTGGAGAAGACAACTGCAAACCACTCCAGTGTCTTTCCCAAGAAAATCCCCAATGGCGTCACAAAAAGTCAGACACAACTGAAACAACTGAACAAGGTAGCAGAAATTGTCCAATGAAAGTGTACAGACAAAAAGTCCTCTACACAATAGGCAGTGAGAGAAAAAAACCTTTCTAGAAACATCCTCACAATGATCAGCATTAAAAGTTTCACTTTAGTACATCAAATAAAGTAATTACCATAACTGAAAGACCGATGATGTTTCTTCCATTTCCCCTCCTACTGTAGATTTGGAATTAAAACATTAGAAAAGGAGAGAATATCTGTTGAAGTAAAAATAAACAAGAAAAGGAAAAAAGGAAAAGAAAAGAATTTAAAAGAAATGAAAATCTATTCTAAAAAAATAGATTCCTCTGGCATGTAGCCAGAACTCTCAAAAATGCAAAGAAACTCCTTGGAGATGTGTCAGACTTCCATGATTAGCTCGACCCAATCCTGCACATGAGAAGTTATGACTATGGTATAAAATCCATAGTAGAAACTAAACAGGATTATTTTACTGAGTACCGCTAATATTAATAGACCAGAGGGCACTAAGTTCCCTGAAGCTAGAAACATGTCAGAGAGGAAAGACACACAACTCAGCTTAAAAAAGAAAAATCCATTAACCATGAAATAGGGAAACAAGAAATCAAACTTCCCATATACCATAACCTCCTGCAAAAGAGGAAAAATCTATTAAATAGAAAAGTCCTATAAAATGAAGTGATTCTAACTCAAAAGCAGCAGAAAGATGAGTAAATTGAAAAATACCATTAGGTACTGGACCTGTATTGGCTTCATTAAAATGGAGAATTCTCACGTGAGGAGACTCTACCAATGCAAGGCAGCATATTTTCAGAAATGTATAGTCTTAGAGAGTTGCCTGGAGCACTAAGCAAGTGACTCAGCATCACACAGAGGATGTGTTAAAAAAAAAAAAAGGGGACTTGAATCCAGGTCCTTTTGGCTTTGAGAATAGCTCTCTATTAGACTAAGACTACACCAAGTAGTATCTTAAGTAAATTTCAAGTTAAGGAAAATTTCAAATAAATCACACTACTGATTTATCTAAAAAATGATTTAAACATATATATATAGATATATACACACATATGTACGTATATAATGTAATATTTACACATGCATACACACATATGTGTGTTTTGTGTGCATGTATATATACACATGTATATGTGTGTGTATATATATATATATACACACACACACATGTTTATATGTTTATGGCCACATCGAATATTTGTTCTAAGTGCTACAGAGTTAGTCAATCAATAAACATATATTAAGTGCAAAATTCTGAGATTACAAAGAAAAGTCAAAAATATTCCCTGCCCTCAAGGGGTTCTTAGTCCAATGAGAAAAGTCAACAATCAGTGGAGAAGGATGGATGTTGGGTACCCAGAGGCAGGATGAAGTCAGGAGGGCTATACACACACACATACACATACACACACACACACATACATACATACACACATACATACATACATAATGGTTCCATTATATTATGTAGCTTTAATTTCTCTAGGTACTGGTTACGGACCCAACTGGAGTGAATAGAATAATTCTTTAAAATGTTCAAGGTTCTTTTCCTTACATTCTTATTGGACTCACAGGCAAATAGTAACCAGTATTAAATGGATAGTAGTTCCCACTGCAAACTTCTTGGTTCACTCATTAAAAGCTCTGGTGATATCTTTTTGCTTAAGAAACTATGGATCATACCTGAGTGTTTCAGTTGGGTGATAGCAAAGTTCTAGGCCTGGGAATCTCTGGTCCTCTGTTTCATTCTCAATTTGCATACAGAAAGGAAAATCCTTAATCTGGAGAGAGAAGGGACTACAAAAATAACCTAATCCAAGATCTTTATCTTATGGATAGCTAAACTGAGATCAACAGAAGTTAACTAACTGGCCTGAAAATTGCCCATATAGGCAGTAATTAAAACAAAAATTTGAACCCAGATCTTCTGACTCAAAATCCATGATTTCTACAATATATTCTGTTCCCTCCTAAAATTAAAAAAATGGTCAAATAGATGTTTTTTCTTCTTTTGCTAATAATTATATATCATATAGAGAGAGATACATAACTCAATATTGTATTTTATAATTTTTATATAATTGTATACCTAGTCCTATACTAAGATTAATAATATATGAATATACAAAGAATTTGTGATTGTGTCAACATGGGAAACTCCCAGTGTGAGAATTTCCTCCACTGATGCAAATCTCAACCTGTCTATGACTTAGTAAATAAGTCCTATGAATGTGCTTGGAACACACAGAAGTCAAGTGACTTGGTCAGCATCGCAAATCTAACATGTAACAAAGGCTGGATCTGAACCCCTATAACCCTAACCCTCTATCCACCATACCATGCTGCCCCAAATTCAGGAATATTCTTGAAAAAAAATTCTAAGCAAAGAGACGAAAGAGGTGGTCTAAATCAAACAGATAGCTCTTCATCTACTAGGATTCCCAAATGCAAAACACCAAGGCCCCAGTTTGGGACCTAAGTGATTAGCTGACTAACCAGAAATGGAGTGATACAGATGAGAGATGGCAGATTATGTACATCCTGGGAATTAAACTGGCAAATAGAGGTTTTCTGCAACAGTTACAGCACAGAGAAAATGAAATCCAACATACACAAGCCCTCACAAAGCAAAGCAACTGCCCAAAACAAGGAGGCATCAGAAATCTTTCCTCATGTAAGCAATAAAATATTCAACAAAAATATCCTAATTGGTGGCAGGATCTACAAACATCTGGCGAAAGAATGTTGATGCTTCATGTTTTTCAGGAGGACATATTTCATGAATATTTCCTTCAAGCAGGTGATATTCCCTTATGATCAGCTCTATCTGATGTATAAATCTCACAAACAAAATCTTTGGCTATTTGGAGAAAAGGGAAAAGAATATCCTAGAGCCTCAAAATAGTTTGGGTTTTTTTTTAATTTTTTAATTAAGAGAGATAATTGTAGCCAACTATTCTGACAGTTTTGAGTTTGTGTGTTTATTCTCCAACCAATCAGCAGGAAATTCAAATTAGATTAACACAGAATCAATGAGATAAGTTGCCTCCTCCAGCTTGATCATTCTGGTTAACCTTGTCTTACTTAGAATTACAGACTTCATGGGGTGGCTAGGTGGCACAGTGAATAGAGCACCGCCCTGGAGTCGGGAGGACACTTAACACAAAAACTAGCCATGTGACTTTGGGAAAGTCACTTAACCCCAATTGCCCTCCAAAAAGCAAGTAAAAAAAATTGTGGACTTCAAGTTGGAAGCGATCTTCCTAAAGTCACCTAAACTCCCTCATTTTTAGGACAGGGAAACAGACCCAAGAAAGTGAAATTATTGACCCCAGGTCACTAAACAGGATAAATTTCTAGGATTCACATGATGATCATGGGATCAAAGACCTTCTCGTCCAACTCTTTTGTTTTTGCAGATGAAGAAACTAAGGCAGAGGTTAGTTGATTTTTCCAAAGGTCATAAATGGGGTAAGAATATGACGACCGCCATCTTGCTGCCGCCGCATGTTGCAGTCGGAGGAAGCCCCCGCCTCGGCTCCAGATCCACCAGCAGCATGAATCAAGAGAAATTAGCCAAGCTTCAGGCTCAGGTCCGGATAGGAGGCAAGGGCACAGCGCGAAGAAAGAAGAAGGTGGTACATAGAAGGGCTACAGCAGATGACAAGAAACTTCAGAGTTCTCTCAAAAAACTGGCTGTGAATAACATTGCTGGTATTGAAGAGGTGAACATGATTAAAGATGATGGGACGGTAATTCATTTCAACAACCCCAAAGTCCAGGCTTCCCTCTCCGCCAACACCTTTGCAATCACTGGCCATGCAGAAGCCAAGCCAATCACAGAAATGCTTCCTGGAATATTAAGCCAGCTTGGTGCTGACAGCTTAACGAGTCTTAGGAAGTTAGCTGAACAGTTCCCAAGGCAAGTGTCGGATAGCAAAACCCCCAAACCTGAAGACATTGATGAAGAGGATGACGATGTGCCAGATCTCGTAGAAAATTTTGACGAAGCATCAAAGAATGAAGCCAACTAGAGTGTGGTGATTCTTGGCGGCCGGCATGGACTAGGTTGGAGGAAGGAGCAGGAGGCTCCCGAGCTGTACAGTGGCAGAGAACGTCACCTGTTAATAGTTCAGTAATATAAATATTTTGTATATTAATGATGCTGTTTGTTCAGCATTTTTCTGTCAGTTGATTTTGCATTTTGCACTTCTCCCAGGATCTACTCTTTTGGTCAAAATACGAAGTATTGGTGCAAAAAAAAAAAAAAAAAGAATATGAGCCATCATTTTAACCCAAACTCCTAACCCAGTGGTTTTTCTACATCACACTGATTTGAGAAAGTCAAGACTCAAGCTCATGTCTTTTGATTCCATATCTAGTGAATTTGTACACCAGAGTCCTAAGAAGAAAAATTATTATATACCAAAATTAATATGGAAATGATGAGAAGGAAATTAAGTCCCTCAAAAAAGAAAAGCAACACTAATAATACAGTATCATTAAAAGATACAAATCTCAATCAAAAAATCAAACCTACAGAATTATAAACCAGCATAATAAAGAAAATCAAAGACTAGGATTTAAGTTTTATGCAAACGACCTTATGCTTTGTTAATGCTGAAGTGGGGAGACATCAGTAAGAAATCAACTGAAAACAAATATAAATTTTGCTTCAGTTGTGTCCATCTTCTTTAGAATTAATAGCTTACTCCATTGGTTAGTGCAAATGAAAAAGATTGGTTTACCTATTCTGTACATCTCAATCACCTATAGCAATGACATTTTATTCAATGTTGTCTTCTGGAGGCAACAGGGAAGAATGTATATTCCCTCCTCTTTCCCTTAAAAAAATATACTTTGGGGAAATGACCCTTCATTCCTAGAATGCCATAGGCATCTTTTGTCATCTTGAAAATCCTTTAAGCTCTCTGGGAATTCTGAACACCTAGAAAGGTTTAGTGAGTATAAAACTACACAGAAAAGAATATTTGAGAGCTGAAACACCTCCTAAATTAAGCAGTTTTAAATCCTTTTAGTCTATGCCAATGTTCCCTGGCCAATCTTGAAAAATCATGAATTTTCATGATTCTTCTTAAACAGTAATTGCCTGTAGGAATAAAGTAGAAGGGTCTCCCAATCGACTTGATGAAATAGCAGGGGCTGAATCTTTATCTTCAGGGCACATCCCATGGACATAAACATGTAAGCCTTAACATTTTGGTGGAAGGACATAACGAAATTCTCTGATAGGTTCCCAGTAACTGTTGCTGTGATTCAGAGGGAAAGAGCCTAGTTGAAAGAGCCACCCATCTCCCTAGTCTACAAAATCAAGTTCTAAAATGCCTATCCTATTTCTTTTCTCCTGTGGATTTCACCACTCTTACAAAAGACAGGGCCAATTTGCAACAGTAATAGTGATTGGGTTTTTAAGAAAAGGGTTACTCAAATAAATAAGAATCTATTCCTAAATTCATTCCCAGTTTAATTCAAAAGATATAGATCATCTTTTGAATCTTGTAGGTGCTATTACTGTTTTCTATATGTTAAAGAACTTTCTTTTGGACTATATGAAATATGTTCTCTTGTATACCGATTTTGAGCTGTGAATTTCAATACCCTTTAGCAGAAAATTTTTATTACTTTGTATCCTTACAATAATAAAAAAATTAAAATAAATAAATATTTGTTCCTCTAAAGAACTTTTTTCGATGCTATCTTCGAATATATATAAACATGGGTGTATCTTACTATCTATATCATTTTTCAAATGAGGGATTTGGACCTGATGATCTCTAAGTTCTCTCCTGTGAATCCTCTGAACTCTCACTGACTTCAAGACCCAAAGAAACAGACACTGAGAAACTCAAAGGTACATAACAGACAGTAAAGTAGCTCCCAGATAACTGTAAAGAGATCAACTCACTAGACCAAAATGAACTAAATCCTGGGTTACTGAAAGACCTGCCAGTGAAATAACTGATCTACCATCAATGAATTTTGAAGATGGTTGGAAATAGGCCATATAGCTTGGAGAATGGAATACTTGTCAATTTCTTAAAAGGCAGGAAAGGGAAAAGAGAATGGAATCTGCAAGTTTTAGGCCAGTGAACTTCAATTTATGAAAAGCATCAAGAACATATTCATAAAGGAATGAGGCATAGTAAAAAAGAAACTAAAATCACAAAGGGCATGGATTCATTAAGAACCCTATTTCTTTTTTTGATAGAGAAGAGTTACAGTCATAATAACCTAAATTTCAGTAAAATATTTCCAGACCTTTCATTCCATAGTTGCCAAAGACAACTTAGAAGGTCATCAGGAAAAGTCTGTAGAATCTGGGCAGGAGTAGAACACAGGCCAACACAGGTCATACCAGCACAGCCCCAGGCCCAGCCCCAGCAAACCAGAAGCAGGCCTTGGGAGGCACTGAATCAGCAGTGGCAGCAACTGTTTACAGAGTTCTCAGGCCAGAGATGGTAAGGGAGTTGAACAACTGGTCAAAGGAGATTAGAGGGGTCTTTTTGCTAGCACTGGGGCAGGACTCTGCTGCTCTGTCCATACTCAGATCTGAGTCACAGTCCTGGGTAGCAGTACCAGTGTGAGAAGAAGCAATAGTACAGCAGAGCTTGTGGTCACAGAGGATCAGGGACATGATCACTCACAGACCAAAGCACAGGCCAGGAGAGTAGTAAACACCTCTCCTTGGACCATACCACCTTGGAAGGACAAAAAATCCTTATAGGTCTTAGAAGTATCCCTGAAAACAGCTGCACAAAACCCCTGAAGCTTTGGACAGAATGCCTTCTACCCTGGAAACAGTACCCTACTTTAACAAAGAGTTAAAAGTCAAGTAATAGGTTAGGAAAATGAGCAAACAACAGAAAAAATTCTAACCAGAGAAAGTTACTAAGGTGATAAGGAAGATAAAAATACACACTCAGAAGGTAACAAATTCAAAACTCCTATATCCAAAAGTTCCAAGAAAAATAAGAATTAGTCTCAGGTCAGAAGAGTTCAGAAAGGATTTTGAAAATCAAGGAAGAGAGGTTGAGCAAAAATTAGGAATAGAAATGAAAGTGATGCAAGAAAATAATGAAAAACAAGCCAACAGCTTGACAAAGGAGACACAAAAAATACTGAAGAAAATAACACCTTAAAAACAGACTAGATCGGGGGCAGCTAGGTGGCTGAGTAATTAGAGCCCGATTTATTCAACCATTCCAAATCAATGGGCAACCCCTCAATTTCCACTTCTTTGTCACCAGAAAGGAGCTCCTATAAATATTTTTGCACATATAGGTCCCTTTCCTTTGTGTTTTATGATTGTGAAAGAGTAGTATTATGGGGCAGCTAGGTGGTGCAGTGAATAGAGCACCAGCCTTGGAATCAGGAGGATCTGAGTTCAAATCTGGCCTCAGACACTTAACACAAAAACTAGCCATCTGACCTTGGGCAAGTCATTTAACCCCAATTGTCCTACCCCCCCCCAAAAAAAAAGCAAAAATAAAAGAAACAATTTAATGAGCAGTATTAGGCTATAATAAATAATGAGGGGGTGATTTCAGAAAAACATAGCAAAGCCTATATTAACTGATGCAAAGTGAAGTGAAAACTGGGAGAACACTGTAAACAGTAACAGTAAATGTTGTAATGATGACAACGGTGAAAGGCTTTGCTGCTCTGATCAATACAAGACAATTTCAAAGGACTCATGATGGAAAAATTGCTGCTCACTTCCAGAGATAGAACTGATGGACTCTGAGTGCAAACTGAAGTATAATTTTCTCACTTTTTTATTTTTCTAGAGTTTTTGTGATAGTTAATATGGAAATATGTTTTATATTATTCATATCATATGTATAATTGATATCATTTTATCTGCTTTCTCAGTGAGTGGGTTCGTGATGGGAGGGGGGAGAAAATTTGAAACTCAAAATTTTAAAATAAAAGAATGTTTAAAAATAATATTTTTTTAAAATAACCAAAAAAGAAAAAATAAAATCTTCCTGACCATTGGTCTTCTATATGGGTTATCATCTTTATTGGAATACAAGTTTCCTAAGGACTTTGCTTTTTTATTCCCAATACTTAGTATAATACATGTCACATGGTCAGCATTTAAATACTTTTTTTCATTCTTTTACTCTTAATGCAGTCTAAAATCAAGTGAGTATTAGTCTTATTCTTGTTTTAAAAAAATCAACACCATAAGTGCAAAATGCAGGAATACATGGATAGACATTATTTGATCTGAAAAAGATATGAGGGGTATATAGTGGACCTCAATTTCAATATAAATAATTAGTATGATATGGCAGACAAAAATAATCAATAATCATGAACTGAATCAAGAAGGATACAAGCTCCAGGTTAAAGTCTCACTATACCTTTCCCTGATCAGGCAAAATCTGAAGTATTGTATTCAGTTCATTTTAAACTTTAAATTTAAAAAAAAATTATTTCAACTTAAGTAAAGACACTGATAAACTGGAGAACATCTAGCAGAGAATAAAAATAATAGTGATGGACAAGATCATGCTGTCTGAGGACTGAGAAGGAACTGGGATTGCTTATCATGGAGAAAAACAGTCAAATTAACAAGCATTTATTAAGTCATTATTATATGCCAAGCCCTATACTAGGCACAAGAGATATTATTACTAAGAATGAAACAATCACTATAAAAAGTTTATATTCCAGTGAGGAAGACAAGAAGGACATTATAAATATACATAGCATAAATAAAAAGTGAAAAAACATGTTTATATACATACATACATACATGCATGCATATATAAAGTAATTAAATACCAGATAGTTTTGGAGGGAGAGAAGAAATTAAGGGTACAAGGAAACATTTCAAGAAGACAAAGGCAGCTGAATTGTGTCTTAAAAGAATAGAGGGAGGGGCAGCTAGGTGGCGCAGTGAATAGAGCACCAGCCATGCAGTCAGGAGGACCTGAGTTCAAATCCAGCCTCAGATACTTAACACACACACACACAAAAAAACCCCTAGCCATGTGACCTTGGGCAAGTCACTTAACCCAACTGCCCTCCAAAAAGCAAAATAATAATAATAATAATAATAGAATAGAGGGACCCTATAAGGCAGAAGTAAGGAGGGAGTACATTCCAGGCAGAAGAACAACCAGTGCAAAGACATGGAGTTAGGAAATAGAATGTCGTATTTGAGAAACAGAAAGACCTGTTTGGCAGGATTGTAGAATGCAGGAGAGGAAGTAATGAGGCTACAGAAATAGGTTGGGTTCAGATTATGAAGGGCTATAAAAGCTAAAAAGAGACATTTTGTCCTAGAGGCAATAGGGAACCACTAGAATTTACTGGATAGGGGAGTAATACTGTCAGATCTGTGCTTAAGGAAAATTACTTTGGCAGCAGTATGTAGCATGAAACAGAATAGAGAAAGACTGAAGACAAGAAGACCAATTAGGAGGCTATTACAATAATCTAGGAGAGAGGTGATGAAGGCCTGAACTGAGGCAGTAGCTTGTGAGTGGAGAGAAGGTATCAGATGGGAGGATGTTGAGTAGGTATAAACTGTAAGATTTAGCAAGGATGTAGACTAAGTAAAGATCACCAGATTTGTCAAATAAGAGATTGTTGAAAACTTCAGAGAACATCTTTAGGTGAGTGATGAGGGTAGAAACCAGAACACAAAGGAATGAGAAGTATGTGAGGGGAGAGGAAGCAGATATAGAGAGTCATGACAACTTTATCTAGGAGTTTGGTATAGATATCAGACAAGCCTGAGGTAGAGTTTAGTGAAGGTATTTGTTTTGTAAAGAATGAGGGAGACCTGGAAGGCAATATGAAAGGAATCAATAGCTAAGGAAAAGTTGAAGAATTGAGGAAAGAATGAATAATGTAACCTGCTGGAGAAGATGAAAAGGAATGTAGATCAGTTGGCCTCGAAAAGGAGAAGGGCCACCATTTTGTCACTCTGGGAGAAAGGAGGAGAGAATGAGACAAAATTTCAGTGGGTTTTAGGAATAAGAGGGAGCACATAACCAAATGTCTTCAATTTTTTCAATAAAGAGGCAAGTTCTTCAACTTCAAGAGAAAATTAAGTGATGAGGTAGATAGCCATCTTCAAATATATAAAAAGGTGTCTTGCAGAAGAGGAAAGAGACTTGTTCTTCTTGGTCCCAGAAAACAGAAGTAGGAACAATAAGTAAGTGTTTCAAAGGAGTTAACTTACAGTTGATGTAAGGAAAAACTTCTTACATAGAAGTCATAGACTAACATTCCCTACCATATACCAGAATAAGATGCAAATGGGTAAATGATTTTGACATAGAGTGACATCATAAGGAAATTAGAGGAACATGGAAAAATTTACTCATAACATCTATGGATAAGGGAAAAGTGTATGACCAAATATGGAAAGTAAAAGAATAATTTCAATTACATGAAAGTA
The DNA here is from genome assembly GCA_011680675.1 of Gymnobelideus leadbeateri. Taxonomy (NCBI): domain Eukaryota; kingdom Metazoa; phylum Chordata; class Mammalia; order Diprotodontia; family Petauridae; genus Gymnobelideus; species Gymnobelideus leadbeateri. The sequence continues at coordinate 409,417 of WOXC01005640.1, read as the reverse complement.
AAAGGGTTTTGCACAAACAAAATCAGTGTAGCCAATATTAGAAGGAAAGCCAAAAATGGGGAAAATATTTACAAGTTTCTTTGATAAAAGCATCATTTCTCAAAGATATAGGGAATTGCACCAAATTTATTTTTTAAAAGAGCCATTTTCCAACTGACAAATGGTCAAAGGATACGAATAAGCAGTTTTCAAAAGAAATCAAAGCTATCAATAATTACATTAAAATGTTCTAAATCATTATTGATTAGATAAATGTTCATGAAAACAAAAACCTCACACCTATCAGAATTGGCTAATGTGACAAGTTACAGAAAAGCAAAATGATAAATGATGGGAAGGAATGTGGAAAAGTAGGTACACTAATGCATTGTTGGTAGAGGACCAAGATTCTTTCCCATATACTCCATAATGGCACTAAAATTGTTCTTCCTTTTTGTCTACCTAATCCAAATTTTAAGGCCAGCTTAGGTTCTGGGAGTATCTTATTTCAACTCCTCTGACATTATTTGAAAATTACTAGATTGGAGTTTCAAACAGGAAATTATTTCCTTTAGAAGGGGCAGGAAACTAACTGCATTCAACCCTGACCTTTGTCATATCCACTGCAAACTAACATAGGAATGTTGGTCTATCCTCAGTTCACAAGTTAAGGGGAAGTTTACCTGAAGAAGGAAGACAGCAGAAAACCCTAAATTGCCAATAAAAATCTCCCAAAGAAAAGCCTGACATCAATCTAATAAAAAGTATATTCAAAGAGGAGAGAAAAAAAGGTCCTTTCCAACCCCATCTGAAAACATCAGCAGGCACAGCATCGCCTCTTACAAAAGCCATTTGAAAAAATTTCAGTTCCAATTAGTGGAAACTTCCTCCAGATCTGAGACTTCGACAAGTTGCTTTCTTCCTAGAGCTGAGTCAGGACTTGTCTGGTTTTGATAAGATGTTTCCACATATCTCAAGATGCAGCCTAAAGAGATAGTTAGTAGCATGCTTATCATACGGGGAATAAGCTACATCTACCTAGATGCAACAAGAGAGTAATAAACATATACACCATACAACTCTGATGAGCTTGCCCTGGGAACAAAATTAAAAGACAAAATCCCAGGGCAATTTTCAGAGGCACAAATTAGGAACTGAATATAAAGGCAGGGAGATGATACTGAATCCTGGGGCTGCAGTATTGGTATTTGAGCAGGGACACAGATCTGACTCCTACAGTTTACGAATGACGCAGCTAAATCACAGAAAAGGCAAGGGGGAATAGAATGAATATCAGGTTTGGCTCAGAGAAAAAGATATATGAGAAGTACACTGGGAAACTAAATTTATGCAGCCCAGAGAGGGAAAAACACTGGAGCAAATGTGGAGCGAAGGGGGAACTTGGTCATAATCTATAAATATCACCAAGGTAATGACATAAACACTTTTTAAAAAAAGGAATCACAGTCTTTGAAGGTGAAGTAAGAATAAAAAAGCTCAGGGCGGCTAGGTGGAGCGCCAGCCCCAGAGTAGGGAGGACCTGGGATCAGTTCCTGGATCGGTGCTTAACACCTACACAAAAATAACTGGCCTTGTAACCTTGACCAAGTTACTTAACCCCAATTGTTTAAAAATAATAATAATAATAAAGCGTTACATGTCTTCCTCCTTATTTCATGTAGCACCAGTACAAGAGCATCATCTGGTTTGATTCATGGTAATATGAGCCTCGAAAGACACTAAAGACGATCTGTACAGATCCTTATGTGAAGAGGGAAGCAACTGCAGAAACAGGAAGAGTTTGGCTCTGCTTGGCATCGTGCAAACCTTCACCACAAAATAGCCATAATCCTCCCCTTCTCAAGCTAGAAAAGAAGTTTAGACAAGGCTAATCATGAAAATAAAGAGATAGGGGAATAAAGGTGGGACCATAAAATTATGAAGCTAAGAAAACTTTCAGAAGGGGTGGAACAGAATTAATGCCCTATTCCCATTAAAAATTGAAGGGGAGATCTAGGCTCGGGGTATTATACATTTTAGAAAACCTATGGAATGGATAATCAGGAAAAATATTCAGGGTACCATCACTAATTCACTCAAATTCTAGACAGTGTTAGTTAAACGGGGATTAACCAAGATTCAGACTGCAGACTTCAGAATGGGACAAACATAATGAAGTCAATAATCAATAAAGACCCTCCTCCCTTCCCAATTTCCATCTCCCATGGACGATCTTTGACATTCTATGATTTTCCAATGCTGAAAGTGTAGCACCCACTGAATCTAGAGCAGGGTTCTGAACCTGAGATCTGTGAACTTGTGTGTACACATGTTTGTGTGTACATATATACATATATGTACATATATACACACATACACACATTTATGTATATGTGCGTACCCATGAGCACACATGTGAATGTGGTAAACACACAAATATACTGTGTTTATATGTGCGTATACATATTTACATACATGTACACATATGCTGTACATACACAGCAATACGTGCATGAAATGTGCAGAAATTAATATATAGAATGACATTTCAACAAAATTTTCTTTGTAATCCTGTGTATTATATTTAATGCATTTAAAAGTACTATTGTGAGAAGTAGTCCATAGGCTTCACGAAACTGCCAAAGGCTGCTTGATGAAAAAAGAAACACTGATCTAGAAAAGCAAGTTCCATTTCCCCCTCACTCCACAAATGTTCATTTGTTTTTATCCTATAGAATGCCTTCCATGAAAATCTGTTCTCAAAGTATTTATTTCTAAGTATCCATCAGAATGGAAAGTGCATAATGCTCCTATAGGATAGATCTGACCATGTTGTTTGCTCCCCTGGCTCAAAAATCTTCATTTTTCCCTTACATACAAGATATAATACAGACTTCTGAGCCAAGCATGCAGTGACCTCTGCAATGTGGCTCTGCTTTGCCTTTTAAGCCTTAGTTCACATTTTTCATGCACCCTAGACACTAACTAAACTGAATTAACAGTAGTTCCCTAAACTCGATACACACCTGGCACCCACAGTGTCTTGTATGTAATAAAGAAACTAATAAATATTTGTTGAATTGAAAGTTTCATCCAACTTTTAAAGTTCAACCATTTTTGCACAGATGTATTAACCTTATTATCTAGAGGTAACTGTCACTTTAGGATTATACGTCATGAATCCAATTTCTGCCTGAGATCAAATTAAAGCAAAGTTTTCTAAATTTAATCTCCTATGGTTTTTTGTGACACTGCTCACTCTGGGTTCTCTTCCTCTGTATCTGATTACTCCTTCTCAGTCTCCTTTGCTGAATCATCATCCCTATCAAACTCTAATTACGGACTCTGTCCCCAGTCCTCTTTTCTGTCTACACCTAATCAACTCTCACAGAGTTATTATCTCTATGCAGATGACTCCCATATCTATACTACCGATTGGCTTCTAGGTGTCTCAGTGGACAGAGCACTGAAGGTAGAGTTAAGAAGACCTGAGTTTGATTCTTTCCTAAGATATGTATTAGCTCCAAATAGCCTAGGAAATTCATTTAATCTCTCTTAGCCACACTTTCCTAATCTGCAGAATGGGGATGACAATAATAAGCTCCTCCTTCATAGAGCTGTATAGATCAAAGGATAAATGTGTAAAGCACTTTGTATTATCAACAAGGAATGGGACAAACATAATAAAGTCAATAATCAGAATGACCCTCCTCCCTTCCCAATTCCCAGACGTGACCTTCCCTCAGAACTCCTGGGGCACCCTTAGCTATTTCCTATATTAGCTGGTCCAGTCTAAGATCTATGACTTCAAAACACACACACACACACACACACACACACACACACACACACACACACACACACACACCTTTTAGCACTTTATATGACAGTCTGACAACTGTTCGTGTTTACTATTCAGAAGTAATTTATTGATGACTATTTGAACAGAGGAAAGGTTAGATTTTTGTCTCACAAGACCTTTACAAACTGGGTATATCTTTTATATTAAATATAGTATACCTTCCTTTGCGGTGTGTATATATATATATATATATATATATACATATACATATATACACACATGCATGTATGTATGTAATTGCATGTATGTGTATAAGTATATATATATGTATGATATATATTTTATGAAATATGTATACAGATATAGTATACCCCCCAAGTCACTTAACCCTGTTTGCCTCAGTTTCCACATCTGTCAAATGAGCTGGATAATGAAATGGCAATCCACTCCAGTATCTTTGCTACAGAACCCCAAATGGGATCACGAAGAATTGGCCATAACTGAAAAATGATTTAAAAAGATACTTTTCTGGTATGAATTTCTAAAACAGATGATTGTTTTGCATAAAATGGACTTTCTTAATGTAACACTGAAAAACAGATGGCTGTTATCTATGCTTCTGAAGTCCCTCTACAGGATTTATGCTTAGGCATTTAGTTTTCTTCTTAAAGTTTGTGGTTTTTCTGCACAAACTTGGAGACAGGTGCAGATGGAATGTCCAGGCAATTATCTAAACCATGAAGGCACAGTTTAATTCACTCTGAATTAAGCCCGCCATTTCCAACTTCCAGTGTCAAAAAGGTTATTTTTATAAAGTTCTAATCATAGGATCATAAGAACCTTGGAAATCAGCTTATCTAAATTTCCCATTTTAGAAAAGAGGACAGTAAGGACCAGAGAAATTAAATGACTTGCCAAAGTTCACATAAATTTAAAAAATAGAATTTAACCCAAGTTCATTGACTCCATGTCTTCTGTATATTCCACCAAAACACATTTCTGGGTGCCAGCTAATTGATATACTACCATACTGTGGATTAAGATCAAGATCAAGATTATCTCTCCATTTCAACAAAACATACTTTTATCACTATATTCTCTACATCTCTCTCCTGTCTATTCCATGATAGCATATTGACTCACTTTGCCCTTAATTGGATTATCTAAGCCTACCTCCAAACTAGATCAAAATCTTATAACTTGATTTATAATCAATCTTCTCAGCCTCTTTTTATCATCTTCCTTCCTAAAATCGTTCCCATTTTTTAAACTCTGAGGTCCTATTTCTTCCTTCCCCTTCAGGAAATGTTCTCCTTCCTTACAGTAGATATCTTTGACTCCTATTTCTCTGAGGTTAAAGGAATTCTCTTATTTATTTTTGTCCTCAATTTCAACAGCTAACATTAATAACTAACATTTACATGACACTTTATGGCAAGTAGGTGTTTCTAAAGCTGATTTATCTAATTCAATTCTGTATCCTAATACTTTCTGACTTCCATTAGAATGGAAACTCTGAGTGCAAGGATGATGATTTTACCTTTCTTTGTATTCCCAGTGCTACATGATACTTAATAAATGCTCATTGACTGACTGAGTCCTTGGGGATTTTGCTCTTACATTTAAACCATTCCTCTCCACCATCTTTATTCTCTCTATTTTCACTGATTCCTTCCTTTCTGTCTTTGAATATACATTGGTGCCCCCTTAGGGGAAAAACTGCATGATATTTCCATTAACTCTGCTCACTACATCATCTCTCCTTTAACCACGAAACATAACAAACAAGTGATTTAAACTACTGCTTTCTTTTCCTCTATACCTATTCCTTCTTTAGTCACTGGATATCAATTCTCAGCATTCTACTGAAGCTCCAAGGTCAACAACGACCTCAGATTTTCTAGCCAGATTTTCTCAGATTTCAGTTTCCTTTGCAATTGTGTAGTGTTTGACACTATACTTCATCACTCGTGAAACTCATTCTTCCCCCTGACTTCTGTGATATGACTGTATCCAAATTTTTTACCACCTTGGCTGTAGACATTCAGCAAAGCTTAATTATTACCTTTCTGCTAAATATATTACTTTTCTTACTTAAAGAACTCTTAAGAAATCTCTAAACTGCAGTTATCAACCCAATCCCAACTTCTCTCACTGAAAGTCCATTTTTTCCACTGTTAGTTTCCTTGTCAACACCTTAAATTTAATGTGTCCAAATCCTATCATCTTCATTCCCAGTTGGGCTTCCCTTTTCATCTTACCTACCATTATCAAGGTGGAAAAACTTTAGTCACCTTGTGACCCTTTTCTTGATCTAAGATATTAAGACCATGTATATAATGTTAGAAGGGACCCCATCTAATCCCCACACACACACATACACACACACACACACACACACACACACACACACACACACACACACATTTTAAGGGTGAGTAAACTGAGGCCCAGAGAAGTTTAATGAATTGCTTATGTCACATATGTAATAGAGTGACATACAGGACATAGCCAGGTACTCTAACTCAGGAGTTAGTGTCCTTTCCACCCTGATAACATATACCAAATTCCTCTATCATGATCCCCTATTCCACTCTCCTCTCTTGACCCTCCAACATTCCAAACCACACCTTTCACTGCAATCAGGTCAGTTTTCTCACTTCTTTGTCTTGGCTTTATCCATATTGCTCCTCACATATGAAATTCAATTTCTCTCTTCCTTCAACCTATGTAAAACTAAAATCAAACCAATCACACACACACACACACACACACACACACACACACACACACTTCATTTGGATCCGTACAAAACAATGCTTGGACTCACACTTCTCTCCAAGGTCAGGGAAGAGAGTAGATTCGGGGAGTTACAGGACCAAAAGAGCAGGTGATCATTGGGTCCAAAGGTGTATTTGGATGAGGAATTGATTGGATAAGAAAACTAGGTTCTACTTCACAAAAGTCAAGCCCTTCCCCAACAATGCAACCATCCCTGATCTCCCTTTTTTCTGGCTGTCCTTACTACTCAACTTCGTTTGCCCATCTGCAATACAGCTGACTACTAAATAGTTCAATAACAGAAATAGACATTTTGATGACAGTCACTAATTGAGCATAAAAATACCTGCACAGTGGTACAAGTGCTCACTCAGAAGAAACTTTTATCACATTGTTTCTACTGAATAAAGGTAGAGCGCAGATTGTTTCCATTATTTCTGATTCCACAATAGTAGACAGCATCTCCAAGATGCTGAAGTAGGAGTAGGATGCTGAACTTGGAGTCTTAAAGACTTGGGTTCAAATCCTGCTTCAAATACTTCCTAGTTCTGTGACTTTGGTTAATTCATTTAACCTGACTCTCAGTTACCTCATCTACAAAATGGTGATAATAAGAGTAACTACCTCACAGGGTTATTCTGAGAGTCAAATGGGATAATATCTGTAAAGTACTTAGCACAGCGTTTGGTACATAATAAATGCTTATTCCTTTCTCTTCCTTCTAGTTAACAGCATCCTTGTGAGGAACCAAATAAGATAATGCATACAGAGTATTATGCAAACCTTAAAATGCTAAATAAATGTTGTGCTTTTAATTTTCCATTTTGTTGCTGTTGTGAAGACCTGGCAAGAGAATTCAAGACACTGTGTGGAAAACAAGATAAAATGACCTATCCTCTGTGAAGAATAGATATGAGAAGACATCTTCTTCCAACCCTTTGCCATTGTCCGGGGAAGGGAGGGGAGAATGGGGGTAAGGGGTAGGTAGGTAGGCCTATGCGTGTGGAATATCATATTATATTGTATTAATTATATTATGTCATTATAAATTATATCATGTTATATACATATATTATATATGGAATATTATACACAGAGTATTTTGATGCATTGATTGGTTCTACTGAACTTTTCCTCTTCTTCCTTTTTCATTTTTTCTTTTAAAAATCCTTTATTATATGAGATGACTCTCCAGGAGAGGTAGGATGAGGGATATAGTAAAAACTTTAGGTGGATATAAAAGATTTCAATCATTTTTAATGGCCTGTCCTTGCTTTGAAACACCTTTCATTCTGCTGCCTAGTTACCACTAGTAGTTTAGCCACCAAACTTCGAAGATCTCTGTTCATGCTTTAATTGTCCAAAATTACCAAATTATTTAATTACTTGATAACAATAACAGCTAACATTTATATAACACTTTAAGATTTGCAATGCCTTTTAGACATATGATCTCAATTGATCCTTACAACAACCCCATGAGTGTGGGTGCTATTATATTCTCCATTTTACAAATCAGGAAACTGAGTTTCAAAACAACTAAGTAATGTGCCCAGCTCACACCATCTGAGTTAGGTCTAAGGTAGAATCCCAAGCCCAATTTTCTATCCACTGGCCTAGCGGGATTTCTTGTCCAAGAAGACATGGACAAGATCCACCCACATGGACCCAGGGAACCCAATGGTCACCTGCTATTCTGGACCTGCCACCACACAAAACTGATCTGGCATTGGAAATAAAGATAAGACTAATATTGCTCTCTGTGACTTTGAATGAACGACTTACTTGGGGTTGGGTGGGATGGAGGGTGAGTGGAGGGGATTCTTTTGGTTTTGATTTTTATTTCTGGGGATGTTGCTTTTCCATACAAGCTATATTTCCCTCAAGGCTGGATCACCAAGCAGCATATTGTCCACTGCCTGTTACCCAACTTTATTTCCTTCTCACTGAATTTGCAACTTGATCATTTATCTTTAAGTTAGCCAGCAAGCAAATAGAAAATAAAAGGAAGGAAGGAAGGAAGGAAGGAAGGAAGGAAGGAAGGAAGGAAGGAAGGAAGGAAGGAAGGAAGGAAGGAAGGAAGGGGGGAAAAAAAAAATATATATATATATATATAAAGCAGTGTTTGAACTTGACATACTGGAAACCAAGGCACTGCCTGCTACTGATTTTGTTTTCAGTGCACTAGACTGACAACAATACCATTTATCTTTGTTTCTCCTTCTTGTTACCTTTTTTAATATAGTTTATTCATATTCTATTTTTACATAGCCTAATTTTTCTCCTGTATCCTTCTACTTGCTCCTCCTAGAAAACTATTATGTGTAACAAGGAATTTTAAAAAGAAAGATTAAAAAAAAAGCAAAACAAATCAATACATTGGGAGAAGGGAGGATTTGACAATATATGCAAAGTTCAAAGTTCAATGCCATAGAGTTCCCACCTCTCTGATGCTTCTTTTTATTTGTTCTTGTGTTTGTGAGTATTTTTCCTCATTCTATTTCATCATCATGTCAGTACTTCTGAATGTTGTCATGAAGAAAATTAACAAAGGGTTAATAATAAGTTCAGAGGCTGAGCCCCCATATGTACTGAACCTTTTATGAGGGAGGCAAGTAAGGTTGAACAGGTAGTTTTATTTATAACACAATCGAGTAGGGGAACCTGTTCCTCACTTGTCCAAATGGAACTATCAAACAATAATCAAATGATACTTTCTGCTCACCTCCAAATTCCTTTCTCTTCCTTCCCCCCAGAAATATATGATTTTACAATAGTGCATTAAGTGTACAAATGAAACAAAACAATGAATAGAAAATGCTCCTAATAGGAAAAAATTAATTACCTTTAGTAAAAATGTTTTCTAGTTAAAAAGGTACTATACTGACATGCAATGAATAGGAATATAGATTTTATATATAAATCAAATGTCTCAGGAATATGGAAACAACATACCAAAACCAAGGGTGGTAATTATGCTTCAATGTCTATTTCTGTTACATCTCTGATTTTCCATAATCAGTACAAATTATAATTTGGAATATAATGCAATACTTGCTATAGAATTTTCCTTTTAATCTTTAAACTACATACAAAAAAGATAGAAAAAATATCCAGCAGTAGTTTTCATTTTTGTTTTGTTTTGTTTTTGCTTTTGTTTTTTTCTACCCTAAAGCAGGCAATCTCTCATCAAGAAAGAAAGATAATCCCTTGTTTCTGTGAAAAAAAACTAGACTTAGCACTGGAGGGTAAAAACAGGACAAATGGGTAGAAGTTAGAAGGAGGCTGACTTCAACTCAACAAAAGGAAGAAATATCTGGAAATATCCAACAAAGCAATGAGTTACTAAACAGGAAAATGAGTTTGCCATCACTGACGGTGTTTAAGTGGGATCCAGAAAGACAATCATTTGACAAGGATGCTGCAGACAGAATTCATGACCTGGGGGAGGGTTTATATCTTACATTTTCTGATTTTTAAAAGACATGATTATAAATTTATTTGCTTTATTTAATATGCATTGACTCCTCTAATAAAATGAAGCAAAACTGGTATCCAACAATAACTAGAAAATATTCCCAATGGCAAGAAATTAACTGTCTTTGGTAAATATGTCTTTGAGTTTAAAAGGTACAATGTTTGTTTCTGTTCAGGCTTAGTTCTTGAAGAGGTTCAATGACATCAGGAGGGTGATGTCTTGACCTGAAAGTGAATTGGATTTTAGTGAGGCAGAGCTGTGCAAAGTCACCAGCCTCATTCTCTCCTCCACAGTCATCAGAGTCCAGTGGCAAGACATGGGTCAAGATGACTGATGATGGCCCCAGATACAGTAGGAGACCTTGGCCATTTTAAGATAAGGTCTTTCACAGGTCTGTTTGTCTGAGGCCACACCCATCTAATAATTAAAGGCTAGATAAGAATTGAGGCAAAATGCGGCCAAATTTGCCTTTATAAAAGAATCGGTCTAGTAGTAAAAGATGCTCAGAGTTTCTGACCAGAACGGAAACAATTGCTCAAAAGGTACAATGTTGACTTGCAGTGAGTGGGAATATGTACAATATATTACAGATAATATAGCTCCTTAAGAGCAAGGATCATACAAAATTTTTTTGTGCCCCAGAGGCTAAAATAACGCCTGGCCCATAGGAAGTGCTTAGTAAATGCTTATTGGGGATTTTATTTTTAAAGTTGTCCCCAAAAAAGAAATATACTATTGATCAAAACTTTTTAGAAAGTTTTTAAACTCCAGACAGTGCTGCTATAATGCTTGTTATGAAAACCTGAGTTTGTTTCAACATGATTTGCTAATACATAATTTGGTCCACAAAAAATAGCATGAATCAGAAAATTTCATCCCTTCACGCTAATCTATGATCTGCATTCTGTCTAATGTCCATTTTCACAAGCAAAGATCAGGTCTTTTTCAAGGCAAAGAGTCAGATTTTATTCCCTTATCTTCTGGTACAACAGGAGCTGTAGGCAGGGCTAATCCACACTCTCATACTCCGTTCTCCCTCAGCTTCTATCATGGCTTAGCTCCCATGTCCACAAGCTGTGGACAACCAAGGCCATCTTGTCACCATAGCCATGAACTCTGCTAACCCAACTTTGCCAGCATAGCCCCATAGGAACCAGGAGGCAAGGCAAAAAACAGCCCATGGCCATGAATATCACCATTTATTGTTGTATTTATGTATTTATTAACGATTTATACAACTGTGCTGCCATTTTTATTAGACTCCTATGTTCTTTTTACATGTCACTAAAGTGTTTGAGGGCATCTAAGTGGCACAGTGGATAGTGTGCCAGACTTAGAGTCAGGAAGACCTAAGTCCAAATTCAGCCTCATATATTTACTGGTTGGGTGACCCCGGCCAAGTCACTTAACCTTGTTTGCCTCAGTTTCCTCATCTGTAAAGTAAGCTGAAGAAGGAAATGGAAAACCACTCTAGTATCTTTGCCAAGAAAACTCCAAAATGGGTTCACAAAGAGCCAGACATGACTGAACAACAATAACAACAAAAGTTTTTCAGTGCTGTGGCCCTTAATCCCATTTTCCCCATAAATCCTTTGGTTTATATTATGCAGTTTTGCATAGTGATGTGATTTTTAGGACTACATAAGTCATCTTACAGCAGAGCTGACTGTATTTTCTATTTATTTAGATGTGCTATTTCATGCTATAGTTCAGACAAACTAAGATTATAATGCCAGACAAATGCTTATTCAAGACCTACCGGTGTTAATGTGTGATTATAAATTCAAGATCACAGTATATCGGTGGAAAGTAAGCAATATAATGCTTAATTTGCTGATGCGGAGAAGTATATCAAATAAAAAGAACACCTAAATGCCAACCAAATAACACTTAACAATGTGACAAAGGAAACTTTAAAGTTGGAAACCTGGGAACATTCCCTGTGCTGTCACATTATGTCTTCCAATTATGGAAGCAAATATCGCAATAGCACCTGTTGTAATGTATTTCTTTCTGGCATAGTTAATTCATTTTATCCCACTTAAGATGCCTTTGTACTGCCAAATGTCCTGTTATGCAACATAGTAGGTGATGACATTTATGTTCTACTTAGAGTATGATTTTATAATGCTCTTCAGCCCCCACCACCACCACTGCACACTGAACTTTTGTTAAAGCTACCTTAGTGAATCCCTTTTTGCTGTTTAGTCATTTTTCAGTCATGTCCAATTCATGTAACACCATTTTGGTTTGGGAGACTTTTTGTTTGTTTGGGGGGTTTTGTTTTGTCATTGTTGTTTGGGGGGGGTTGTTTTTGTTTTGTTTTGGTTTTTGGTTTGGGTTTCTTGTTGTTGTTTTTTTTAGCAAAGACACTGGAGTGGTTTGCCATTTCCTTCTCCAACTCATTTTATGGATGAGGAAACTGAAGCAGAGAGGGTTAAGTGACTTGCCCAGGGTCACAAAACTAGCAAGTGTCTGCAGTTAGATTTGAACTCATGAAGACATGAGTCTTCCCGATTCCAATTTCAGTGAACTCTCAATCTATTGCACCACCTAGTTCCCTAGTCCATCCCTAGCTTCCTTCAAATAACAACTCGGGCACAGCCTTTCCACAAGACCTTTCCTGATGCCCTCATTTATTAGTAACTATAATATTTACTTACTTTTTTTTTTTACAAGTTGTATATCCCAGCAAAACGTAAGCTTCCTGAAAGCAGGGATTGTGTCACAGGATCACAGATATCAAACAGGAACAAATCTCAGGGGCTATCTAGTACAACTCCTTCACTTTGCAGATGAGGAAACTGAGGCCCAGGGAGGTTAAGTGGTTTGTCTAAGGTCACTTAGTAAGCATCAGGGGTAGAACTTGAACCCGTTTTTTTTTTTACTTCAGATCCATGTTCTTTCCAGTCTTGACAGAACATAGCACAGTACCTTATACATAGTACATACTTAACAACTAGTTGTTGATTGGTACTCAAGTGAATCCCAGTAGAATGCAAGCTCCTTGAAAGCAGGGATTGTTTCATTTTTGTCTTTGTATCTCTACTTCTTTTTTTTTAATTAATTTATTAGTTTAGTTTCAGTTAACAAGATTCAATTCCATAGTTCCTTGATTTTCAAATTTCCTTTACTTCCCTCCCCCTCCCCACACGACAGCATATAGTCCAGTATATGATCTGCAAATGCATTCATATTAGACATTATTCCAATTACAAAGGAGTATTGTACTAGGTGGGATGAAAGATGGTAAGGAAGAAATAAAACCAAACAATGAAAAGAACAAGATCATTTAGTTTGCTTCCATCAGGATTCAGGCTCAGTTCTTTCTAGTTATATCTCTGGATGGCACATTTCTCACTTTCTTGAGTCTTTCGGGATTAACTTATATCACTGCATTGCTGAAAAGAGTCCAGTCTGTCATAGTTGGTCATCACAGATATGGTATGTCTGTGATTGTATACAGATTTCTTCTGATTCTACTCTTCTTGCTCAGCATCAGTTTGTATAAGTCTCTCCAGGTAATTATGAAATCCATCACCTCTTCATTTCTTATAGCACAATAATATTCCATTACATTCATATACCACAACTTGTTTAGCCATTCCCCAATTGATGGGCACCCCTTCAGTTTCCAATTCTTTGCAACCACAAAAAGGGCTGCTAAAAATATTTTTGTACATATGGGTCTTCCTCCCACTTCTATGATCTCTTTGGGATATAACCCTAGAAGTGGTATGGCTGGGTCAAAGGGTATGAAATTATTTATAATCCTTTGGGCATAATTCCAGATTGCTCTCCAGAATGGTTGGATAAGTTCACAACTCCACCAGCAATGTATTAGTGTTCCAATTTGTCCACATCCTCTCCAGCACTTGTCACTTTCTTGTTTTGTCATCGTAGCCAATCTGACTGGAGGGATGTGGTATCTCAGAGTTGTTTTGATTTGCATTTCTCTAATTAATAGTGATTTAGAGCATTTCTTCATATGCTTATAGATATCTTTAATTTCTTTCTCTGAAAATTTCCTGTTCATATCCTTTGACCACTTATCAATTGGGGAATGACTTGTATTCATATAGATTTGGCTCAATTCTCTATAAATTTTAGAGATTAGTCCTTTATCAGAGACACAAGTTGTAAAAATTCTTTCCCAATTTCCCACCTCCCTCTTGATCTTGGTTACATTGGCTTTGTTTGTACAGAAGCCTTTCAATTTAATGTAATCAAAATTATCCATTTTGCATTTTATAATACTCTCTAATTCTTGTTTGGTCCTAAAGTCTTCCCCTCTCCACAGATCTGTCAGGTAAACTATTCCTTGCTTTCCCAAATTGCTTACAGTATCATCTTTTACACCTAGATCATGCACCCATTTGGACTTGATTTTGGTATATGGTGTTAGATAATGGTCTACGCCCAGTTTCTGCCATACTGTATTCCAGTTTTCCCAGCAGTTTTTGTCAAATAGTGCATTCTTATCCCAAAGACTGGGGTCTTTGGGTTTATCGAACAATAGATTGCTATATTCATTAACTGCTGGGTCTCCTGCACCTAATCTATTCCATTGATCCACTACTCTACATCTCTGCCAGTACCAAGCAGTTTTGATGATTGCTGCTGTATAATACAGATTAAGATCTGGCATAGCTAGTCCACCTTCCCTAGTGTTTCTTTTCATTAATTCCCTTGATATTCTAGACCGTTCGTTTTTCCAAATAAATTTTGTTATTATTTTGTCTAACTCTAGAAAGTAGTTTTTTGGTAAATTGATTGGTTGTATCTTTACTTCTGCACATAATAAGTACTTAATAAATATTTGCTGAATGAATGAATCTATTTTACTCCCCTTGAGTTATTCATCAATTATCAGTAATAGATAAGACAATACTTCCTTAAATCCTTTTTTAACGTTTTTATGTACAAGCATTTTAAAGAATTAATAGGAAATGGGCCTTATTTCTGTAACAGGTGGCACAGTGGCTAGAGTCCTGGACCTAGAGTCAGGAAGATTTTTTTTCCTGAGTTCAAATCTGGTCTCAGATACTTACTAGCTGTGTGATCCTGGGCAAGTCACTTAACCCAGTTTTCCTCAGTTTCCTCATCTGTAAAATGAGATGGAGAAGGAAATGGAAGACCACTCTAGCATCTTTGCCAAGAAAACCCCAAATGGGGTAATGAAGAGTTGGGCACAACTCAGGCAAATCAGCAACAACACAGACTTCAAACTAGATTTGACTATCACATAATGGCAAAGTAACCTAGTAGTAATAACAAGTAGTATTTATATAGCAGTTTAAGGTTTGCAGAACACTTTACAAAAATTACTTCATTTTATCCGAAAAACCCTGCGAGGTAGTTGCTATTATTACCCCATTTTACAGATGAAGAAACTGTAGCAAACAGTGATTAAGTAATTTGCCCAGGGTCACACAAATAGTAACTGTATGAAGCTGGATTTGAACTCAGGTATTCCTGATTCCAGGTACAATGTTCTATCCATTTTGCCACCTATTTGCCTAACTTGAGCAAGAAATTCAAAACTAGACTAGTGCTCGATCATGTGTCTGCATTCCTAGCCGCCCTTGCATCCCTCACTTATCCTTCCAGTGCATACATTTTGCAGCAATTGGAGATCAGTGTGAAACTATATCCCAAGTGTGCTATGCCACCACTCTGGCAAGGAACTGAAGACGGATGGGGGAGGAGGGCTGGTGGTGTAGCTTGGAATATTCTGGCTTTGATTGATTGATTTCATAATCTTACACTGTTGAAACCTGAGAAGCCAGGTTTTTCCCTCTGATACTCATGAGAAATTTACAATGCATGACAGTATGCAAAAACAGGAGGAATTCCGGAGTTGATTAGGCAAAAGCCAAGCAAGAACAATTACAGAAACTGGGCTTCTTGCCCTGCACCCACTTCTAAGTGACAAAAAAAAAAAAAGGAAGGAAGAGTGAGAGACAAGAATAAAAAAAGAGATTGAGCAAAACAAATTCTAAAAACTTTTTTTTTTGCAGGAAAGCTGGTTCTTGTGCAGTCTGCTATATAATCAAATAGTTCAGGTGTCATTTTTTAAGTTATATTAACTTTTTCCTCTTAACTTTAATCCTGTAAAGAGATAGCAACAGCAAAGAACTAGTTTTATCTAGGATTTATAGAACTTTAAAAGAAAAAAAGTGTTCAAATTTGCAGGATAACAAGGAGAGGATTTAAATTTGCAAGTGGAAAGGAAACAGAGCTGAAATGGCAAACAGTATCTCTTCAAGTCCATCATGATGTTAATACACAATTTAACTGGACTGGCCTCATCAGTGTATAGGGCACATTCAAATCCCAAAAGAATTTTCTATGGCCAGTTCTGTGATACAATATGCTGTGGAATGTTTCATTAAATCAGAAAGATTCTCTAAATAGACATTTCAGGGCATGCGACATCTGTCCTAAGCAAGGGAGTTGGTGCCCTGCAATCTGGCATACAAACGTGATGGGGTGTGGTCCAGCTTTATATTAGCTTCCAACACAGCAAGAGGGAGAGAGGGAGGGAAGAGGAGAGAGAGGGAGAGGGAGTGAGGAGAGAGAGAGAGAGAGAGAGAGAGAGAGAGAGAGAGAGAGAGAGAGAAACAGAGACAGAGAGAGAAACAGAGACAGAGGGAAAGAGAGAGGGAGAGAGGGAGGGAGAGAGAAAGAGAGAGAGAGGGAGAGAGAAGGAGAGAGAGAGGAGAGAGGAGAGGAAGGGAGGGAGGGAGGGAGAGAGAGAGTGATGGTTCTGTGGGTAGAGTCAAGCATCCATGGATGACATTCTGGCTCCTGCATGGGATTATTTTCCCAGAGAGAAAAACTATCAAAGCGAGCTGTCAGTTGATAACTGCACATGCTCTGTCAGCAACGTCTTTGCATTACTCAGAGGTAAAAACTTCAAGATTCATTTCATTTTTTTTAGAAAGCACTACATATATCATACCTAATAAAATTCTTTCAAATTTATGATAGATCTTATTGCCCCAAAATCAAAAAGATACACAGGAAGACACAGTCTCAGAATCTTTTCAGTTATACAAATTTTACAGCCTGGAAGATCCTCCCACCCCTGTAGCCTCTTCCTGCCATTACTGAGTTGATCCAGGGGCTCCATTTTGAGGAAGGCCCCAAGCCAGCCATTCTTTTTTTTTGCTTTGTGGAGAGGAAAGGTAGAGCAATTGGGTTAAGTGACTTGCCCAAGGTCACACAGCCAGTTTTGTGTTGTGTCTGAGGCCGGATTTGAACTCAGGTCCTCCTGACTTCAGGGCTAGTGCTCTATTCACCTAGCCATCCCCCCAAGCCAGCCATTCTTGATCCAGTTTTGTCCTCACTCTTTGCCACCATGCCTCCCCATAGGTACCTTCCCTCCACCACACCACACCCCCAAAACCTCCACCTTTTATGTTATCTTCCCTAAGTAGAATGGAAGCCCAGAGAGAGCAGAACTATCCTTCTGCTTATAGTCGTGTTCTCAGCACCACTCACTGTGCCTCCACATAGTAAGTATTTATTAACTGCTTAATGATGACTTCCTATCTAATCCATCCTTTACACTGCCACCAAAATAAGTTTACTAATCTAAAGCGCAGGCTTTACCTCTGCTGCTCAAGCTTTCAATGATGTCAAATTGCCTAGAGGATAAATTAAAAAATCCTCAGTCTGGAATTTAAGGCCCTTCACAATTGGGCATCAACTTACCTCATCAGCCTTATTTTACATTACTTCAGGTATTTCACATCCCAGTCAAATGGGATTATCAGATTTTCCCTGCTGTTATCCTACTTTTCATCTCTGTGCCTTCACACATTCTCCATCTCATAACTATTAAAACTCTACTCTTCCTTCAAAACCCAGTGTTTGTGCTGTCTTCCTGATTCCCTAGGAGGAATCTGGATTTCTCCTTTGCCCCTATCACAAGCCATCTGGTATCATCCTTATCTGTATATATGTCATGTATTACCATAGTAGATTGCAAGCTCTTTGAGCTCAGGCACCATGTCATGTTTCATCTCTCTATCAGTGTATAACACATAGGAGGTAAATGTGTGTTGAACTCATTTTAATTGCACATAATGAGAACCAGAGGAAAGTGAAGCTGTACTGATTGTGTCTACTACAGTTTATGTCATCTAATCTCAAGTGGGCCCTCACAGCATCAAGATAATCCTATTGTTCAATATTTTTCTGTTTCAATGGATTTTTAGAGGATTTTTTGGCAAAAAGACTGGAGTGATTTGACATTTCCTTCTCTGGTTCTCTTTACAAGTGAGGAAATTAGGTAAACACTGTTAAGTGACTTGCCCAGGGTCATATAGCTAGCAAATAAGGTCAGATTCAAACTCAGATCTTCCTAACCCCAGGTCCAACACTCTATCTACTGTACTTATCCAGCTGCCCTAATTGCTACTCATATTCCCCATCTCACTTGCCACGATGCCTGTTCCAAACCTTTCTTCTTCAAAGTCCCCATATCATCCTCTCTTACCTTCCCCCCATCTGAGGACCTCACTGAAAAACTAAGATCTTCATCATCATCATCATCATCTTAGTTATTGTTTACATAGCATGTTATGGCTTACAAAGCACTGTGAGTATGTGTATAATGTATATGCTTGTATGTATTATCTCATTTTATCCTTAAATTCCTGTGATATAAAATTCATCATTCTTATGACACAGAAGAGAAAACTGAGGGTGAGAGAAGTACCTTGGCCAAGGCAACATAGCTACTAAGTGTCTGAGGCAGGCTTCAGGCTTAGGTCTTCCTGATTTCAAGTCCACCACTCTATACCAGTCAATCGCCATTCTCCAAGAGTCCCTCCCCTACTCCTCCCAGTCCCCCTTACCTCAGTTCCCTATAACCCATCTTCCCGAACTCTCTCCTTCTTCACTCCAATCTCTGATGATGAGGTGGTTCTACTTTTTCTCAAAGTGAACCTGCCATATACCCTCTAACATATCTCTCCCCACATGTTCTAGCATATTCCCCTGAACATCATCCCCTCTTTCTCTAGTCTTCAATCTCTCCCTGCTTCAGACAAACAAGCTCATCTTCCTCTATCCTTAAAAAATCCTCAATTGATCCGACCATGCCTTGTAGTAATCGTGTATTCTCTCTTTCTCAGTTAAAGTCCTTGAGAAAGCCATTTGTATCAGATGAGTCTACTTCTCTCACTCCCTTTTAAACATCTGCAATCTGGCTTCCAACCTCACAAGGCTACTTAAACTCTCCAAAGTTACTGCTGACCTCTTAATTGCCCTTTTTTTCAGTCCTCATTCTTCTTCACTTTTCCTCAGCACTGAACACCAGTGACCACCATCGTCCGCTGATCGTTCTCTCCTCTCTGAACTTTTGGGACACTGCTGCCTTTAGGATCTCTTCCTGTGCCTCTGATCTCATCATACTAGGCATGGTGCCTAGTATGTGATAAGTACTTAATAAATGCTTATTGATTGGCTGACTTAGAGAAATAAGAACAAAATCTGATATTAACCTCCTTTTTGTTTCCTTCCTGAAAAAAGGTAAAGAGAAAAGCAGCAGGCTCACCAACTGCCAGTGAGGAAGCCAGTGCTTCTCAGAAGAAATTCTGCTTCTCTGAAGAAGCATGTTGCAGCAGAACAATGTTAAATTTGGAATCCAAGGACCTCTATTCAAATCCTGACTCTACCTATTCTATTACTACTACCTGCATAACCTTTGGGCAAGTGATTTAACTTCTCTGGAATTAAGTTCCTCTTCTATAAAATGGAGTTGGATTAGACCACCGCTAAGTTTCCTGCTAATTCTAAATCTAAGATGTTATGACTCAATCTGGGTTATATTATCTGCTACACAAAGCACTTTATTGATTGTTTTAAGTGTTGAACTTGGAATGATCCACTGGTTGCCCTCTAGAAAAACAAATTAGGTATTCTGAGCAACACAACTAACAAGTTGTTTTGGAGTCCTTTATACCCTAGATTGGCCTTCAAATAAACAACTGGACAACTATATCAGTGGATATATTTGGAATACATATTCCAAAACCTACAGAGAGGGAAACCTGCCAGAATAGTATAGTGGAAAAAACATTGGCTATGAAGTCTGAAGACCTTAGTTCAAATCCTGCTTCTTATGCCTGCTCTGTGTGCCCCTGAGTAAGTTATCTGCCTTCTCTGAGGCTCAGTGTCCTTATTTGTAAAATGAGGAGGCTAGACTACATGGCCTCTGGTGTTCATCTGAATTCTGGATCTATGGATTTTATTCATTTCTCAGTTCGAAAGTAGCCACACCTAGCCTTGGTCAGCAGAAAGATTTTTCTTTGAAGGTAGACACTAAAGTTTGGCTTTTGACTGTGCTTATAATTCCATTCTTACTGGTTAACTCCCTCTAGGGAAACTCCTCCTACCAGTGCAGATCAAAAACTGCTCAACAACTTCATGGGTTGCCATAAAGAGGCACCACACAGGGGATAAATATTTGTTTATGGGAATTTATCAGCCGTTTAAAATAATCGAGGCAATAAAGAAATGAAAAAAACAGTGGTTATATAAAATGGGAATAAAAATTTACCCATTTTTATCGATGAAAAAAAGAAATAATAATTTTGTTATTTATCCATTAGGTTTGTAGGGGGAAAGTGTGTTGTGCCTGGAGGAGAAGAAGGGAATGAGTATTTATTAAGTAACTACTATGTACCGGGCTCTGTTCTAAGTACTTTACAAATATTATATCACTTGATTTAGAAAAGGAAGAGACTTAGGATCAAATCTTGTCTCAACACTCACTAGTTACATGGCCATTTACAAATAGCCAATCTCCCTGAATCTCTTTTTCCCCATTCATAAAATAGGAGTGTTTCAATCAAGCATTAATGACGTAAGCAGGCACTTGGCTAGGCATTGGGTACAGATACAAAACAATCTTTACTTGCAAGAACCTTATATTTTATCTTTCATATCACCTTCATAGATCTGTTGTAAGGATGATGTGGATAAATCACTTTCTTAAGTCTTAAAGCACTATTTAAATGTCAGCTATTAATTATTGTTGTTGTTATCTTTTCTCCTAAAGGAGCCATAAAGTGACTGACCCCGTCCCCATAAAATCACCACTATGGTTTTTCTTCACAAAAATGACGTTTGGCAAACACAACTGTTCATTTGTTTTATTGCTTTTTCTCCAGGTTTTCCTTTCCTGGGATTCGAATAAACTAGTAAAAAAGACATAAATCTCTGAATATGAAAACTAAATCTCTAAAGTATACAATGTTTTAAAATATATGAAGAATTATTACCAGGACAATGGTAACTGGGTGGGAATGGAACAAGAACAAACGGGTTTACATGGAAAAAAGATGGGATCTAATTCAGAAATAAGAAAGCCATTTCTCTTTTCTTTTTTGAAAATATTTAGTCTGTGTTTACCTACCAATAAATAAATGTTTTTTCAGGGAATAAAATGAGGCAAAAATGTCTTGAGCAATGTCTTTAAACCAATAACACTTCCAATTTCTTTTTCACCTTTGTTTTCAAGCATTTGTTTCTGCCATCTTGTGCTGTCTTAAGAAGAGTTTTCTAGAATCAAAGAAAGTTAAGAGTTAAAAGGACACATTAAATATGGTCTAGTCCAAGTGTTTTATTTTACAGAGGAGGAAAATGAGGCACAGAGAAGTTGACTGAGTTGTCCAAGGGTCTGGTGATTATTAAATGACACTTCTAGCCCAAAGTTTCCCAGTTTCACACCCCATCGTTCTGGCCCTGCCATCTCAGGCAATATCCAGGATGACAAATAACACTGAAGGGAAAGAAAGAAGTTGGGGACAAAATGTAATTACTCTATGACAATATCGTTATTAAATAATACCTCAGAATACTGATATGGCCTAAGGTGACTTAAGGGAAACTTTACTGAGAAGAGGGATTTTTGTAGTCATTAATAATAGGATAATTTGTTGGAAGAGCCTTGGAGATAAGATAGTCCATCAATTTCATTTAACAAAAGAGAAAACTGAGGTCTAGAAGTAACTTGCTTAAGATCCAATACTTACTAAGTAGCAGAGATAGTACCTGAACTCAAGTTCTCTGACTTTAAATCTATGGTTTTCTGTGAAGTCTTGGGGGAAAAATATGGAGGATGGAAAGAAAGAGATGCAGAAAGCACACTTTCCTCAATATTTTCCATTCCCCCCCCCCAATAGATACGGAATAACAACATGAACTTTGACTTCACTGGTATAGCTTCTAATAACATATAACTTCTGATAAGGAACTCCCTCTTCCAATGCAATTCAGCATGTTCTCTGAAATTTACATTTTTAGGAAGTTGCCTGGGGGATTGAGAGACCACAGGCTTTCTAGTAGCTAATATGTGTCAGAAACTGGATTTGAACTACCTTGTGGGTATCTTCCCCAGGCTCTGTGCTAAGCCTTCTTCTTTTTCCTTTCTAAAATCACTTACTTGGAGACTTTATCAGATCCTAGGGATTCAACTGTCATCTCTTTGCAGGTGATGTGCATGTGTATGTATATACATGTGTATGTCTTCCTGACTCTGAGGCTACCTCTATTATGCCAAACTACCTTGCATAATCCAAAAAAGGAACAAAAATTACTTCCAAAAATGGCTGCAACTCTCTCCCCACCATTTGGTGCTCAAGGTTTCCTATCACAAATGGTGTTCATTCTAGTGGGGAAAATGCTAGATTTGGAGTCAAGGGAGATTTGGGTAGAAATCTACTCTCTGACAGGACCTAGCTGAGTGAGCACAGAATCTCTCTAAGCCTCAGTATCCTGATCTGCAAAATGAAGATAACTCTGGTACCTATTTCACAGGATTCTTGTGAGAATCAAGTGTCTGTGAAGTGTTTTGACACTGTAAAATGCTATGTAAATGTCAGCTATATAATTACTACCTTATTCTTCCCATCTAAATTTCAGGAACCAGCACTGTAAATATTACATACTTCTTCCTATCAATGGGATCTCTTCACTTAATTGGCAGAGTCCCCAGTATTGGATGGCAACACAAACTCCACTGGATGTGGAATCAAGGAACAGATTTAAGTCCAATATCTATCACTAACTGCCTGTATGGCCTTGGGAGTTACCTACCCTCTCAGAAACTCAACATCCTCCCTTTCAACAATGAAGTTGAACCAGATGATCTGAAGCCTCTTTCACCTTCATGTACTAGGTGGAAATAATTGTTCTTATCTCTACCTGCCCATAATTCTCCCCATACCAGTTGTTTCAAACTATGTCCCCTCATATCTACAGCAGCATCTACACTCCCCTTGTTCTCAGCAGACTCGATTTGACAAATGCTTATTAGGCACATACTGTATGCAAGGCACTGAGCTAGGTGATAGAACAGACCTGAAACAGCCCTTGCCTTCAAGAAACATTCTACTGAGAACCCCACTTCCTATGTTCTTTAAGAACACTGACTTCATGCACCCATTATTGCCACACACATTCCAGAATTTCTCTATCCTCCATCCATCCTCTCCTCTTTTCCTCCACCCTCAGAGAAAAAGTTCACCCTTCTCTTTTCCAAAGCTAACTAACCCTTCCACATGTGATCCCAGATAGATAGCTGTTCATTCAGTTAGTTAATAAATATTTAGTGTCTATGTGCCAGGCACAGAGCTAAGCTCTGGGAATACAAAAATGAGTTAAAAAAAAAAAAACACTCCCTGTTGGGATAGCTAGGTGGCCCAGTGAACAGAGCACCAGCCCTGCAGTCAGGAGGATCTGAGTTCAAATCCGGCCTCAGACACTTAACACTTACTAGCCGTGTGTCTTTGGGCAAATCACAACCCAAATTGCCCTCCAAAAAGCAAAAAAAAAAAAACAAAAACAAAAACAAAAAACAAAAAACAACCCACTCCCTGCCCTCAAGGAGCTTCCAGTCTAATGGAGCAGTCAACAAGAAAATAAATATGGACAAACAAGCTTTATACAGGATAAATAAGGAAAAATTAACAGAGGGGAGGCACTAGAATTAAGAGAGGTTGAGAAAGATTTCCTGTAAAAAAAAAAACCATAGGTTTTTAGTTGGGACTTAAAGGAAATTATTTCCTAAGTATGAAGAAGAGCCAGAGAAAACTCCCAGAGCTGATAGATGGAGTGTCTTGTTAGTGGAACAGCCAGGAGGTCCGTATCATTGGATCTAAGAATACGTGTTGGGGAATAAGTTGTAAGTTGGTTTGAAAGGCAGGAGGGGGCTATGTGATAAAGGGCTTTGAACGCCAAACAGAGCATTTTGTATTTGCTCCTGGAAATGATAGGAAGTCACTAGAATTTATTGAGCAAAGGGATGGCCTGGTGGCTAAATGGAGGATGGATTAAAGTGGGGAAAGACTTGAAAGGAGCAGACCAGCAGCAGCCTCCTGCAATAATTCAGGTGTGAAGTAATAAGCTCCCAAACTAGGGTGGTGGCAAAGTCAGAGGAGAGAAGGGTGACATATAAGAGACACCTACAAAGGTGAAAATTGACAGACCTCGACAACAGACTAGACAAAGGAGGTGAGATATAGTGAAAAGTTGAGGATGACACTGAAGTTTTAAATTTGGAGAATGGAACAATCGTATTGGCCTCAATAGTAATAGAGAAAGTGGGGAGGAGAAGAGATTGGGGGAAAAGACAATAAGCTCAGTTTTGGAAATGTTGAGTTTAAGATGTCTGTGGGACAGCAAGCACAAGAGATCAAAAAGGTGTTAGAGATGTGATATTATGTGAGTTAGGACAGAGAGGTAAATTTGAGACTAATCATCAAAGAAATGGTAATTAAATCCTTGGAGCTGATGATATCACCCCTTGAAGTATAAGAGAGGAAGAAGAGAAGAGGACCCTGGACAAAGTCCTGTGGTTCTGGGCTGTGATTAGAGAACAAAATCTGGAAGAGAATCCAACAAAGGAAACTGAGGAGGGCTCAGATAGTGTTGTGAACAAGGCTTTAAGCACAGTGCCTTCTTAGCTCAGGTTCAACATTGGGACAAAATGACACTCTTACAAGTCATTAAACAAAGGAGATTTACTGTGTTACACAGCAAGGATATATAGCAAGGATCCTATGGTGCTTAGCTTCCCTACACTGGATGTCTGATCAGTATGTCATCGGGGTAAGATGACTCATGTGGTCTTAGGTAAACACCAAATCTGACTTTTTATGGACCTTTACTGCCCCCAAGCTAGGAATCTGTATCAAGGAAGCTGGGACCAACCAGTATGCAAGTTCAGAGGAAATCAGGGACAACAAATCAAGATAATGCTGGTCCCATCACTGGGAAGAATTAGGAGATAATGGAGTCCCAAATATCTAGAGACTGTGATCCACAGTGTCAAAGGCTGCAGAAGTCAAACAGAATGAGGATTTTCAAAAAGGCCGCTGGATTTAGCAACTTTTTACCTACCAATGGATCATTGGTAACTTTGAAGAGACCAGTTTTGGTGAAATAATGAGGCTGCAAGACTGTACAGTTAAGAACAGAGTAAGAAGAGAGAAAGATCGCCTTTTTGAGGAGTTTAGGAACAAAGTGCAGAAGAGATACAAGTACACACACACACATAAAATCTTTCTTTGACATCTCAGGCTATTTGCATATAATCATACACATGTATCGCTTCCTATATCTCACATACGTATATACATATTCATACATGTATCTTCTGACAACATATATCTCTATGTATATACAGACATCCCTTCATTGACAAACTCCAAGAAAGTATAGTCAATGCTTTTTGCCTCTATTTCCCCACTGCATGCACTCAGAGGTAGGATTTGAAACCAGATTTTTCTGACTCCAGGACTAGCACAACACCCACTATACCACACCGCCTCTACTCTGGCATGTATTTTAATCCCCCTTAATCTGTCTTTCAATGCTATCATTCTATTGAACCTTGTCCCTAAAGTCATCAGTTATTTCTAATGGCCAAATCTAACTTTCTCGTTAATGATTCTTCTCCTTTGATTTTTCCATAGCATTGGATGCTTCTGGGAACCCCCTCCTTCCAGATACATCTTTTCCCTTGGCTTTCATGGCATGGTTTCAAGCACTCCTTTCCTATCTCCTTTTCTGGTACATTGCTCTCTCCTGGCCACTCAACATGGATGTACACCCCAAGACAATAAACCTCCCAATGTCTGACATGGGGTACACTGTGAACTTCTCCTCTAAACTAAAAGAAAATGCAATTGTATTTTATACTATTGAATGAACAGAGAACACTATCCTATAGGTTAGTCTTTTAGACATCAAGATGCTTTTCACTCCAAGATCATAGAATCGTAGAATTTTAAAGCACCTGAGAAACCAGCTAATCAATGCCTTTGCTATAAAAATGGGGGAAAATAAAACAAAAACAGAAGCACATAGAGGTGAAGTGACCAAATCCAGTCATCTCCAACAAACATTTATTAAAAGCCTAATATGTGCAAGGAACTATGATAGACATTGGGGATGGGGGAAAAGGGAGGGGGGCACAAATAGAAAATAAAAAATGATCCCTGCCTTCAAGAAGCTTATACTTTACTGGGCACACAGACAGGCCCAGGCCCATGCTTTTGATATGTAATCATAACTAAAATAATGCCGAAACGAGTAAACAGATCAATATCCTTTTAAGCAAAAGTCCTTGGCTCCAATTCGCATTTTAAAGATGGTACAAAATATGTTCAATGAAAAAGCTCCTTTTTGGTATAGATTCAGTTATTAAAGCTTGCTCCTGGCAGAACACCATTTAAATCTGGATAAGTCTGCAAATCAAGACCAGATCTCAATTCTCAGCTGGCTCCACACATTTCTGCCTGAAATGAAATTTTATTTAAGTTGCTCCTGCCTAAATCACACTTAAAGAAAAAGCAGTAACTTATCCTGTTAAAATGGCAATAATGCCGAGGTGATGCCGTGCAGATAAAATACAGCAGAAAGTAAGAGTCTATTGTAATCATGCTGGGCCACTGATAACGTTACAATGCATCTGGGTTGTACCCCAGGCTGGTCAGAAAAGTAGCTTTTCAGGCAGACTCAGGGCTACCTCTATCAATTATTTCATCCATTACTTAAATGGAAGAGAAACAAGACAGTATGGGAAGATAGGACCTGGGTCCCTTTCTTCATCCTGCCAACCATATTTTTCAACCTTTCATCAGACACGCCATTGAGCACACTTGAGCTGTGGATGATGTTTCCAGGTGATGAGAGCAAAGGCATACACGAATTTTGCTGGTGCTCCAACTCTTGCTACATGTCCTAATTCCCTGCAGTATTCTTCCTCCTTTAAGTTTTGAGACAGAACTAAGACTGGGAATAATACAACAAGATCCTGATAAAAATGCATATGAAATATAAGAGTAAAGACACAGCTGGTCGCCTGGATTTCTTTTTTTTTTTTAAATACTCATAAGGAATTTAAAAATAAAAATGCCTTCTTCCATACCATGTTGCCACCTTCAGGAAGAAATGTAAGAACTACCTCTGTGTCCACATTTTTCTGGGATACTGGTATAGACAACCTTGTATGTATCATTTTCAAATTATCCCTAATCCCACCAATGGCAGATATAATCTCACCAGGAAAAATGCCAAAAATGAGAGGCATTGAAGGTAGGAACCGACAGATTCTTTAAATGTTACAATCTATTATGTAATTTTTTAAAGATACCCTTTAAAAGGTACCAAATATGATTTGACTTAAAATATGTGAAAATCTAAGAATGAAAATATTCTCTGAATAAATTATCACCATTTCTCTATGTTGATCATCGATGTTATCTAACTTCCAGACTAATAATAGTTAGCACATATGTAGTATTTTAAGGTTTGCAAAGCCCTTTAAATATGTCAACTCATTTGATATTCACAATAACCCTGGGAAGTAGATACTATTATTATCCCCATTTTATACATGAGGAAACTAAGGCGAAGAGTGATGAATTAGCCACTAGGTGTCAAGTGCCTGAAACAAGATTTGAACTCCAGTTTCACTGACTCAAAATTCTGCTCTCTATCCACTACACCACCTAACTGTTGTAAGCAGTTTCATTTTTATTCAGTGGTGCTTAGTTCATTTGGAAGATCTGCAAGGGCATTTGACTTACAGGATAATAAGTTGGCATCTATGTAAGCACTTCAGAGTTTTTCTAAAATGCTATATAGATGCTGCCACATTTAATCGTCACAATCATACTGCAAAGTAGGTACTTATAGGCATTATTATTCCCAACTTACAGTTGAGGAAATTGAGGCTGAAAAAAATGAAATAACTTGTTCATGTGTATTCAACTAGTTAAGATTTATACCCAGGTCTTTCTGATCCCAAAGCACTATACCACACTGCCTCTTACAAGTCCATGAAGGTAGGGTCGGCTAGGTGGCTCCATGAATAGAGCACTGGCCTTGAGTCAGGAGGAACTGGGTTCAAATCCGACCCCAGACACTTAACACAAAAAAATAGCCATGTGACCTTGCACAAGTCACTTAACCCCAGCTTCCCTGCCTTCCCCCCTCCAAAATAAAAAAACAAGTCCCTTGCCCTAATGGTAAAGTCAAAGGGGATATGGGAGAAGATATGGGAGAGAGCAGATTGGATGAAGGGATATCTAGTGGGACTGCTATTCTGGGGCGGTGGGTAGGGAAAAAATGGGGGAAAATGTAACTCATAATCTGGTGGAAATGAATGATGTAAACCAGAAGTTAATAAAGCATTTGTTTAATTAAAAAAAAAAACAAGTCCATAAAGGCATCTCTGCCAACAAACTGTCTAAAGTCAGGCCTGCTTAATTTGCTACACTGTTCTATGTATTTTAAAGCTCTAATCATTTTAAATCCATTAACTAATTCCACAAGTTAACCAATTACATTGTCCTTTAAAGTCACATAGACCAAAAAAATGAAAGGTCACCCACAACCTTAGCCCCTTGTATGGACTATATGCCATGACAGGAGTTGAGGTACATTCTGCCACAGTCCAATCATACCTCCTACTGAATCTTCTTGATAAGATTGCATGATTAAATATCAGAGTGGCAAACTCTCAATATTTCCCAATCAAAACCATTAATTTTAGCCTCTTCTGTGAACTTTTTTCTTCCAGTGACATTTACTTTAAATGGCAGCAAAGAACTTACATAATTAAAATAAATTTTGCATTTAAATACTGTTTATACCAAAGATGTTGACCCATAATAATTTTTAAGGCATACATTCTACTTTCTCTCCCTCAGACTTGAAAAATCAACCAGAAATCAATGATAAAAGATTGAAAATTTGCAATGAATGAATTTTTAACGGAGGTCTGGGTTTATTCAATTTTGCTTGCCACTGATGAAAGATTTCTTTTTGAGACATTCTCCATCAGTTTTTACGTTATTTTTATCCATATTATATATCCATATTATTCTCAAACATAAAGTATTTTTACAAGTGTTAGATGACCTTTTTGAGAAGATGAACCTGGACAAAATTCAATGAGAGGGGACATGGAAATTTCACTTTCTTATGAGTATTTGTTCGATTACATATCAACAATCATGAACCAACTCACACATATCTTTGACACCATTAATGCTATGGTATGTCTTGTGTGAGTAAAATTGTAAAAGTTAATTTCTCCAAAATTCAGTTCCATATTTTATAAAAGGGCACACAGTATGTCTCATGAATCAATCTAGGTATATTAAAATTCTATGCAAAGTAGCATTCATTAAAAGACAAGGATGCAGAAATGGCACATAGAAACAATCTTCCAAGTAATAATCAGAAGGTAATCTCCTTGAGAATAGGGATTGTTTCTTTGTATTTTTATCTCTAATACCTAGCAGATTAGTTGGCACACTGTGGGTGATTAATAAATTTGTATTGATTGATGGATAAACTTCAAGTAATCTATACAACATCAAATGACACCTACATAAAAATGAAAAACTCCAGCCAATTTCTGTTTTTCCAAATATTTAGATATTTGACTTTGTAGAATAAATTTTCTTGGATGGTTTAAAAATGGTTAAATATGGCCAAAAATTCCATTTTTAACACAATCTTAGGATTTGATATCCAAACTCCTATAACACAAGTATTAAAAGGTTGTCTACATTTGGAAACTAAAAAAATAAAGTCTTCAAGGGTCAAAAAAGTGGTACTGTCATTTTGGTTTTCATCTACAACAACTAACTTCACAGGCTAATATATCTTTGTAGAATCCTTGCTATTTTAATCTAGGCATTCTTAACCTGGGGTTCATAATTTTTAAAAATCTTTTCATAACTGTATTTAAATATAATAGATTTCTTTTATAATCCTACGTGCTTTATTTTATGCATTTAAAAACATTAATCTAAAAGGGAGTCCATGGGCCTTACTAGTCTGCCAAGGTTAAGAATTCCTATTTTAATCACTTGAACTGTATTATTCAGGCCAAATCCAGAGATGCCAAGAGTTCAAGCTTTTCTACAGCTTACAGGGTTGACTCTTATGCGATATGACATAAAACAGTAAGGCACTCCTGAATAAAGTTTATAGACTCATGACCTTTTTGAAATTTTATTAAAGTTTGAAAGGTTCTTTTTTTTATAAATTACAACCCAACTGCCAAATGGAGCTAAAAGAAGTCTAGCAAATTCGTGACCTACCGGAAAAATATATTTATCCAATACCTAAGTAGAATAACGGGAAAGAGTAAGAGGCTACCAATGCTACCTTTTTTAACACCCACCACATTATTACATAACAAATGAAGTATCACTTATTGTGTTATTTATTCGTTATTTTTAAAACAATTGCCTGAGTGCTCTTGGTCATAATTAATAGCCGGCTGGAGAAGGTCTGGTCATTACTTTACAGGAAATGTCTAACCTAAAGGTCATTGTATTTATTATAAGTTGTACTAACCTCCTAAATATAGAGAATGGAAAGCAATTACTGTTATTTGTTGAACAGTTGTACATAATCATAAAGTTGATGCACTGTGGACAATATCCATCCATCTTGCTCAGAATTAGCCAGGGCCTAGGAAAGATACTGAGCAGTCCTTATTTCAGCCATTCTTTATTTAGTGCAGGTGTTTGTCACCTTTTTGTGTCATGGACCCCTTTGGAAGTCTGGTGAAGTCTATGGACCTTTTCTCAGGATAATATTTTAAGTGCATAAAATAAGATGCATGTTTCCAAAGGAAATCAATTATATTGAAATAGTTCATTGTGAAGTTGTTGGTTTTTTTTAAATCCTTCACAGACTCCATCTTGAGAAACTCTCAATTATAACCTTCTGAACCCACAGACTATCCAAAACAGGTAATAGCTAATTTTTTTCTTTAAAAAAATCTCCGTATATGATAAGGTTGCTGGATACACAGGGCAAAAGGAAGAGAAAGGCTACCCCAAAGGTCTCAGTGCAGTTTTAAGCTTTAATGACTTATTAGTAAGTTTAAATAGCTATTGAAATGTAAAACCGAACCAAGACTTTGGGGACATCCTTTATTAAGAAAAACCATCTTTAAAAGAGAGGCAATATGGTATAGTGAATTAAGTACTGGTCCTGAATTAAAGATATTTAGTCTGAATTCCAGCTCTGTACTTTACTTCCTGTGTAACCTTGTGCAAATCACTTAATCTCACTGGGCCTTGATTTTTCCATCTGTAAAATAAGAGTTAGTCTAGATGCTAGGCCTGAAGCTCTTGACATCAGGACTAGTGGGTAAAAGTTAATTAAATAAGGGGTTTCTTTATCCCTCTCTGTTTTAGGGGAAAAATTTTGACCCCATACCTGAACTAGCCATTTTGTAGTTAACTTAGGTTTTATGGGGTTTTTTTCAGTATTTTTTATGATCTTCATGAACTAATTGATCTAACTATGTTACTAAAATGAGCCACAATCATTATCACCATCATCATTGAAAAACCAAACGGTATGGTGGATAGAGTGCTGTTACTTAATGTCAGGAACACATGGGTTCAGATCTCACCTCTGACACTTACTACCCATGTGACACCAGGGAATCTCTTTACAGCTCAGTCTTCCCATCTATAAAATAAGGATAAAATCTGAAACTCAAAACTTTTTTTAAATGTTTTAAAAATTGTTTTAAAATATAATTGTGTATATATATATTGTATGTATAATATATAGTATACAAATATATACTATATATTATATATATATATATATTGTATACGCATATATATGAAGAAGAAGAAAGCCCTGATATAAAAAATAAACAAATAAATGCCTGTCAATTGACTGATAAAATCATCAACTTAAAAGAATAAATTACATGAGAAGACATGTGCACACATACATAATAAAATAAGTACAAGCTAATTATACATGTACAGAGCTATAGGTGTGAAGATATACACTCAGACACTGCAATTAAAGGAACTTTTCAAGTCAGGGAAGCCTTCTAAGGCGTATATATTGAAAAATAGGTCATAAATTTGTAAAGTGAAAAAGGAAGGCTATGGAGAAGCCATGTTCAAAGTTTCAGAGGCAGAACTCATGATAAGGGGATGAAAAATAGCTTTCCTTAGATGAAGCTAAGGGTGAGTCAGGTAGCAGCCAAAGCATTCTACTTGGGAATGGACTGAATATATTATCCTTTAGTCCCAAAGTTCACTAGATTTCTTTCAGAAATCTTGCAACAGCAATACCATAAATGGAAGTCTAGTGCTATAAACAATTCAGCCAATTCACTCAACGCCTTAAGTACTAAGGCCAAGGGCACAAATGAAGAAAGAGGCAGCCAAATTATGAGATCCTCCTCAAGAATGTTGTCAAGGAAAAGAAAGTAACCTCCAGGAAGAGGTTGAAGATTGCAGTAAATAGTTAATTCTTTGGGGTCTGCTCTGAGCATCCCGGCTAAAAGGAGAAGGTTGAATGAATCCAAACTGAAGTCTTATGGTTCCTCTCAAATGTTTAATGCAAAGCAGCAATGCTAGCTGAATATTTGGCTATAAGGTGTATTGATTCAGTGAGTTGTTAAATACAGAAAGACCCTTACTCTCATCATTCTCTCGATCAATCATCAAGCATTCATTAAGTATATACCACGTACCAGGTACAGTGGTAGGATCTGGGGATAAAAAGTGTCTGCCTTCAAGGAGATTACATTCTATTTGGGGAAAACAGCATGTACATGTGCATTTCTGTCTTTGTATGTATATGTGTGTGTACATATAAATATATAGAGATATAGGCAGAGATATAGATGAAACAGACAGAGAAACATAGATATACCAAATGTGATTTCATGATATAAGGAACTCTCAGTGAGGAATTTTCTCTACCAATGTAGGTCGGCACTTCTCAGTCACTTAGAATCATACAGACTTGTCAAGAGCAGCTGGAGATCAAATGGCTTGCCTTGGGTCACACAGTCAGTTATGGATCAGAGGTGGGTCTGATGCCAGCTCTCTATTCACTACACCTTATAGAAAATACACTTATAAAAGCATGTGTGTATTTTGCTTATATATACATTATGTACATACAATATGTGTTCATTTGAAGGGCTCTTGTAGTTAGGAGGAGCAGGAAAGGGTACATCTATAAGGTGACTTGAGCTAAGGTTTGGGGAAAAAAAAAGGTTTTTAGCAGATGGTCATGAGGAAGATATTCTAAGTATGAGAAATAGGTAGTGCCAGGCCCGGAGATGGAGAGTTAGGTGTTAGGAACCACAAAAAAGGCAGCTAAGACACATCATATACTATGGGGAAGGGAGTAATACATACTAAGGCTGGAAAGGTAGGTGGGTGCCAGATTGGAAGGGATTTAAAAGTCAGAGGAGCGCATGTTTTATATTTCACTGGATGTTTAACTCTAATAGGCTATCTATCAATAGGCATTTATTGAGCAATATATTAAGCATATACCAGAAACTGAGCTAGACACTGAGGATACAAATACAAAGGAGGAAACAACTATTACTCTCAAAAAATCATCAGGAAAGAACTGACATAGGCAAGAGATATGGAGTGTCCTAAGTACATTTTTAAGCTTTAGATTATGCTAAGAATTTTGTAATACTCTGTATAGTGAGGTTTGGGGAAGGGCAGGAGGTGGTTTCTAAGAGTAGGGATAGAGGAATCTCTCTCTCTCTCTCTCTCTCTCTCTCTCTCTCTCTCTCTCTCTCTCTCTCTTTCTCTCTCACCCGCACACGCACACACACACACACACACACACACACACACACACACACACACACATCCATCGAGCATCCCTGGTGACCAAGAGTATGTGTATACAACTGACCTGACCGGAATCACAGTATTGTCACTGCCCAGAAAGAAATACAAAGATAATTTGTCTGGACAGAAATTAAACATTTCACCTTGTATTCATTATCATCATGTACTAATAAACTGAGCACAACCATTCCTAAATAAAAATGAAAATGTTCTCTGTGTGGAGAAAGCTCTACATGTCATCAGCAATGCTGTTCAGTACATCTCCCAAGTCTCTTTTTCTATCAGATCAATAATCAAGAGTTATGATACCTGAGTCAAATTGAGTCTGGGCTGATTTTAGGGGGATGCTTAAGTTGCGATCATTTCCATGCATTAAGTATACTGAAAACAGAGGCCAGAAAAATTGAGAGGGAACAAGGGTTGAAGTGGAGAAGAAAAGTGAACAAGACACTCACCTTATTGGGGTAAAGAAAGAATGCCCTGAAGGCACACAGGTGGAACAGTAAATAGAGCACAGAACCTGGAGTCAGGAAGACTCGAATTAAAATCTGGCCTCAGACACTTTTAACTGTGTGACCCTGGACAAGTCACTTAACCTCTGTCTGCCTCAGTTTCTTCAACTTTAAAATGGGAGAATTTAATGTCACCTACTCCCCAGGCTTGTTGTGAAGAGCAAATGAACTATTTTTTCAAACTTTAAAGCATTATATAAATGCTAGATATTATTGCTATTATTGGTATTGTTGTTGTTGTTACTGTCATGGCTGTTATCTGATGGTATTGTTCAGACATTTCAGTGATGTAGGACTTCATGACCCCACTTGGGGTTTTCTTGGCAAGAATATTGGAGTGGTTTGCATTTTCCTTGTCTAGCTCGTTTACAGATGAGAAAACTGAGGAAAATAGGGTTAAGTGACTTGCCTAGGGTCACACAGTTAGACGGTTTCTGAGACCAGTGTGGAACTCCAATCATATTGACTCCAGGCCTAGTGCTCTATGTACTGCACCACCTAGCTGCAATAAGAACCTGCATGGGAAGGAGGAAAATTTAAAAGAGATGAATTAGTTGTTGAGTGATGAGGCAAAAGTGAGATCTGAGAGTAGCACCAAAGACTGAAGAGCACAGTGACTATGTGTCCTTGCCCTGTGTACCACAGGGAATGAGGAAAAGAGCAGTCACAACTGCAGAGGGTTCTAAGAGATCTCTTCAGGTGAAAAACAGGCTTCACTGACTGTCAGAAGATAGAAAAAGGCAAGAAAAGGAGACCTAAGATGAAGGGGAGGTATGAGATATAATTCCTACCCTGGATGAGTTTGGAGGAACAGCTAAAAAGGTGATAGATGCTGTTCGTGAGTCCCAAGACCAGGTGGTATGAGGGGTATAGTCTATTCTGGTAGGAAAGCAGCCTCAGAAGAGGTAGGTCAGAACCCCCAGGGAGGTAACAGGCCGGGTGCCTCTTCCCCACATCAAAAACCCTAAATCTCCAGGGCTAATTCAAGCTCCGTTAAGGTTTTCTTAAATGGTACATTTTCCCTAATGGGGAAAAAGTACTCAATCTGTATTCAGAAGCCCTAAATTCAAATCTTAGGTCCAAATCTTATTGTATGACCTTGGGCAGTATTTCTATCTCTCAAGGCATATTTTCTCATCTCTAAAATGAGGATGGTTTCTAAGATCCCTTTAAATTCTAAATAGCATGCTCCTATAATGTGAAAAAAAAAGTAATTTAGACCAAAGAATTTCAAACTTCTTCCTGCCAAAACTTTTATGAGAGCTTGAGGTAAAATCCAATTACAACCAATAATGTTACAACAAAAATTTCACTATAAAAAAGGAATCCCAAGTCCCACCACTACCTTCCATTTGTAAATGCTTTATGCTTCCAAAGCATAAGGCTCTGAAAGCTCACGTTCTTTAGAGCATTAGTATCCTAGCTGATGATATATGATTCAAATACTATGTGACAATAAAATAATTTAGACACCCCCTGAAGATATCTGGAAAGATGGTACACTATAAAGAGTACTGAGTGGTCAGAAGCCAGAGGACCTGAGTTCAAGGACACCTTTGGTACCTATGTGACCTTGGGCAAGGAGTTTAACTGCCCTAGATACCAGTTTCCTTGTTTGTATAATAATAGAGATGAAGTAGACCAGACTGAGATCTATGATCACATGTTAGCACATCATCTGAAGCCAATGACAAATGGCAAAGTGTTTAGAGCTTCATTTTCCTCCCCTTCCCTGTTCTACAACTGGCAAAATTTTAGCAATTTTGAAAGACAACTGAAACTGCTCCCTGCAAAGTTACCAACTATCTCTTGATAGCCAAATATGGTAGTCCTCATCCTTCCTGACCTATTTAATACTACTGACCATAATCTTCTCTGGGATACTCTTTCTGCAGGTTTGCATGACACTATTCTCTCCTTGTTCTCCAGTTACCTACCTGTCTCAATGCTATTTCTCAGTCGCTTTTGATTAATCATGATTCATATCATGTCCCCTAATTATAAGGGCTCTTCTCTATCTGTCCATGTAGGGATCATAATCTAACATGTGGGTGCTCTATACAAAGAATATAATTTTGATCCACTTACACTTCCCAATGTATCTTGGGGCCTAGGGAATAGATATTTTTTCTTCCTTATTTATTTATCCTATTATTGGGAAGTGTTGTTTGTTTTAATTTTGTCTCATATGGTTTCCATTTATGATTTCTTGAAACATAGCTCTGAAAAACCAGACTTTGATAAAGTTGATCTGGGATATAAATAGAGCTACTTGACCGTATCTTTAAACCCAAATCACTCTGGCTTTCACTGATTGGCCAATAATAAGTCCCAGGCTAAACCTTATTTGTTCATTGTTTGGGATTTGGTGGCTCAGAGTGAGTGCATATAGCATTTATTTCTGTTCTGGCCAGAAACTCTGAGAGTCCCCTCCTTGACTAATTCTTTAATGAAGGCAAACTAGGCCATCTTTTGCCTCAATTCTTACCTAGACTTTAATTATTGAATGGGCATTGCCTCAAACAAACTGAGACCTGGGAAAGACCTTAGCTTAAAAAGGCCAAGGTCTCCCACTGCATGGGGTCATCACTAGTGGTCCTGACTTATGTCTTGCTACTGGACTCCAATAACTGGAGGAATGAGGTTCATGATGTTGCACAGTTCTGCCTCACTTAAATCCAACTCACTTGCAAGTCAAAACATCACCTCCTGATGTCGTTGGTCCTCTTTGAGAAGGAAGAACAACAACTATAGGTGTTCCCCAAGACTCTGTCTTGGTCCCTCTCCTCTTTATATATTCTTTTGTCTTGGCAACCTTATCAGTGTCCACAGGTTTGGACTTATTAAGTGCCTACTACGTGACAGGCACTGTGCTATATACTTTAAAAATATGTCACTTGATCCTTGCAGTCCTAGGTGCTACTATTATCCTATTTTATTTAAATCCCATGGTTTTTAAATAAATATTAGACAATTCTTCATTATGCTGAACCAAATCTTGTCTCCCATTATACAATTCACCTTCTGCAGCAAGCCTCACCCTTCTGTGTTCTTCACCAAGGACTACACCTTTAAAAAAGCCCTTTTTTGTTGTCCTAGTGTCTTTTCCCCCCATAAGTCTCAATTCATTGTGGACTCCAGTCTTCTTGAAATTGCGTCTAAAACACCAGCAATCACCAATCACGTATATGCCTTCGACATCACAGGATTTCTTTCTGGAAAGAGCCTAATTAATGATTTAGTTCAAAACAGAGTTCTTGTTAATTAAGAAACTGAACTCCAAAGTAATTTTTCCCAAGGCCATATAGGTAAGAAATAGCAATGCCAAGGATTCAACCTTCGGTCTTTTGATTCCAAATCCAATTTCCTTTCTACTATGCTGCACTGCCTTTACACTCCTTTGCATTCTTCTTTAACTAATACCCTGGTTTCCATATCTGGCACAAGTCCTTTTTATATCTTAGCTTGTTCACAGAGAGTTCTCAGTGAATCCACATCAGGATTTCTAGAATGCCCTACTTTCCTCTTTGTTATTGGGTTAATTTGTGATTATACAGAGTAAGAACTTCATTTTTGACATGATCTCCTGCCTCTTATGCCATCTTCCCCATATCAGGCCATGGTATATGATAGCTCTTTTCTAAAATATTAACATAATCCTTCCTGTAATACTTCTCAATCAATCTTTTCACCCAGTAATACGTGACATCATCTCTCTCACTTGTTCTTTCCTGCTTTCAAGATTATTCACATCTGACTTTGATAGGGCAAAGTAACGTAAGTAGATAAGGGAACAGATATTATTATCCTCACTCTACAAAAGGAACGAAGTGGAGTAAAGATCTTTAAGTTATAATATAATAATATATTATTATAAAACGCTTTAAGTTTTGCAAAGCACTTTATAAATACCATCTCATTTTATTTTCACAACAATCCCACGAGGCAGATGCTATCATTATTCTCACTTTACAGAGGAGGAAACTAAGGCAGACAAAGGTTATGTGACTTGTCCAGAGGGACAAAGCTAGTCAGTATCTGAGGCTAGTTTTAAACTCATTTTCCTGACTCCAAGTCCAGCACTCTAGCCACTATCCTCAAGTTATATGCAAACAAAATTCTTCTAGAACCAAGGACCCTTCGCTACATTTTTTAATGAATTCTTCTCTGTTCTGATCTTGCATATCTTTTTTCTTCTTTTTTCTATAATTTTTTTCCTTTGTTCTTTTGTAAAATTCTTAAGAACAGACTTAATTTGTTCATTTTTGTCCTTCTTATTGATACATTTAAGGCTATGAATTTTCCTCTAAGTATTGGATGCATTCTGTGAACTGTTTTACATGTAATATCTATGTTGCCATTTTAAAAATAAGGTTATTCTATCATCTTTAAAATTTCTTTTTTCACCCAGTCCTTATTTAACATATAAATCATGATATACATACACATGCATGTGCTTGCATGTGTATATTTATACATATATAGATATATTGTGTTATGTAACACACATTGGTCCTGGAGTCAGGAAAATCTGAGTTAAAATTTGGCCTCAGACTCTCACTAGCTGTCTTACTCTAGGGAAGTCACTTAACTTCTGTTTGCCTTAATCCACTGGAGATGGAAATGGCAAATTACTCCAATATCTTTGCCAATAAAACCCTATGGACAGTACTGGAGTGCTATGGTCCACAGGGTCACAGAGTGTAGGACATACCTGAATGACTGAAAACATATGTGTATTTATGTTTGTATATATAGATAGATACAGTTTCCATGGGGACCTCTATCTTTAATAATTTCATCATTATTAATTTGCTTGTTCTGTTACATTAGAACCGTTAACTGTAGTATTGTGGTACAGAGAATCCAATATTTTTTTGTTTTGTTTTGTTTTTTATATTTCCTGCTGCCTTCTATGTGGCCTAGCATGCCATCAATTTTTTATGCAAGTACTGTGAAAGCTAGAATGTTGGGGGAAAGGTTTAATATTTATCCATCCCACTGAATTTTCACTACTTATCTACTAAGTCTAGTTCAATGAATACTCTACTTAGCTCTAAAATTTCTTTTCTATTTATCTTATATTGCTAATGATTTAAAATCCCTCATTATTACTTTAAGCTATTTCTTCTTCCAAAGCTAGGAGGTGTTCTTTAAGAACTTTTCTACAGAACTATTAGGTATGTTTATAATTATGGCTAATTTTGTTTAGAACATTTTAGCAGAATATAATGTCCTTCTTTATCTCTTTTAACACTTTCTCTTTTAAATTCAACTTTCTCCAAAATCATTTACTGTCACTCCTTTTTTTCTCATGACTTGGCAGCAGCACTATAAATTATAGGTCAATCTTTCATTTTTATCTAGTTAGATCATTCTAGACAAAGTACATTTCCAGTAATGACCATATGGTCGGATTTTGCTTTTTTAAATCCATCCTATGATTCTTTTTTTTTATTTTATTGGTCAGTCTAGCCCCCTTAACTATAAAATTTTAGGTTTGTCTTCCTTATAGCTATTCTATTAAAAGGGAATATATTATTTCTTAATGCTACTGCTATTATTATAAACTTCACAGGGTTATTCTAAATGAGGTTCTTCTGTCTTATATTAATAAATAAACAGGCTAAGAGGAACAATGTGCTAATACAATCTACTAACAACAATCTACTAATAATGACTAGATAACTGGCCTTGAAAACTAAGGAAGATCTAGGCTTATGATCCATCTCTCACCTATACATGAGCTAGGAGAGCTTACCCAAGTCACTTCAGTTCTTGATGTCTCAGCAATTCTCTAAGATGTTAAGTTTCAGAAAAATTTAATTTTATACTGTTTGAAGAAGGAGTTCATTGGGAGCTCCCTATACTGAAAAAATCATGCATGCTAGAAAAATAAACTTTAACTTTTTATTAAATATAGGAATTAACATTGGCGTTCCCCTACTCCCCTCTTTTCCCTCCTATTTTTCCTTCTTTTTTTCCCTCAGTTTCTCTGAAAAAAAACCCGTGAAACCTTTATTGATTTATCCAATACAATACTCACATTTTGTTAGCAACTGGTTTATCTTGTTTGTTTTAAGTATTTATCCTTCTAGCTAGGAGCTTTGCTTGTTGTTCAAAGATTTCCTTGAAGTGGCTATATCCCTCTGTACACTTTTCAAAGTCTTTTTTTTATTTCTCAAATCTCCATCTCTTGTCTTCATAGCCCCTGCTGAGTTTTACTGCATAGATAATTCTGGGTTCATGGTCCATGCTTCCCAATTTAAATGCTTAATTCCAATTTCTACAATTCTCCTTTGTCTTACTTTAAAAGTCTTTGTGATCCTAATTATTGTCTCTTGGCAAGTGATTTTTTTTTTACTTATTCTGGCAAGAGTGTAGTAATTTTCTAGCAGTGGAGATTAACTATGATGTGCTCAATCTTGTTATTTCAAGTTAAATCTTGGGTTCTTCCTCATCAATGATCTAAGGATTCTTTTTTATTTACATTTCAGTTTGTTTTTGCAAACTCTAGTAAATTTCTTTTCCTGAAATATAGAACACAATTTTTTGCTAGTTTGTTTGCTTGCTTTGCTAAGTTTTCTGAACTACCAGTTATCCTGAGATTACTATTTATCTTGGGATGGTGATTTATCCTCCAGGTTTATGACTTAGATCTCTGCTTTCCAATATTTTGGAAAATTCAGTGATTTTTTGAGTCTGTGTTTCGAGCTATTTTGCCTTGTGTACAATTCTGTTTTCTGACGTAGTGTCTCTTGTCCATTGTTTCTATTATATTTTGAGGTTTTCTACTGGATTTTCCTACATTTATTATTTTCTTCTTGCCTTTTAATTCTGCATCATTTCTCCCATATGATTGCTTTTTTTAATTACTTCACACTCTTGTTTCGTTCAATCTTTCAATTTTCTGACCACTGTCCATTCATGGTTAATATTTTTGGATGTTTTGTCTCTTTGCTCGATGTCTCTTGGTATAGCTACGTGAATTCTTTTTCAATCTCCATCACTTCTGGTACTTCAGTTGATCCAGTTGCTTCATAGCATTTTTTAAAAATTCATTGTGTTGGTGGTCTTATTTGTCTTGCTCATTTTTTATTTAGCTAACTTTTATTTCTGCACACAATTCATATTTCATATCTCTGTTGTTTTTTTAAATATTATTATCATTTTTGTAAGCTTTGTATGCTCCCTGATTCTTTCAATGTCCTCAGTCCACACTCTGGAATCACTCAGTCCTACTCATTAAACATCTGCGCTCCTGTTTGGTTTGCACAAAAGCCCATGTGGCCAAGCTTCCTAGTGTCTTCTGAATTAAAGAAGTAAAAATTACCCTATGACACCTTTCAGAGTCAAAAAATTTTTTCTTCCATATGAAATGCTGCTTCCACTTCATTCCTCCTCCAATACCTCAGTGAGCCCTAAAGTGAACATATCCTGTTTATCCCACAAATGCTAGGAGTTTATAACTATTCACTTCTTAGAAATTCTGCTCCTTCAAAAAGAGAATTGCCTTCACCCTACACAAATAGACAATGAAAGGGGGCTTGATTAAATCTGTTATGTCTCATCTCTTAATATTGCTTTAAAAAACAGCATTTTCCTTGATAAAATATTTTATTTGATAGCAATAATGTTATCTTCCAGAGTAGGTGTTCTTAATGTCATGCACCCCTTTGCTAGCCTGGTGAAGCCTATGCACTCCTTTCAATAATGTTTTTGAATGTATAAGATGAAGTGTATCAGATTAAAAGGGAAACCAGCTATATTGAAATAAATATGTAATTTTTCCCTTCCAAGTTCATGGACACACTGAAAAGTATCCATAGACCTCTTGGAAGACTGTGAACCCCATGTTAAGAACCCCTGTTCTATAAAGACTTAAGCATTGATTTCCATTAGATTATGCTGTTTGGTTTTCATTCACTCTGCTGCTTCAAGAATCACTGATCAACACAAGGACCATTTATAATTCTATGAAAACCAACAATGAAACATAATATCCATGACAAAGAGGTAACAGATTTAGGGTACAGAAGAAACATAGGAAGAAAGGAAGGAAGGAAGAAAGAAAGAAAGAAAGAAAGAAAGAAAGAAAGAAAGAAAGAAAGAAAGAAAGAAAGAAAGAAAGAAAGAAAGAAAGAAAGAAAGAAGGAGGAGGGAGGGAGGAAGGCAAAAAGGAAGCATGCATGTACACACATATTTGTTTGTAGTCAGTGAGGGAATTTGCCTTGCTTACCTACACATATTTATTATACGACATTTAATTTTTTTCTTTTTTACCAATGGGGTGAGATAAGAAATTTATTTTTTTTTCTTTTTTTTCCCAATAGGGTGAGAGTAGGAAGGATAAAAAAATAGATTTTCCTTATTTTTTCTAAATAAAGAGGTGGAATGTAAAATGTCATATGCGCTTTCAGATGAGGTCACTGTATCATTAATTATACTTTAACTATTTTACTTCATTAAAAGGAATCTCCGAGGGAATGGGAGCAACTTGAAAATTCTAGTAATGTAAGAACAAAACACATCAATACAACTTTAAAAAAAGAAAGCAAGGCTAATGATACATACTTTACATATTTTGAGACTAATGATATAATGTATAGAAAGTACTTTGAAAACATTAAATCCCTATATAAATGTCACATTATTATAGCAGTAATTCCCCAACTTCTACAACCTAGCTCACCCTCCACCTTCAATATAAGGATTTCCTGACTAGTCTAATCCCCTTTTACATTCCCCTCTGAACTTCTATAACACTTATAATCAAATCCACCTGTTAGCCCTTAATCAAATACTATTCTATATTGTTTAAGGTTACTTAATGTGTTTTTCTTATCTCTTCAAATATTATCTTCTGATCACAAAGTCTGTGGTCAGTAGACAAGGGGATATAAGCCCCAAAGAGGATTTGGGGATGGTGTAAAAAAAGTCATCCTTTGAAATAAAATCTAATAAAAATCAATATTAAAATGATGCAATTCACCAACAGGGCATGCTGAGGGGGTGATAGGAGGCACAATATACCTGGCAAGTCAAACCACCTTGATGAACATCTCCCTTTGGATCCATATGGTGAAAGCCCAGGACACTGAACTCAAGGTTCTTGCAAATAGCAGTGTCCCCCAAACCACCACAATTGCTTCCATTCTAGCCCCCATAATTGAAGGAAAAAGCATTGTAGAGAAAGGGTGAGTAATATTACCACCAGCAACAACTATTGATGACTCCCACCAAGAGACAGATAGGAACAAGAGCCTTGAAAGGGGTAGCAGCCCCCAGGTCACTGGTTCTGCTTATATCTCAGTCTTCATAGCTATTATCCTGGAAGTAACTCCTGGGGAGAAGCCTCCAGGCATCCCCAGCAACTGCCAACCAACTGCCACTCACAGGGCAGGTGGGCAATCTGGCATAGTTAAAGCAGCAAGGAAGAGAGAGACAGAGAGAGATACAGACAGACAGACAGAGACAGAGACAGAGAGACAGAAACAGAGGGACAGAGACAGAGACAGAGAAGAGAGAGACAGACAGAGACAGAGACAGAGAGACAGAGGTATAAAGAAAGAGAGGAGGGGAGAGGAGAGGAGGGGAGGGGAAGGGAGTAGAGGGGAGGGGAAGGGAGTCAAGGGGAGGGGAGGGGAGGAGAGGGAGTGCACTGGGCAAGCCAAAATATCACCATGACCTTGACCACAGCTCCCTTCAGACTAATGGAGAAAGCCTAGGACAATGAACCCAAGAACCTATGAATTAGCAATGCTTCCAAACAAGACCCACAGCCATCATCCTGGGAAGCATCTCTTGTAGAGCATCAGCCCAGCAACTAACTGCTCGGCAGATGCTCCATCCACATCTATTGCAAACACAGAAAAGAAAGTTCTTGTCCCCAAAGTCTTGGCACTGTCAAATCAATAATTAAACACCATAAACAGATATGATTTTATCAGTGTAAAAGACTTTAAAGAAAAAAGCATTGCTCTCCTTTGCTGCTGTACCCCAAGGACCACAGAACCTTTCCATCTGATTTGTAGCTGAAACCTGCCATATGTGTTGTCTCCTCCATTAGACTGTGAGTTTTTGGAGAAGAGGAAATATCTTACCTTTCTATTTGTAGTCTCAGCACTTAGCACAGAGCTTTGCACACAGTAAGAGCTTAATAAACAGTTTATTCATTCCAATACAGAATTAAACTACTTTAGGGTAGTGTTTTTGTCTTGGGTAAAAGGGACAAAGAAGCAAATTTAGGTTTGA
Source organism: Gymnobelideus leadbeateri (assembly GCA_011680675.1). Lineage (NCBI taxonomy): Eukaryota > Metazoa > Chordata > Mammalia > Diprotodontia > Petauridae > Gymnobelideus > Gymnobelideus leadbeateri. The sequence goes on along the minus strand of WOXC01005640.1, from coordinate 364,420 downwards.
TGTCAGGAAAAACAACAATCTGTTGTACAAAAGTGAAATGGTCTACCTTGGGAGGCAGTTTTGACCTCACTAAGAGGCTCCAAGCAAAGACTGGATGAACAAAAGTCCAGTATGTCATGACATCTTTTTGGATGTGAGTTGGACAAGATGGCCACTAATTAGTCTTCAACCCTGTAATTCTAAGACTCTGTGAGTTGCCAACTGGCCCCTCTTTCTTAGTTTTTAATTGCAAAAAGACACTTGCAGACAAAGGCCTCATCTTATACTATCTATCCCATAGCCTCTTGCATTGTGTTGAGACACTAGTTGACGCTTAAAAATACTCAGGATCATATATTCAGAGTTGGAAAAATTTTTTAAAGTCATTTAGTCCAATACTATTTTTATATGTGGAAACTGAGGCCCACAGATGTTAAATGATTTGTTAAGAAACACACAGCCAATGACAAAACCAAGATTCAAATCCAGGTACTCAGAATTAAAAAACCAACCCTCTTACCACTAGTCAATTAGTCAACAAGTTGATCAAAATCACTAAAAAATAGCAGAGCTTGCTTTCTCCCTCTCATCTAAGGTAATAAATTTTGGTGAAGTCCCTCCTGGTCCTATCTAGTCTATTCTCTGAATATCTTTCTTTATCATCATGCCCATTCAACCCTTTCAGTCCGTTGGTGAGCCCTGGCATTTTATGGAAATATGGTGAGGAATCACAGTTTAGTACCATTTGAATAGGCCCCATAGACAGATGCCTGTTTTGACATTCACAAGTTCTTCCACAAATTAAGCCTAATCAGAGAGCTGCAGAGCCCCACAGATTTAATGAGTTTCCATTCTGCCATCTGGACGCATAAGGAAGTAGAGAAACATTAAGTAAGTGGCATTGGTTAAGGACAGCCAGTACCAGTTACACTCTGAAAGTCTATTTCCACAATGAATATCCGGATTTATCTATTTAATTAATAAGTTTTTGTTGGTTACATGGTAAAGACAAGCTCTTTTCTGTTTGCTTCCTGAAAGTATCACCTAAAAAATATTCAAGTCTCCCAATCAAATGTCCTGTTTGGTACTTATAACATCATGACACCGTTCCTCCATTCCTATAAGAATCTTATTAATATAAATAACAACTAGAGTCTCCGAGGTTGTTGCTGTTCTTGTTGTTGTTTTGTTTTTTCCTGTATGTATTTCTAAATGCATGAATTCAAAGGGTTTTTTGGTTGGATGTGTTGGGGGAGAAACTTGTGTGTTTCAGATTTAGATGTGTAGGTGCCTGTTTATGATCTTCTATCCAATTCTTATTCCTTTTCCCTAAACGCTATTATTTCCTGATCCTTTTCTGAGTAAGTTCAAATTAAATATTTAGTGGCCTTGGTACCCACAGTATCTACACATGGTACCCTTGACCACAACATTAAAAATATCACAAGATTCAGAGCTAGAAAGGTCCTCACAGGCTATCTAGTTCAATCTCTCATTGCTGTTCTTCCTTATTTTTAGAAGAGGATCAATGACATCACAGGTGATGTCTTGATTTGTGCACTAATTGAATTTCAGTGAGGCAGAGTTGCACAAAACAGCCTCACTCTCTCTTCCAGAGTCATCAAAGTCTAGTGGCAGGACAAAACTCATGATAACTGGAGATGGTTCAGGATGATGTGGTAGATAACATTGGCATCTTCAATGTCTACCCAAGCTCTAAGTGCTGGTTCAGCTGCCACTGAAATCTTGTTTTCATCCACTTATTCCACAGGGGAAAATCTTCACATACTTGGGGTAGACATTGACCTAACTCACTGATGGTTTTGAGGACCACTGTCTACCTTCAACCTGGTTTAGCCCATCTGCTGAGATGCTCTTACCAGGGTGTGGCCACTGGGCATGCTAGAGCTTCTTGTAAGTGTTGGGTGAAGGTAGACACCAAAGGTGAATGAGCATCCCAAAGGTGCCAGTTCTCCCTGAACACGCCATACACCCTAATCACTACTTAAAAGCTGACAAATGACCTACACAACATCACACAGTCTACTGGTTGGCACAGAACTCAAATCCAGTTCAGTCACTTAGCATTTTTTAAACAACTCTGTAAAAGGCACCACGATAACTGCTGGTGATACCAAAAAGACAAAACCCAGCCCATGCTCTCAAAGATCTTACAAAAACACATGTGAAATCTTGATGAGGGGGTTGTAATAAAAATGACAATGAGAATAACAAAGAAAATAATAATAAAAATAACAATAGGGCTTCTAGCCAATTTATATAGGATTTTGAGGTTTGTAAAGCACTGTACAAATTACTGTCTCATTTTATTCTCATGACAACCCTGGGAGATTTATCATCCCCATTTTATAATTGAGAAAACTGAGACACACAGGATTTAAGTGACTTATCTAGTGTCACAAAGATAGTAAGTATCTAAGGCTGGATTTGAACTCATACTTCTGGATTCCAGGTCTGGCACTGGCATCCACCACACCAAAGCTGTCAGAGTCATAGCCATTGGTGTAGGCCAAACAAAATTAAAATGCAATTAAGAATTGCTAAACATTTTTTTAAAACACAGTACAACTAAGATGATGTTAATTTGTGGTTTTCTAAGTCAATACTCAGCCTATAGGAATCCATTTGAATTTGACATGACTTTACATCTAGAAAACTGCTGACTCCTCATGTGATGTCAGCATTAGGAAACTGTGCAAATGTGCAAAAACATCAGCAGTGTGCAAAAAGCCTCCTCCTTGTTGGTGATACTGAGTGAGACTCATGAGACATGGAGCTGGGAACTCAGACGTTGAGATCTATTCCCATGAAATTGTCAGAGAATTTTTCCATCATCACTGATATCAGCAAGAACAGCATAATCTCAGTCTCTTCCAATACTCTGCTCTCTCAAGCTCTTGAGTCTGGATGTATTTAACTATGTTCAATATTGACTTTACCTTTGAATTCTTAATTATATCCCGAAAGAAGAGTTTGGTTTTGCAAAAACCAACAAGTAATACAGGCTACCATTTAATTGCTCTCAGTATATACAATGCTTCACATCTCTTATATTGTGAAGTAGACAAAACAGTATTTTAACACACACTCTAAGACATTTGATGTGGAAAAGACAAGGAAGCAAGGGGTAAAGATGCTACAGGGGAAAAAAAGTCAATGGAAAGTAAAACAAAAGACAAGCAAGCAAAAGGTGATTAGCCCAGGTGGGATCCCTGATTCCTGGGTTTACCTGAACTATGTCTAAGAGCAAAAGGGGCAGGTTTAGCCAGGGGATGGCTCCTATGAAGGGCTCCAGGTGGCACCAATTCTAACAGCTGGTACAGTGAAAACAAAGGCTGCTAGAACTAGGCCCCTCTTCTCCCCTAAAGCCAGACATAATTCTGGCCGGAAGGGAAGACACCAACAGACAGATGCACGCAGTCAGAATCATCTCCCTTATGTATACACAGGGAGGAACAGAGTTGACTGAAGTCTCCGGTCTATGAAGTACTTCACAGAGCAGAAAGACAAGTGTAGCCCTGAGCATTGAGAGGAAATGCTGTGCACACATCTTACACTGACTGATTTTCTTTTCTGCTTTATTGCCTTTCACCTTTGTTTCTGTCACCTTCCTTATCTAAAAACCATTGGGCAGCAGACAAAAAATTACAAATTACACAACAGAAACCACTAGAAGTTTCACCTATTCCACATAGGTCTCCTTTGCCAAAATTAGGAAACCTAGAACAGGAAATACAAGCCTTCAAGCTACCTTCTCTTCAACTAACAAGAACGGGTGTAAATACGTTTTCTACCTGTCCATCACTGTGCTTTCCTATAAGAGTATATGGATCCCTGAAGGCAACTCTATCATTTCTACAATCTGTTACTTTTATTTAGGTACTGGACAATTTAACTACCAAAGTAGGTAGGTAATTCACAGGCCCGGAACATGGACCTGGCTGATAAGACTTGGATTTTCCCAAAAGATATTCAGAGAATAGTCTCAAGGAGATATCAGTTCAGCTCTTTTCTATTTCTTTTCCTTCTCTTTGAGTCATAGGTAGCACAATGGTTAGAGCACCAGACCTGGAATTAAAAAAAACCTGAGTCCAAATCCAGCCTCAGACACTTACTAGCTGTGCGAGTCACTTATGTTCCCTCAGTTTTTTCATCGATAAAATGGGGATAATAATAGCACCTGCCTCGGTTTCCTCATCTGTAAAATGGGGATAACACATCACAGGACCATGTAGAGGATCAAATGGGCTAACATTTGTAAAGTCCTTATCACAATGCCTAGTATACAGTAAGTGCTCAATAATTGTGTATCCCTCCCCAATAAAAAATGTTAACATCGGGGTGGCTAGGTGGTACAGTGAACAGAGAACCAGCCCTGGAGTCAGGTGGACCTGAGTCCAAATCCGGCCTCAGACACTTAACATACACACACACACACACACACACACACACACACACAAAACTAGCCATGTGACCTTGGGCAAGTCTCTTAACCCCAATTGCCCTACCTTCCCCCCTCCAAAGAGAAAAGAAAAAAAGAGCTAATATTTACACTGACCTTTGTGTTTTACATAAGTAAATACAAGACACATATATACACCTCCACCTCATCATATCATGTCTGGACTAGTACAACACATTCCTAATTTTCTCTGTGCTTCTAGTCTCTTCTTTCAATCCATCCTGAGCATTGCTCCCAGGCTAATCCACCTAAAATACCACTTTGTACATATCAATGGACATGACTGCCCCTCTCACACTCTGCCAGCCAGTCAAAGTGGCCTTCTTTCAGTTCCCACACACAGCAGTCCATCTCTCCCATCTCTGGGCCTTTACCCTCTCTCCTTACCTCTGCCTTACCAAGGCCCTTGCCTCCTTTAAAATGCTGCTTAAGCACCATTCTGCATGAAGCCTTTCTCAATCTCCCTCAACTGCTATTGTTTCATTTTTTGCATTTATAACCCCAGGACCTCGCACAGTGCTTGGTACATAGGTATTTAACAGAAGATATTTAATAAATACATGCACTGCCTGACTGATTGGTTGCTCGATAGCCAAACTGGGCAAGTCACTGAAAAAAATATCTGAAATGTCCTTCCTTCTCCAATTTGTCATCACTGTTGCCCTGGTTGAAATATTTTTGTTTCAAACACTCCACTTATCTAATCCCTAGTGATCCTTGGAGGCTTGGAATATCACCTGTTCACTGAAGTTTCCTCCAGCTACTCAGGTCCATGGTGACCTCTTCTGAACTCTGGTAAGCACTTTCTATTTATACCACTCATTTCAGCCTTTTCCATGTTCTACTTTATATTCACAGATCATAGACTGAGAGTTTGAAGAGACAGACCTCAGAGGCCTGCGACTTCAATCCAGACATTTACCTATAAACAGCCTGAGGCCAAGGGAATTCAGCTGGCTTGTCCAAAGTCACATGGATTAGAAGAAGAAGAAGCAGGATTAGAACCCAGGTCTTCCTATTTCCAGCTCTCAACCCACTACAATCAAGCATCAATAAACATTTAAGTGCCTGTTATGTGTCAGGAACCATGCTAAGTGCTGGGGGTACAAAAAGGCAAAAGAAAACAACTCTACCCAAATAAAATGAACACAGGCTCAATGGGAGATGATCAAAGGAGAGAAGATACTAATAGTTGGTTATTTAAATTGGACACATTAGAGATGCATTTTCCACAAATGATCACAATTGTTGGTGATAAAGAGGAAGGTGTTCCAAAGTACACCCTGGAACAGCTAGGTAGTGCCCTGGATAGAGCACCAGTCATGGAGTCAGGAGGACCTGAGCTCAAATCCGGCCTCAGACACTTACTAGCTGTGTGACCCTGTACAAGTTACTTAACCCCAACTGCTTCAAAAAAATGCCTTCCAAGCACATTGGGACTCTGACTCTGTTAGAGCTAGGGCATCTGAGCTGCAGAACCAGAGCCCCAATATTCTCACCTGAGCTCCATGTGGCAATCGAGTCCCAGCCCTACTTTTAACCTAGCCACCCTACCTGACACACGGTAGGCATTTAATAAATGCTTATTTATTAAATGTTACTTTCAGCAAAGTGTGTTACTTTCAGCAAAGCATTTGATCTCTCTAGAACTTTACTTCTTCACCCATAAAAAACAATAGATTTGGATTAGCTATTCTTAAAGATTCCTTCCAATGTTACTATCCAGCTTATTTTCCCACAATTGATACTGGTATATTTCCTATGGTAGAATTTAGAATTCATTATATATGTCTGTGTATATGTACACATATATATGTATATGTATACACATACTTATCCCAGTTGACCTTTGGATGTTATATGGTAACATGAATTATATTTTTATGCCTGGAAAAAAAACCATTAAGTGGAAACTTAAAAATATTTATTAACCACTAAAATGATGAGTGGTTATATGGAAAAATTATATATAAAATAATTATAGTGTTTCTGACTTTAAACATGGGTCACTTAGCAACAGGCATAATTGTGTGAGGCTGAGGACATATTCACACTTTGAAGAAACTAGCTTGGGAAATGAAATTGCATTTTTTCATCCCTCTCCTAGCTGATAACATACCAAGGTAATTGTTGGTATTTTAGGATGGTAGAAGGAAATTGCATGCCTCCTGGCTCCTTCTCCAGGCATGGTCCAGTGAGTGCAAGCACTGAAATGTCCACTGGAAGGATCCACAAATACCAAAGAAGAAATTTGACATTGCAAATAATTACACTATAACTCTATGAAAATAAAATGCCAGGCTACTCCTCTACCATACATAGCAATTAGGACACTGATTTAATGATTCCATACCAGACAAATTCATGGTTTACTCTTGTATATTTTGTTTCCACTTCAGTCTGATTTTTCTAATAATTTTTCAGCATGTCGTGAAAGGAAAAACAGAACAAAAGGGAAAAACTTTTTTCTAAAGGCAGATTTTTCTAATAATTCCCACAGTAGTCGAAATTAAGAGAAACCAGAAATAGTGAATCTGGCCAAACCTGTTGTTGCTCATTCTGTATTTCACGTAAAAGTAACAGACACTGTTCGTATTCACAAGCCAGTTTTTTTTCCTGAGTTCAAGCAAACAATTATTGGTATAGACAGGACTTTTATACTTGGAAGACAAGAATCATTTTCCGACAGTCCCCTTGTTTTCAACACTTAGCAAGATACTTGCATACAGTAGGCACTCAATAAATATTTACTGAATTTACCTGAATGGAATTGAATGAACACAAGAAAAACAGCTTTATATGTAAAAGTTCGTGGCTAAAATTTATATTATAGACACAGAAGGTCCAGTAGCCCAGAGTAAAGCAGAGTAGTCTCTAGCTTCTTAAGCCTTCCAGAACCCCTCACCATTTTTCAGTGCATTCAAGATTTACAGGGAAAGGGGTGGCTAAATGGCGTAGTGAGTAGATCACTGCCCTGGAGTCAGGAGAACCTGAATTCAAAACCAGCCTCAGACACTTAACACAAAACTGGCCATGTGACCTTGGGCAAGTCATTTAACCCCAATTGCCCCTCTAACAAAAGGGAAAAAAAGATTTCCAGGGAATTTTTCCCTCTGAATGAAGAGGTTACATTCCTTAGAAAGAGGTTGGGGCAAGGAGGGGAAAAGAGAATAGAACAAACATTTATTAAGTACCTGCTATGAGCCAGACATATTGTCTCATTTGAGAGGCAAATAGATAGGGCATCCTAAAGGGAAAGATGCAAATAAATGAATGAATCCCGAATCACATTTCAGGGGGAAGCTGGTAACTTTCAGAGAACCCTGGCCAAGTGAAAAATACTTACTACAACTCCACTCTTTGTGACCATCTCCCGAAAGGTGAAGTTGCACACAGCCCAGGCTAGGTAATAGGTGGACATGAGCGGGGTCTGTGAAAAGTGATCTGTGACCCATCCATCTTCCTCGAAAACCGAAGTTTCTACCGGCATGTTGGATAAAGACAGGTATGTGGCTTGATGCTTAATACTGATTTTAAAAGTCGCCTTGTAGATGGGTTCATCAAAACAGGGAAAGGCCTTTCTTGCATGTGTCGGAGAGAACTGTGTTACACCAAGGAACCTAGAAGCAAAAGAAAAAAAAATCACGAATTGCATTTATAGCTTGAGTTACGGGTGCATTAGGTACAGCCGCTCCTCAAATAAAACATTTTTGCCAGATATGCAAAGTTCTTCTTTTCCTGAACCAAACTAAAATGCATAAGCAGCAAGAAAGCACATTTCATATATAATGCATTTTTTTCCAACAATAAAAGTTCCTCAGGGTAGTTTTTGTCTCAATTAGAGTAAACTCACAACCCAGAGCAATATATGGACAATAAAACATTACCAAAAAAAAAAAATCTCATTGGAATCATGTTGGCAAATAATGGAAAATAACTAATCTTTCCTGTATCATGGCTCATTTTCTGCCTCAGCAATGGAATATGTCAAGGAAAAAAAAAAACAAAAAGCAAATCATATCAAACCCATAACTTAAAACACTAAAGAAAAGTCTTCAGATAAATGTATAATGCAATGCATGGGATCCCCCTGCATCCTCTGATTTTAAAAAATGGACTTTCAGTGGACTTTAGAGCTCATCTGTAGGGGTGACTAGTTGGCACAGCAGATTGGCACAGTCCTGGAGGCAAGAAGACCTAAATTCAAATCCAACCTCAGATATTTACTAGCTGTGTGATCCTGGGCAGACCTTGTTCATGTCCACCTATTACTTAGCCTGGGCTGTGAGCAGTTTTACTTTTCAGGGAATGGTCACAAAGAGAAGAGTCATAGTAAGGAAACTGAGGCAGTTAAGTGACTTGCCTATAAGGGAGGGAGATGTAAGAAAAGTGGAATAGTAGGGTGGTTATGACGAACTTTTATTTTTAAATAGTATTTTATTTTTCCTGGGTGTTTTTGTCTCCATTTTTTCATACTATGACTAATATATAAATATGTTTTGCATGACTGCTCTTGTATAACCTTTATTACATTGCTTGCCTTCTCACTGATGGGGAGGGGGAAAAGGGTGGGAGAAAACTTGGAACCCAAAACTGTGGAAAATAAAGTTTAAAAATTATTTTTACATGTACTTGGAGAAAAATAAAATGTTAAATTTCAAAGAAAGCAATTTAAATGTTACTAAGTTTTGACAAAATGCTAATTGGCCCTCACTTATAGTTTAAAAAAAATTTAATGACATCCCATAGCAAATATTTTTGTTTGCTAATAAAACAAAATCCTTATATTCCCCTCTAACATGGCTCCCTCCATACATAACTTCATGTTGACAAAAAACTGCAAATATAGCTTTAATTTAATAAGATTTTAAAATGTTTATAAAGGAATTAAGAATGGCAAGAAAGTATAGAATATGAATGTAATAGAATTAGGATAAGGCTTAGAGTGAAGAAGCAACATACTATACATGAAGCATGTGTTCAGTATATGGCAATTGCTATAAGAAACAAATAGTATGAAGAATTTACAGGGGCATAGGAAGAATTCTATGAAATAAGTTAAAAATAAATGAAATAAGTAAAACCAGGAAGCAAATAATGAAAAGTATAAAAAACACAAAAATGGGAATGGAAATATTAATATTGGATAATTATATATTATATATCATATATAATGATTATTAATATTGGGTAATTATAATTATAATAACCAAGTTTGTCCCTTAATAAGAGATGAGAAAGTAGACTTCCCTCATTTCTTTGCAGAGGTGGAGGATTATGGGTATAGAACACTGCATATGCTGTCAGGCTCATTAAATCTGATGGTTAGTTTCATGGAACTGCATTCCCCCCCCCCTTCTTTCTTTTATATTCTTTGTTACAAAGGACAGATCACTTGGTAGAGGGTAGGAAGGCAGCATACATTCAGAAATAAATATAATTTTAAAAAACAAGTCATATAAATAAAATTTTTAATTTAAAGAAAAAAATAGCTGCAACTTGTAATATTCTTTTTTTTTGCTTTTTCTTATGGCAATCCTTTTCAATTTGATCATTTACTCTTATTTATGAAGATATAATTTAGAAGCTAACCTGATTATTAGATGTTTAGTAAGACATTTTAGGATTTTTTCCTTATTGAGTGTTCATAAAGTCATGGTAGGAGCAAAATAAAGGAATGTGTGTCTCTCCCACCGTTCCATTTGTGTAAAGGAGTATCTCAATTCAAAGGATCTCTTGAGATATCTATTAAGAGGTCATTCAAATTGGGAATACATATGTCAAAGACAGGTAGGAAGGTTTAATACATGCAAATATACACATGCACACATATCAGCACTGTTATGGAAACAAAAACTGGAAAAAATAGTTGTCTGTTGACAAGCTTAAGCAAATTATGGTATATAAATGTGAAAGAATATCAATGAACTACTAGAAATTAGGAACATGATGAATTCCTTAACCTGGTATTCCACAGATAATATAACCTTAGGTTCACAGACTTAGAAATAGAAGAGGCCTTAAAGGTCATTTAGTACAAACCCTTTGTTTAAAAAAAGAGAAAACTGGGGCCCAGGGGGAAGTAATTTTCCTAAAATCATATATATAGTTAGCAAGTTGCAAAGCTGGAACTCAAACCCAGATCTTCTGATTCCAAAAGCAACATACCTTGCCAACCTTGCCATAGACAATCATCCTCTGTACCAGAGATGTCCAACTCAAATAAGGATCCCTACAGGGTGTGCCTATTGACTTAGAAAATCATATGTTATTTTATCTACATTTTGTTGTATTTTTACTTGTTTTATTAAATATTTCCCAATTACATTTTAATTTGGCTCAAGCTTCTTGCAGGACTGTTGAGGGCCACATACAGCCAGCAAGCCATGTTTGATACATTGCACTAGATTAGCCAAAATGATAAACACACAAACCCAGAAAACACCTTATACATTCCCCCCGTATTTATATCCTTCCTCCCTAGGATGACCTCACCATCCTCTCCATCCAAGTTCTAGACTTGCTTCATAGTCCAGATCAAGTCTCAGCTGCTCTAGAAAATCTTTCTTGACTATCTCCACTCTACAGGGATCTCTCATCCTTCTGAATTCCTATTAACACTTATCAGATGTTATTATTCTCATAATACACCACCTTGTAGTATGAGTTAACCTTTTATGTTGCCCAATTGTATTTGCTTCAGAGATGGAATTGTGTTTTTTGTGGCTTCTTTGTGCCCCGCCCTGATTTGGCATTAGTACAATGTCTTGATCCAAGGTATTCAATAAACGATTGATTTCAAGCGTCTATGATTTCTAATTCTAATCATTTACTTCAATCAGTTTCTCAGCAGAGTGAGTGTACCCATCCACCAAACACTAAGAACTGACAATCTGCTGCTGCTGATGCTGATGCTGGTGCTGATGAGGATGAGGATGATGACAGAGAGAGTTTAAATAAGCACCTTAATGTTTTCAAAGAACTTTACAAATCTCATGTTATCCTTACAACAAAGCTGCAGGGCAGGAGCTTCATTATCCCCATTTTACATATGAAGAAACTAAGGCAAAGTTGAAGCGACTTGCCCAGGATCACAGAACTATTAAGAGTCTGAGGCTGGATTTGAACTCAGGCTCACTTTTCTGCCCTCTTCCCTTTCTGTCAGTCACCCAGTATAGTTCTCTTGGTGCACACTAATCTACCAATGTATATTAATCACTGCTTTACACAGGTTATACCATTTAAATCTCACAGCAACTTACAAGGAGGCATTAAAAATATCATTGCCATTTTATAGATGAGAAAATTGAGGATTATGAAGGGCAAGTGACTTCCCCTGGATGGCAGAGTCAGAATTTGAGGATTATGAAGGGCAAGTGACTTCCCCTGGACGGCAGAGTCAGAATTTGAAGCTAAATCTTCCTGGTTTGAATCCCCACGCCCTCTCCACTATACCAAGCTGCCTCTCCAAATATAGCTCCCAGCAATCATACTCCACTGAACCCCCACAGTGTGTTGGTCAATGCATTCAACACTGTCAGGGAGCCAAAGAAAGTTAAGACCATGGGGATGGCTAGGTGGTGCAGTGAATAGAGCACCAGTTCAGGAATCAGGAGGACCTGGGTTCAAATTTGTCCTCAGACACTTAATACAAAAACTAGGCTTTGACCTTGGGCAAGTCACTTAACCCCAATTGCCCTCAAAAAAAAAAAAAAGCAAAAAAAAGAAAGTTAAGACCATGGTCCCTGCCCTTGAAGAACTTTCAATCTAATGGGCAAAACAAAGAGTGTCTCTTTGTAAAGAGAGCAATACAAGGCAATAAGCATGATACATCATGAGTGGCTCAAACACAGAGCTCTATAAGGCATCCTTGGAGGAAGAAGTCTCTATCATAACCTATTAGACTTTAGCTCCAAAGCAAAGACAGCTAATATTTAGGTAAGAGCTCATTAAAAGTTGAAGCTCTACTACCTCTTGGCTAATGAGCAATTGATAAATCCAAATACTCATTCCCTGGAAACACTTCATGTAATTTGGGCCACTCGGAGAAAACCGTGAATCAAACCAGAAATGGCGACTTTTTGACAATTATAATTCTCACTGAGTTCTAACATATAGGTATGTACATGCAGGGATAACTGCATGCGTTCAGGTATCACCTAAATGAGGAAATAACAATTTCACAGTCTGGCACCTGAAGAAGAGTGGAAGAGAATTTTAATTCAATAATCAGGAAACAGAAAGATATCCATGGGCAAGGCTAAGAAAAAAGTACAAACAGTATCAGCTTTTTGAGATTTTTTATTTAAATGCTAACTTATGGATGGCTACATTTTCCATTGGAATAATTTCTATTGAGAGAGTAAAGTGGAGAACTAGGGAAAGGAGAAAACCAGTAAGATGAGGCTCTTAGGTTGTCTTAATTGATTTGTTCCCTTGACAGATATCTTCAGGGTGCTGAGTACCACGGGAGACAAAAGGTTAATAAAACACGGTTGCTAGCCTCAAGGAGTCTACAGTCTGATAGAAGAGATGAGACAGTTATATAAATAAATATAATAAAGAATGAGATCATTGAACAGGAGAGAAAGGCTGTCCTAGGGAAGTTCAGAGAAAGCATTTGGCTTCTATGGGCCTCAGTTTCTTCATCCATAAAATGAGGAGGGTATGGAGAAGATAAAATAGGATAGGCTTATTAGAAGGAGTGTATTTTGAACTAGGCTTAAAAGGATAGGTAGGGTTTTGAAAAGCAGAAAGTGTGTAAGTGAGAATTGGAGGAGAGTTCCCCAAGTGGAGGTAACAACATGACATCATGGCATTTAAAAGAATTCTGTACTCCATGTCAAAAGACCTGGGTCTGAAGCCCAGTTCTACCACTTGTTACATACAGGACCTTAGGTGGGGCACTTAAACTCTTAGGACCACAGTTTGCTGTGTCCTGTAAAATGGAGGTATTATACTAGATGAACTCAGGAAGTATGGTTCAACAGGAGCCCAAGGTACATAGGAAGTAAGGGGATGTTAGCTAAAAGGTTAGGATAGTAGGTTGAAGCCATACTATAAATGACCTTCCAGGGGTGGGGAACCTGCAGTCTCAAGGCTATATGTGGTTTTCTAGGTCCTTGGGCACAGCCTTTTGACTGAGTCCAAGTTTTACAGAACATATCTTTTTATTAGGCGGTTTGTTCTGTGAAGTTTGAATTCAGTCAAGGGGCCACACTTGAGGACCTAGAGGGCCACATGTGGCCTCGAGGCCGCAGGTTCGCCACCCCTGTATCTAGAATAAGGAACTTGGCCTTTGATCAGCAGGCAATTGCAAGCTTTTACACAAGAACCTGACATAATTATGGCTTTACTTTAGAAATATTGGTCCAGGAGCCAAGTACAAGAAGGACTAGTGGTGATAACAGGTAAGAAAAGGAAACCAGGGAGAAGGCTAATGCAGTGGCTTGGGTCAGACATATTGGCTACTGGGGGTAAGGAAAGGGAGGGTCTGACACTAGCAACATCACAGAGCTAGAATCCATAAGACACTATGGTCAACTAAACAAGATAGAGAATGGGAAAAAATCAAGGATGAACAGTGGAGGTGCTGACTAAGCCTTCATGACTGGGAGAATGACCGGACCATAAACAGAAACACAGAAGTCAGGAAGAAGAGTGGAAGCTTTGGAAGGCAAGGTGATGAGTCTGGTTTTTGACATGTTGAACTTGAGATACCAGCAGGATATCCAGGTGGAAATAATTAACAAACATAACAAAAATGGATGAAGGAAAACATATTTCCATAAAGGTGTTGCTATGAAATAAGCAAATTGAAAAACAACAGGAGGCTGGTGATGGGGATAATGTAGTATCTTGTCGCCTATTTCTGTCCTCATTTCTTAACCAAAATCATCCCTGTCATCTAATGAATCCCTCTATTACCATAAAAAGTTTTACTTCCAGAAATGACATTCTAAGAATGTCACTCCAGCATACCCAGAAGAATATGAATAACTTACATGTATTTTAATTCTCTCCCATTTAAAATAAATGACTTGATTTTCGTAACTACTTGTCAATTTGACATTTTGGTTGAGCTAAGGAGGAGGACTTAAGCTCTGTTTTGCCTCTGAAGGATATAGCGAATTGATTTCTTTTCATTTATGCGGAAGTCCAATAGGCAAGCCAGTTGTGTCAAGTCATTACGATAACATTCAGCAGAAGTAATGCATTAATGTTGGATGATCCTGCCGGCAAATTACAGCATGTGATACAAAACAATTTCTGGTTTATTATTTTCCGTTTGCCTCTTCGTAAAGGCAAAATAGCCAGGAAACAAACATTTGCATAACACTGTTAGTATTCAGATTGATTCATGACTTTTGAGGTGGAATCAGCCAAAACCAGAAAAAGCTTACAAAAATTGTGTTATTTTCAAGAAGCACCTGCTTTGACCAGATCCATTTACCTCTCATGGACAGCATAATGAAAAATTATGTTTAAAATGTATCTCGTAGCTGCTGCAATAAACCTAGGGTCATAATATTTTTAAATGAAGGGTAAAAATTCTAACAAGCTAAAGGATAGTTGTAATGAAATATACAGGCATCATTCAGCTTCAAAGAAATCATTTTTCCTGATGCTTGTGGTCTCTAGGCTGGAAGCCGGTCTACACATTCCAAGGTCACAGAAGTTACACGGGTTCCCTGTAAAGAGTAAGCCGTTATGCAAAATGAAAACTATTACTCTGAAACGAAACACTAGCAGGAAGGCAGGATGGGCCATCCTTTAGATTACGAATTTTTATGCACTTCAATGAGTCGTTAAACCCATACCATTTCTGTAAAGAAGCGTAAGTGCTAAATACTCAAAACTATAAACAAGAGTGTATTCCTTTAAAAAAAATAACCATTCTAGTAAACTTAAAAACATAATGCAATAATGTGAGCAATATGTATGTAGGAAGCGATCCATATGTGAATAATTGTGTTATAAAAACAGAACATAATATACATAATTGCTTCCCCCTTCATGTATTAAATTATTTTGTATGCTCTTGTTGAAGATGAGAGTTAAACACAATCACCATTGATAGAAAGTGTTTTAATTGAAGGAAAAAAATGGTTTTCCTAGAGCCTTATTATTTTAGTTTGGGAAGAAAGCTAAATTGAACAGTACCAGGAATCCATGTACTATGATTTGAAATGATGAAAGCCTTAAGTAAGTACTAAATATCTTTATTGAATGAGTCCAGAGAATTACTCAGGAACTTGATAGCTGTTGACCAAATATAATGGTGAATATAACTTCATTTATGCTTGTCTTTATGGTTGCCCAGTCCTTGGTATTAGTGTTTAAGCCAGTGTAGGGGAGAGAGTCCCCTGGTCCCTGGGATGGGAGTGATATTGTAGACCAAAGAAGAAAAGGTTGTTCTGTTGTGTGCTTTTGTCCTTCCTGCCAGGTTCTTACAAAAGTCCAAACCATGCAGTTCTTATCCCATGATAAGAGCATAACACACACACACACACACACACACACACACACACACACACACACACACACACACACACTTTCTTTCCCCTCATTCCCAGTGATCTTTCTCCCTTCTTTTACCTGTGACTGAAGCTAGAGACAAAAAAACAAAGAATGACAAGAAGCATCAGTGACAAGGGAGACCCTACTGGCTACAAGGGGTCCCTGAAGACACTTATATTTCCTAAGGCAAGGTAGTTACATCCTGTGCCTGTTACAGCAGCTGAAAATCCTAGTCACTAAATTTGAATTTGTGCTCAAAATGAAGCCCCGGGGCAGCTAAGTGGTGCAGTGAATAGAGCACTGGCCCTGAAGTCAGGAGGACCTGAGTTCAAATTTGGCCTCAGACACTTAACACAAAACTAGCCATGTGACCTTGGGCAAGTCACTTAACCCCAATTGAACTCCAAAAAGAAAAAAAAAAGTAAAATGAAGCCCTAGTCCTCTTACTAATTCATTGTGTGACAATGGATAAGTCCCCTGCCCTCTCTAAGCCTCAGCTTTCTTATCTATAAAATGGGCTCAATGCTTACACTGCCTACCTCTCATAGTACAAAAATGCGTTATAAACCATGAAGCACTATATTAATGTAAAATACTGTTCTAGCTGTCAAAGTCCCTTTTCCTCTTTTTTTTCTAGGATATAGATAATGAGTAGAAGACCACTAGATCTGGAAAAAGGAAGCACTGCTCCACATTCCAGTTCCACCACTTACCTTGAGCAAATCACTTGGCTCCAAAGTGCCTCAATTTCTTGAAATCATTTTAGGGGAGACTGGACCTATGGTGTCATTAGTATATAGAAACTCCAACTAGGAAAGCTCCCTCTGCCAATGCAGATTGATATTTGTTCTGCTTCTCGGAAGAGACCTCAGATGACACATCGCCCAATCTCCTCATTTTATAGCTGAGGCCCAAGGAGATTAAACAATTGTCATACAGTATCAGAAATGGAATTTGAACCCAGAGCCCCTGATTCCAGAGACTGTAGTCTTTCCACTCTATCATGAGTATCGGAGTGTTTCCAACAGTAAATTACTTACACAGGGTCCCACATGTTCAGTAAGTGTCAGAAGCAACACCCAAGCCCCATTCTTTCAAACCATATGACTTTGAAACTGACTTATAAAAAGAGGAAAATTATATGTGCTCTTGTCTGTCTCAAAGGAGATAATAATGATTTTAAAAGAGTGGAAAGGGCTGTGAGGTTAGAGTGTCTTAAATTCAAATCCCACTTCTGACGGACTACTCAGATAACCACTGAAAGAAATTATTTTTCTCTTTTATATTAATAACCAATTATTAATTGAGATTAAGGTTTTCCCTTTCTGTTTCTTCATTTAGAAATAAACCCCTGTAGGTTATTCAGCCAGTCTCTGAAAGGCATTCCTGATAGATAAGATTGTCCAAATCTTCACCAAATTAGGTTGTATTTATTTTGTAGTATGTCCCATCCCCAAGACCATGAATTCTTTATGGGCAGCTGTTTTGTTTCATCTTTGTGTCTCCGGAAAAGCCGTTTGCCCATAATTCATGCCAAATAAATGCTTGTTGGGTTGGATTGGACTGGATTGGATGGGATGGGATTGAATTAAAATGGATCTAAACCCTTGGCACTCAAGAGAGGCAGTTCCTAGAAAGATTGCACCATCTGACTATATATTCCCAACGTTTTAGCAACAAAGAGGAACATTTTAGGGGAGTAATGCTTCCATAGCATTCTTCTGCTCTCTCCCTCAATATTCTTCCTCCCTAACCCATATTTCTATGCACTGATTATCAGTATACAGAAGACAGCATTCAAGTGTTAGAAAACAAGAAATAGGGTTTCACGAGTAGTCAAGAGATTCTCCCTAGGGCATAAAAAACAACCAGAGAAAGTAAGAAGTGCCAAAGAAAGTGAAACCATCATCATCAAGAGGAAAAGTCCTTTTGTTGTTAAGCAAAATATTCTAACTGTATTATCCTTTCCCCAAAAAATGCTCGTTCTTTGTTGTTAGGTCATTTCAGTATTGTCGGACTCTTCATGACGCTATTCAGGATTTTCTTGGCAAAGATAGATACTGGAGTGGTATGCCAATTTCTTCTCCAGATCGTTTTACAGATGAGGAAACCAAAGCAAGCAAGTGAATTGCCCAGGGTCACACAGAGCTATTAAGTGTCTGAGGCTGAATTTGAATTCAGGTCCTCCTGACTCCAGAACCAGTGCTCTATCCACCACAACACCTAGCTGCCCCTGTTAATCCTTAGATGTTATAAATTTACCTTAACTAGTTGAACCCTTTTGGAGTGAGCGGGAGGGGAGGCACATACTATGATTTCATCAATGAAGGAAACACCTGATATGGAAATTACCTCTACCAATGCTGGTCAGTTCCATCACGCTCTTTAACCCAATCTCAGAGAGTTGCCTAGAATTCTGAGAAGTTATACAGACAGTATATGTCACAGACCAGACTAGAATTCAGGTTTCCTCAGGTGAACAAGATTCTTTCAAAATAAGGTATTTAATGAGTATTAGTCAGATCTACGAATACCCACAACAACCAACCAATCATACACTTCAGCCCTCTATAAACTATAATATAGTTTCATGGCCATTTACATAGTTTAAAATATTACTTGAGAAAACCAGTGTTCACACTCAAAACTTAGAAATCACTTAAAAATTAGCAGTCCTGTCTCTTGAAGTTTAGCATAAAATAAATAGTCCCTAACTACTGAGGTCTTTCCAAATTTGTAATTCTTTTTCATAGATAGAACCACTCTAACCCCATGAATAATAAAATTAAACAATCAAATGTTCAGATGAATTCAAGGGGAAAAACATACCCAACCAGCATTATCATTTAGGATTCAATCTATCTTGTAGCAAGTGGGGCAAGAGAGAGCCCAGGTGAATCAGATATGCTAGGGGGGTGGGGAGGGAGGAGGGAGAAAGGAGAGGAAATAATCACTTGCTTCCTTTGATCTGAGATTCAAATCCAGCAACAGACTCAATATGATCATTATAGCTATATGTATGCACAAACACAAATCATCAAACTAATTCTATGGCCAAATCAGAAAAGTCAGTTGGGTATTAGGCAAATCAATGATTCTCAAACATTCTTAGTCCAAGGGCAAAAAGATATGGAACCATTCATTCCCACTTACCTCCACAAAACAAAACCACTCACTCAGAATGAGTGCAAAGAGCAGTCATGTTTTTGATGAGAAACCAATAAGCTGATTTTATGGTTTTTAGAAAATAGCACAAATAAAGTAGAGAAACAGCATTTGTAGTGGACAACATGAAGTCAAAAATCAAGGGATCTGGGATGATCAAGCCCTCCTCTTGATACATCATATTGGTGTGATTGTGAGCAATTCACTTAACCTTTCAGTGACCAACACGACCCTCTAAGATTTAAGTATAAAGAATAGCTAGTGGGGGTGGCTAGGTGGTGTAGTGAATAGAGAAACAGCCCTGGAGACAGGAGGATCTGAGTTCAAATCTGACCTCAGACACAACACAAAAAACTAGCCCTGTGACCTTGGGAAAGTCACCTAACCTCAACTGCCCTACCTTTCCCCTCCAAAAAGCAAAAAAAAAAAAAAAAAATTAATAGCTAGATGGCATAGTTGATAGAGCACCAGCCCTGGAGTCAGGAGGACCTGAGTTCAAATCTAGCCTCAAACACTTATTTATTAGCTGTGTGACCCTAGGTAAGTCATTTAACCCCCATTGCCTCAAATGTGTGTGTGTGTATGTAAGTTTGAGACTATAAATTGAGGAGAAATTATCGACTTGTATTGGCATAGTTTCCATACTAGCTGTTCGCTACATTTGAGAAATGACATGTCCAGAACCCCTCTCATCCACACAAAATAATTACTCACTTTTACCAGAAAACACAAATTATTACATGTTGAACACTGAGTTTACAAAAGACCAATTCATGTACCATAAGAAAGATGTTCTTTGGGTCAATTGGAAAACCCCTGAAAACCACCAACTCTTCCCAGACCCCACTTTCAGAACCACTAATATAGGAAAAAACTAATTTAACAACAGAATTTTTTTTCCTTGATAACTACTTGATTCAGAATACTGAAGACAAGTAAAACAGACCTATTTAGTGGCTTGGGTTTGTTTGGGTTTTTTTTTTTTAACCTGTTTCCAAGTGCTTTATTAGGCACATTACAAGCACAACTGAAGTCTGCCACTAGAGAACATTCTCTCTTTTGAAAGTGAGTGAAATATTCAGTTGCCTTGGGTAAATTTCCTGTTTCAGAAGGACCATCTGGATCTAAATAAAGGTACCCTACTTTTAACATGGGCCTGCTCACCATCTGGCCATCTAGAAGAGGCAACTGCCTCAGGTAAATTAATACTTTGCCTACTTGTAAGTAAGCATGTCCCCTCATAGCCTGTTGAGGCAAAGGAAACCGGTGATTACTATGTGCCAAGCACTGTGCTAATAAGCACTTTACAAATATTATCTCATTTTATCCTCATAACCCTGGGAGGTAAGTGTTATTATTATACCCATTTTACAGTTGAGGAAACTGAGGCAAAATGGTTACATGATGTACCCAGAGTCACTGCTAATAAGTGTCTAAGGCTGGATTTGAACTCAGGTCTTCCTGACTCCAAACCCACTGTGCCTAGCTACATAGGGCAGGTAAAATACATCTTGGAAGATTACTGCATATAGACTTGGGGAAAAAAACTCTCTTTCAAGTAGGTATGTGGTCTATCTGAAAGAACCACTTTGCTTGAAGACAAAAACATTTTAATTCTAAGAGAAATTATTTCACTCACCATTATTCACAAATGGTAAGCTGTCTCTATCAGAAAGCCAAATAGATTGCCTAAAAGAGGTGATTTTTCACCTCCTCAAGTAAGTAAACACACGTTCTAAATTTATTGCTTTACGGTACAGAAACTATTTATCCAAACTTCTTCCTTTCAGATCTGCAGGGAATAATAATGTTGTCTCTTTCTGATCAAATAGGGACTCAGACCACCAATCTGCCAGTGGATGAATGGGGGTAAGCATTAAAAGGAGGTTTTTTTACCCTCCTCCCCAAAATTTTACTATCCTCACACTACATAGTTCCACAGGTTTATGTCACTAAAGAGGTTTCTGGGCAAATTATACTAATGTGTATTAAGACCTTAAATATATAATAATGCTATATTTTACAAGTATTTTAAAATATTTTCATTTAAGTAACAATTTGGTTTTGGTTAGCTGATTAAGCAAAAGTTTTGGGTAACTAAAAAACAATCAATCACTAACTAAATGAAAACTCAGGCTCTGTATATATGTCCTTTTAGACAAATAACATTTTTAGAATGACAATTTACTTCCATTCATAATGATAAAATCATAAAAATGAAAACTGTCCATAGCTGAAATAATATTGGTCTGTTAAAAAAAAACACTAGTAAACATAGTAATGAAAGAATGTGTGTGTATACTGTAGTTTTATGACAGAGTTGGAGGATTGGGGGGGGGGGTCTGGTTTTCTATGCTCTCCATGTAAATATCCAAGAAATGATATTTAGTATGGCACCAGGGTGGGAGGATAAAGAACAGTAACAATTGTCATTAACATGCTGCTTAGAATTAGAACTGTTTGGGTATTTCTGGAAGCAGAGATAGGATGTGGGGACTCCTGCATTTCTATTGGAGCACAGCTCTGAATCATGTGTACTTCCTAAAACTTTCAACCAAGCTAATTCAGACTTTGAGGAAATAGGTAAAAAGTAAGTAGAAAGCAAATATATACAATGCCATACCGGAAACCAGCAGTAGAGAATGCCGAAAACATCTGACCTTTTAACCAGAGTTATTAGCTGAAAAGCATTTGAATAAAAAAAAATGTTATCTGACAAATTATTCCAGGAGAAATTTGAACATTTCATTCTGATGTGAAAAGTTTCTACAGAATATTTATTTGGTCATAACAGAGCTATTCTATAGCAATGTATACTTTCAGCTAGCAAAATTCTGATTTTAAAAACTTGAGTCTTTTAAAGAGAGAGGCAGCATGGTCTAAATGACTGACTTCAGTCTGAAAGTCCTGGGTCCGAGTTCTATTTCTGACACATACCAGTTGTATGACCACAGGAAACTCATTCAGCATCTAAATGCTCCAGGTGATTCTTCAAGATTTATAAACTATAGAAGGACTTGTATATCATTAAAAGATGGAGGTAGCTTCCACAGTAGGAGATCCCTATACTTATGAACTCACTGGCTGGGATCACCCTCCTTCCCAAAATAGTCTTAAAAAGGACTTATAAATTAGCTTGCTGCCTTTCAGGCTTCTCCCAACACCACCCCATATGTGATGTGATAAGGGCTGGTTTTTTAAAGAAATATGGTAGCCTTTAAAATCTTCTTGAAAGATATGAGATGCTATTGGGATGCTCCATGCATTTACCATACTACTTATCAAGAAAACATGCCCAATATTTCCTTGCTTCTCCATCACTGGGCTTCTTATTAAGTGTCTTATTAGGATAAAGACACTTACTCATTCTATACAACAAAAACTTCTCTGTACTCCAGATGTTATGACTCAGCCAACCTACTATGTGACAAAAGCTTCCCTTCAGCAGCGTCTTGGGTTTTACAGATCCTTTCCAGACCCCCTACTATCTCACTCTACCTCCAAAGTTGTTGATCTTTTATTATTTCCCCTTTGGACATCCACTGACCTACTTAATCATTTGACTAATTTTCAAAATAAAGTAAATGTTACTGTTAAAAATGGGTCAAGGGAAGAAATAGAGCGAGAGCAGCACACAACTCATAACCTCCAAAAATATAGCTGTACTAATCAAAAAAGCATCAAATAGCCATCTCTGGTGACACCTGAGGATGCCTTCCCTCAAGTACTCGAGCTGGCAAGTACTCCAGACGATAATATCAACTTGGAAAGGTGGCCTTGTAGTTACTATGAGTAAAATCAGCTTTCCTGTTCTAAGAAGGCAGGCACCTTGCTTGAAAGCATAAATGCACACTAGCCATCATCTGTAAAGAAGCACCCGGTCAAACCCTGCTACTCCTAAACTCTCCTGTGCTGAACTTTTGGCCATTTGAAAATTACTTTTAGCAAAGTTTCATCTGCCAGCATCTCTCTCTCTCTCTCTCTCTCTCTCTCCCCATTCCTCCTCCCCTACCCCCAACAAGTTTAAAGAATGGATAGGATTCTTGGATCCACCGTTCTGAATCCAATGCTGAGACACACTATATCTATTTTTTTCCTTTTATTTTTTTTAAATAGACATGAAAGTCTGCTTCTGGCTTCTGCTACTGCTTAAAAATTGACTTTGTCATCTTGGCAGATTTCCAGGGTCCTGGGCTAAACCTCACATTCCCTAAAAACAAACTTGTAAACAAACCCTTTTGCCGGTGGCTAGAGAACTTTGGAGACTTACTGGAGGTGCTTACATGGTAATGTTTTTAAAAGGGTCAAGAGAAGCTGGAAGAGATCTCGGTAAAGGAAGAGACTGGAAAAATTCAGGCATGCTAGCTAGCTAGCTACCCACCCCCACTCCTTTTTTCCTTCCCCAAGGGTCAAAAAGAGCTAGATGATGTTCGGGCTGACAAAAATCAGCGGGGTCCGTCTGCCCGGGGTGGGGCAGCTCGGGAGACCTGCCTCCCTGCTTCTCTCTCTCTCTGTGTCTCTCCCTCTTTCCCCGTACCTTCTCTCCCCATGAAGCACGTAGGAGCTGCGGAAGAATCCCAGCAGCTCATTCTCGATCAAGGCGTTGTAAATGATTTTGAGATTGTAATTCCTCTGCGCCTCCAGGGTCCGGTTGAGTACCACCACGAAGACCTGGTTTTGGGGGTACAGGAAATAACGGGCGACCTGCACCGCCCCGAAGGCTCGATCCTCAGCCACCTGCACCCTCTCCACAACCACCCTGGAGGCGTGCAGCACGATGTAGCGGGTGGCGTTCAGGCACGCTACCTCTACATTGACCTCCCCAGAGAAAGTAAAGTTCTCCATGAAGACAGTCAGCATCAGGTTGTAATGCAGGGGTTTCAGGTGACCAGGCAGGCGCAGCTGAGTCCAGGGCTGCCAGGGTCCCTGCTCCTCCTCTTCCGACGGCTCCTTGGGTGCAGGGCTCCCAGGCGCGACGCCCCCAGGTGCCACCGGCCTCCGGGGCTCCCCCCCGGGCCGGTGGGACGAGCCTGCTACGCTACTGTTGCTGCTGGTCCGAGCCGGGGCACCCCCAGGAGCGCTGTCTGCCTCGGTCCCCGCGGCGGCGGCTGCAGCGCTGGCCCCACACTCCTCGAAGCGCAAGCTTAGGAGCACAGCGATCATGGTCACCACCAGCAGCGCCAGGATGGACACGGCGAAGCCGAGCACTAGTCGCTTGTGCACGGTAATGTGGCGCTCAGTGGTGCGGGGCCGCACCCCCACCGAGTCCGCCCACTGGTCCGAGAGCCCCCTGCCGCCGGTCCGGAGCACAGAGTCGTCCTCGATCATCATGGGGCTGAAGGGCACGCTGCTCTTCTCTGTCCCTTCCTTCTTCTTCCTCCTCTTCTTTTTCTTCTTCTTCTTTTTCTTCTCTTCTTCTTGCTCCCGCTCTCCGTCCAGGGCCATCACACGGCGTCCCCCTCCTCTGCTCCCTCGGGCACCTCCTGCGGGCCGGCCGCAGCCGCAGCCTCCTCTGCCACCAGCAGCACAGACATCAGAGGGAACGCCGGGGGACCCGGGCCGCAAACTGAGAAGCTGGGGAGCGGGACTCGATCGGGAGCTGGCTAACCCCAGGGGCTTTCAGAGGGGGCACGGGCAGGAGCACCCCACAGTGTCCGCGCTCCCGCTCAGTCCCCACATCTCTCCATGCTCTCTCGGCCCCAAAGGCTCTGGGACAAACCCAACTTGGAGAAGCTGCTGTGCCCCCCTCTCCAGTCCACCCCACCTCGAGCGCGCCCTCTACTTCTCCAGCTGCGCCTCGGTGCCGCTGGCTGGACGGCCAGGACTCTTCAGCACATGCTGCCCCCGCCCCTCTTCCACCCGGCTGACTCCCGCATCTTCCACACAGCAGCGCTCTCTAGCCTCCTTTTCCGCGGGAGCTACCCAGAGCGTGTGCCAGTGGCGAGGAACAGGAGAGAAAACAGCCTGCAGAGGGACCGAGGTGGAGTCGGGCTGGGGAAGTTGGGGCTCCCGTGGTCTCCGACTCCCCTTCCCTCAGTGGTCCTCAGCGCTCCTGGTAGGATGGATCAGCTCGGCGGCGGCCGCAGGGGTAGCAACAGTGGCGGGCAGAGCCCGAGCCAAGCACCGCACAGCTTGGGAGGGAAGGAGGGCGCGGGGTGACAGCAGTGCCCGGGAGTCCCTCTTCTCGCTGTTCCTTCTCTTTTCCTCCACCACCTTGGCTGCAGCTAGCAAGCCGCTTGGGCTTGAGGAACGGACAGCTGCTATCTCTGCCTCCGAGGTGTCCTCCCTCCAGAGATGGCCAAGTGAACAAGAAGTGTCCAGGCAGCCTGCACCTTCAGGTAGGTGATGCTCTGGGTTCCCTTCCAGTATATATCCCCGTGGGGAGAGACAGTGCGTGTGTGTGTGCGTGCGTGTGTGTGTGTGTGTGTGTGTGTGTGTGTGTGTATGCGCGCGAGTATGTGTGCGTGTGTGCATATACACGCGCCCAGACTAGATTGCAAAGGCTACCCAGGCTGCATTCAGTGACTGAAACTCCCTGAGAAAGGCAAAGGAGAGGGAAAAAGAGGAGGAAGGGGGGGAGGGGGGAGGCTGAGCAGCTGAGACAGGCACAGAGAGATTAGAGAGCTTTTCTCCGCTCTGTCACACAAGACACCCACAGCTCCAGAGGGGGTTGCTGAGCAGCCTGCAAGAAGTACATTGTAAATCTTGAGAGCAACAAGCCCCACTGTCACCCCTTTTCTCCTCCCTTTTCTCACCCCTACCATGGCTCCGCCTGAAGGAATCGTAGGAGCCCTAGGCGAATCTACACACCCCTGTAGCAAAGCCAGAGCAGCCTCTGATGAGATGTGGCATGTGTCAGATTACAGATCACCCTCTCCAGAGGATTTCCGGGACGGTATGGAAATTGAAGTAAATTCTACAAATCCGTACTACATACATTATATTTATACTATATACATCCAGGCTTGTGATGAAGACTGATGAATGCACTGGTTTTATTTGTGCCAAAACTTTTTTTTTTAATTTTATATTATCAGAATTGTCCATTTGGTCTTCTGATCCTCTCTGTCCCTTGTTTAGTCATGAACTCTTCCCCTGTCAACAGATCCGAAAGGTAATTTCTTCATTGCTCCTCTAAAAAGATATGACCTTTTATACATAAGGCATATATACATTTGGAGTTTTTCTTGGTATATTTTGGGGGGAGAGAAAATAAATGCTTGTTAACTGGAAAAAATAATTTTAAAAGGGAGTAATAGTAAGCAAGTTTAGGAGAAAGAACTCTACACAGGTAAAGACCACTAAGATTAATAATCACCTTCTAAAACATTTTCTAGGTTAGGGAATTAATTAATAACATATCAACCATGTGGTCCATAAGATCATACTTGCTCTGATCAAGATAAGAATGGAAGCAGTTCCCCAGCTAATTCAGATCTGATTCTGAATTACTCAAGACAGTGTAATATTGCTCAATTGCATTGTCGTACTTATAACTGACCATTTCACTTTGCCAGGATTGTTTGTTGTGGTTTTTCCTATTTTAATCCTAAAAAAGTTGCTTAAACCTTCTTAGAAGAGTTATCTCAACAGGAAGTGTTTTCTGGATTGCATATTAGGCAGACTTGACAGTGGGGTGCAGTTAAGCATATTAAGGAGGATTCTTTACCTGTTTGTGAACTGGCTGCATTTATAGGAATTTTTCACTTTAGTACAGGGGGGATGTGAGCATGGGACACGTCAGCCTTTCAGGATTACTGTGGCAAAAATATGATTATAACAATTCTCAGAAAACCATCTCCTGAAAGATGACACAAGACACAGGAATCTCCAGATTTAAGAAAAACAAATCCCTATGGGTCCTGAGCCTAAACAGTATTTTGAAGGCTGAAGGTTGGAAGTAATTGCTATTTGCAGAGCCTTTGAAGTCTTCACATTTAGTTGACATTATGAAAAGTATCCTATTTCTAAAAATTATTTCACAAACCTGCCCCAGCAATTTGTTATTCCTATACTACCTTAGGAGTCCCGTAAGTACAAAGTTGAAACATGTCACACAGCAAAGCAACCAATCACAACTAAGTTTCCATTATCCACCCACCTATGGAAATAGTATTGATAATAACAGATAACATTTAAATATCACTTAACCCAGTGCCCAGGCTCTACAATTATTATCCCATTTCATCCTCACACCAACCCTGGAAGGTAGGTGAAATTATTAACCTCATTTTATAGGGGAGAGTCTGAGGCAAACAGAAGTTAAGTGACTTGCCCAGCTAGTATATGAAGCTGGATTCAAATTCAGCTATTCTTGCCTACAGGCCTGGCACCTGTGCTCAGTCCACTATGCCATCAAGGTTATTAGTAATAGTAGAAGGCCATTACCCTGCCAGGTAAGGTACCATCCCCCAAATGGGAGAAATGCCCAATGCCAGTTCAACGCATCTATTTAAAGCCTTTAAAATGTAATATAAAAGGAGTGGAAGGGTGTTTTAAAGCACATTTTATGTGGGCCGTTAGTAACAGACAAAGGGAAATGCCACATGCTGCTCAAGTTAAATTTTTCTGCTGTTTTTAAGTCACTATGCTCTTGCTAGCCATATGCATTTGGTTGTATGTACTCCATGGGAGTTGGTTTCTTTTTCTATTTCATCATATAAATCATTTAAGCAAAGGAAACTCCCTGTGTGGCTTTAGTTGTCACTTTCCCTGTCTGGACCTCAATTTCCCAACCAGTAAAATGGGAGGAGAGGGGGGAAAGTGGACAAAATGATCTCTAAAGATTGACAATTCTATTAGTCCACAGAAGTTACAAAGACAACCTAAAGTATCAACCAATAGTTTTCCTAAACTCTTTCTTTGCCTGTTGCTGTTTTCTATTGTGTATGTATATATACCTGGCAGTGGGTCAACTAGCATATTTAAGTGCCTACTTTGTGGTGGGCACTGTGCCAAGTTCTGGGGATATAAAGAAAGGCAAAAAACAGTCCCTGCTCTTGAGGATCTCACGGTTTTAACAGGGGAGACAACATTCAAACAACTAGGTACCAACTGGATTTAGAGACTGCTGGATTGGGAGGCAGAGGACCTAGGTTTGAGTCTTACCTCTGAAATTTACTAGCTGTGTGACTGTGAACAATTCACTTAACCTTTCTAAACCTCAGTTTCCTCATCTGTAAAATGGTTTCGATCATCCTTACACTATGTACTTCACAAGGTTACAGGTGAGGATAGCACTTCATAAATCTCAAAGAACTTTATAAGTGAAAGTTATTAGAAGAAACAGGCATGAGATGATACTGATATATTTTGAAATAGAGTT
Organism: Gymnobelideus leadbeateri; assembly: GCA_011680675.1. Lineage (NCBI taxonomy): Eukaryota > Metazoa > Chordata > Mammalia > Diprotodontia > Petauridae > Gymnobelideus > Gymnobelideus leadbeateri. Next base: position 335,948 of record WOXC01005640.1, on the reverse strand, counting down.
GGTGCAAGCTATTTACTGTCTCAAGTTAACAAGAAGTTACCTTAAAAATTCAAGTGCACCAGAACCTCATTTTAACACAGTTATTTCTTATAGATTGAGTGGAATCATTCCCTGACATGCTATAGCTTCCAACAATATTAATCTTTTGGCCAAGTTCTAATTCCACCCCTGAATGACAGTGTCATCAATATTCTACTATTTTTATCTCAGGGGATAGATAAGAGTGCTGAAGCTGGAGTTAGGAAGACCTGAAATCAAATCCAACCTCAGATCCTTACTAGTTGTATGATCCTGGGCATGTCACTTAACTTCTGTTTGTTTTATCTGTGAAATGGGGACAATAGTACCTACATCCTAGGGTTATTGTAAGAACCAAATGAGATAATAATTGCAAAGCGCTGAACATGATACATAGTAAATGCTATATAAATGTTAGCTTTTATTAACTCATTTGAAGTATACATAGTTCCATTCCTCTAATGTTGACATAACTTTGCAAAATTATTAGAGCTTTGGGTTAACATTTGTACTCTAAAGATTGATCATGCTACCCTCAGATGTAAATAGAAATAGCAAAATTCCAGGTGTCTTCCCTCCTTTCCTCTTCTTCAAAGAGTCCATCTTCTCCAATGGGCACTATCTCCTGCATGAAGCCTTGCCTGTTCACCCTTCTGTAGTGCCCCCCCCATATTACCTTGTACTTACCTACAGTATATCTATTTATCTTTATTCATTTAATATTTATGCTGTATGTATTTATTTTGTACTTTATCTTCTCCATTAGAAGTTTTTGGCAAGCAGGGCTTGTTTCATTCTTTGTGCTTATATTTCTGGTGCCTAATAAGCTGCCTGGCATGTTATAAGGGCTTAATAAATCAACAAAGAAATTTGTTATTGGCAATTCCTTCCTACCATAATACTTACCTTCAGTAATATAGATCACTTACCCAAATGTATGATACGTTGGTAAGCACACTGAATCTGGAGTCAGGAGATGAGAGTCCAAATCCATCCGTGTAACCTAAGACAGGTCATTTTATTTTTCTGGATCTCACTTATCTCATCTGTAAAATGGGTAGGTCAGTCAGACTAGATTGATTCTGAGTTCCTTTTCCAGCTCTAAATTCACGGTCCTATTCCAAAAATCAAATCACACATCAAATCAGCTGGATATATAACCTAATATAGTGCCCCACTTACTTGCAAGAGATGATTGGAAGACTATTACACATTAGAAAATTTTTAAATGTTTTTTTCTGATCATATGATAAGAATTCAGTTAGTATAGTTGCCATATTTGATTCAGTGACTTGAAAAATTAAAAATAAATCATGTTTCTAATATGTTCTTATGTGTTAATCATATTAAATCACCATAACGCTTTGCTCCCCTATGGATGCACCCTAAATGAACTTACTTTGGCATATTAATCTCTTATTATCTTTATAACTTTTATCCCCTCCCCTTCCATCTGTCTCTCCTCCAAACTCATCATTTATTTTGAGGGCTCCGCCATTCTGCAACTCATCTAGGTTTGTAAACTAAGACTAGTCCTTGAATCTTTTCTCTCCTTGCCTCCCACCCCATACAGTTAGTAGTAATGGTCAATTTTACCTCCACAAAAATCTCTTACATCCTCCCCCTTCCCTCTTCTTACATAGCCCTAGTTCAGACCCGTATTACCTCCCTCCTGGACTCAGTTTCCTAATTGGCCTCCTTGATTCCATTATCTTCCCTCCCTAATGCATCTTCCACATACCTGCCAAAATAAACCTCTAAGTGGCTCCCTATTACTATGTAATTTTGGACAAGGTAGAAGAAGAAATGTCAATACAGAGGAAACTACATTGAAGTTGGTGTCCTTCAGACTGAGTTTGAATCTTGGCTTTGCTACTTCCTACTTCTATGACCTTAGACAGGTCACTTAATCACCCAAGGCATCAGTTTCATCCTTAGAAAATAATGATATTGAATGATTTAACCTTTAAGGCCTTTTCTAGCCCTATAGCTATAATTCTATGAAGCTATCTAACCTCTCTGGGTCTCAGTTTCTCCATCCTTACAGGAAATTCCCTGTTTAAAAAAAAATGTAAGTTTCCTTCTAGCACTAAGTCAATTAAAATGATTTTTTAAAACACCATCTTTGCCTTCAACAAGTTTACATATTGTTTTTATTTAACATGCTTAGTAGAAATATAGAAATGAAAGATAAACAAACAAGTTGAATGGGCATGATGAATATACAAAAATGCATCATAGTTTAAAGTAAGAGTGGTGGCAGGTCTTTTAGCAGTCAGATTGCCAGTAAAAATCAACATTATTCATTGACTAGAAAGTTTCTTGAAAGAATTTCCCTTTTAGAACACATCTGCAGCTCTTTCACCTCAAAAATGGAAAGAGAAGAACCATCCAAAATACGGTCTTATCATGAAAAAAATAAAACTATGCCTAACTTACAGAGAGTATAAGACTGCTCAAGTCCCAAGACATTACAATCTATCAAATAAAGTAAACAGCATGAAGAATTTAAATTAAAAACAATTCAGTGCAAGTTGGTTGGCATAAGGAGAACCATTAGCTAACAGGTGTGCTAGAAGGAGTACTGCAGCTGGAGGCAGAAGAGCTGAATTCAAATCCCAACTCTGTTTCTCTTCACCTGCGTGACCTTGAGTAAGTCACTTAATTTGATCGAGCCTCAGTTTCCAGATACATAAAAAGAGGGAATTGGACCTCATGCTTACTAAGATCGCTTCTAGCTCTGAATTCCATTTTTCTATATTCTATTTTCTATACATTTTTTCTATATTCTATATTTGCCAAGTTGTTGCTTCTTTGCTTGTTTAGCATATGAATGAAAATTCTGACTGGTTTTTATCAACCTTTTCTTATACAGAATATGCCCAACAGATAAGCTGACTTTGTGAAATCAGGGCAATATTAAATCTAAAAGTAAACCAAATGCTTCCCTAAACTATCAACATACCAGCATATTCAATAAGTGCATGAAAAAAAATAGCACAACTTTCAAAAATCATTGGGAAATATTTTCCCTACATAACAACTACAAGGAAAAGCTTAGCTAAACTGCAAATAGTATACTTTCTAATTCTAGTATTAGTTCCAATTATGTCCAATGAAGAGATATCTCTGAGTTCTCTATTAGAAACCTCAGCTTTTCTTTTCATGGTTTATTGTCTTACTAGGAAAATTCAATAAAAAGGGGTAAAGTGTATATCATAGAGATGTCTGCAGTTTATTTGTGAATGTAAATAAAACATAAACCAACTAATACAAACAGAATAGGTCACATGTAACTTGGTAAAGATTGCTGTCAACCTCAACAATTTCACTGATCTTTGAAGAAAAGCTAGATAATATAAATATATGGGCATCATTTTTATTGTAAAACTAAGTTGTGCAAACGTATTGACTCTGCCTACATTTGGTTGAGAAGATTTTTTAAAAAAGCAAAATACTCATATTAAATGTTCAACTTTTTCTATTGGCAGACCCCGCTATAATGTGTTATTAATGGAAAATGTTCCACCAGGCGTTGGAAGACATGCATGCATGTTAATGTGGAAGAATGTAGACCAGTTCTGGGCTGAGTAAATACACTTTTAATTTTCATGAGTTAGTGACAGAAAAGAACGCAAACATCATTCTTGATTCAGAGCTAAGGAGCTGAAATTGTTGACTGGAGCTTCTTTTCATACTGCAAAACAAGGAGTTTACATGGCTTAGGAATCTTAATTCTCATAGTCATTAAAAAAACATATCTTTGACTTGGCTTACTTGATGACTCTACATTTATATGATTTGAAAGATACTCACATTTTTTTAAAAATGACAATAATCTGCTTTATAGAGAGGAGTGGAGATATTAACACAGAGACAGTGAAAATTTGTTTTTGTTTCTTTCTTCCCTGTGTATCTTCTGATCCAGCCTGTTCATCCCTTTATCGAATAGTGCTGACTCTCTCCTGATACACTTAACAACAGAAACAAGGTTGTATATCCTTTATGATCTATTCATATTTAATTAAATGGATCTAGCACACAGTAAGCATTTAATAAATGTTTGTTCAATTATAGTACAACTGATCGGGGCAGCTAGGTGTCCCAGTGAATAGAGTGCCAGACCTGGAGTCAGAAAGACCTGAGTTAAGATATGGCCTCAGACACTTACTAGCCGTGTAATCCTGAGCAAGCCATTTAACCAGTTGCCTCACCTGTAAAAAGAGCTGGAGAAGGAAATGTCAAACTGTTCCAGTATCTTTTCCAAGAAATCTCCAAATGGGTTCACAAAGAGTCAGATATGACTGAAATGACCAAACAACATTTGATCAATAAATAAAGAACCATATAGTAACAAGATAACTCTTTCAAATAGTAATCAATATTATTTTCTAAAATTTACTCTCTTACTTTGAGATGTGACAAATAAAGAATTTTTTTACATAGTGAATGTTTACATTTTACATAGGGAAATGTCACTAGCACTGAAGTCATAAGATTGAGTGTTAATATTTTTAAAGGCTAGATTTGGCCCAAAGTGACTTTGATTTTTATTACAAGTAGATTATAGGATCAGAGATTTAAAGCAGAAATGTACTTTGGAAATCATCTAACATAGCTCTCTCATTTAGTAATGAGGAAACTGAGGTCTATATAGGTTAAGTAAGTGAATTGCCTAATTATAGTTATTAAGTAGCACAACTGATATTTGAATTCAAGTCTTTTGATGCCAAATCCAGTACTTTTTTAATTGATCCCACAAGTAGTATAACATTCCAACAAAGGCTAATCAGTATGTCATTGAAAGATCTAGGGACTTCATAATATATCCTTCTGTTGAAAATGTACCATCCAGTAACTTGGGTAGAGAGGAAACAAAAGATGACTTTATCTACTTTCCTTTTTTTCTCCACTCTCAACATAAAGCAAATTGCTCCTAAGGAGTGGAGAATCCCAGATCTACACAATTATAGTGCACTGCTTTCTACAGCACTTAAAAAGATCCATGGTTTCATTACTGTGGGTGCCCCCTTCAATAACACAGATTACAATCTGCCGCTCTCCTTTCTTACCCACCCACCACCCATTCGCCACAATAGAAGGTCTCAATGAGTTTCTGTGGCTCAAAAATTTCATCACCTGGCAGTCAGCCTTCAGATGATGTACTTTGTTGTGTATGTGAAAATTCAATTCAACTAGCATTTCTTAAAACACCTGTGTTTTATGTGCCAAGCATTCTGCTAAGTGCTAGCACAGAGCATCATTGAGTATTATTTGCATATTTTAATTATATCAATTTAACATATTAGCATGTAAATATTTCTTCTTTTTTCCCCCTTTCAGGATTATATAACAATGAAAATACATAAACTCAGTATATAAATGACCTCTAAGGACACCCTGATCTCCACCCATATGTGAGGAAACAATTATCCATCCAAATCAAGGATGCTATTTTGGTACCTTGAAAAAAATAACTTTGTATAACATTGGAAAAGAAAGAACCTTCCTGAGATGCAAATAATCAAAATTGGACGAAAATGTCTTATTCTTGCCTAGGTTTTAAAGTTATCCAAATTACTATATTTTGAAAAAAAAAGTACTTAATTGTTGGTTTTTGTATTATTCTGATGGACAGCCCTTCAAAAGCCCTTGCTATGCAGCAGAAATGACCCAGATTCTTAGAGGCTGTGACATATATGAAAAACATGAGGTGGTAGGTTTGGATAACAAATTTTGGAAAAGATTCAAAAATAGCCCCATTGATGGTGTCTGTGTATGCCTAGCTAAGTTTGGAGAGCTTGATAGGACAGAAGACTGGCCACCTGATGATGACAAGTAGGAGGGGCAAGATGCTTGCTGCAACCACTCAGGCTGTTTCCTAAGGTGTAGGGAGAATTCAAAGCACATTGATGGAGGAACCACATACAACCAGTGGAAACATGGCCCTTGAAGTAATGAACAATGAAGCACTGGTTATGACAGGGCCTTCAGAGATCATCTGGCCCAGCTTCATTTTACAGATGAGGAAACTGATATAGCTAAAGTAATTTACCTGAGGTTAGTAAAAGTTACCTAAGTAATTTAACTAAGGTCATTTTACAGATGAGGAAACTGACAGAGGTTTAAGTAATTTGCCTAAGGTTGGTAAATTACCTAAGTAATTTAACTAAGGCCATTTACAGATGAAGAAACTGAGGCTCATAGGGGTTAAATAATTTACCTAAGATATTAAGTAGCAGAACTGATATTTAAACTCAGGACTTATGAATGCAAGCCCAGTGTTTTTTCTGCTGCAAAAAAGTCTCTATCTTCCTACAGTTTATCAGCTTTGAACTTAAGTCCCTAAATATACTTTAAAAAGCAACCGCCACCACCACTTTGTCACCACCACCCCTATCTCCACAAAATAAGGGCATGATTTAAATTTAGTCAAAGGGGCAAAATTTTAAAGTAATCAGTTACTTAACTGGATTCATTTTTACCCCTTCCAAACCATTTTTGCAAGAAAATGCAGAATTTTCATTGTAATTATTTTTCTTTAGATGTAAACTTTTCACTGTAATTTGACAACATGGATAGAATTTTTATAATGGTATTGATACAGAATTGTTAAGTTGCCTGTAGTTTTCACTTTTTTAGTCACTTTTCTCTTTAGCGCCACCTTGTGGGCTCCCCTATAAAAATAAATTTACTGGATTTTTTTTTTTTTACTGTATTCGTATGAAACATCAAATGGCAAAAATCTCATACGTGAAGAAATGTCTTTGTCTGGAAAAGCAACCACTCAGTGAGAAAATATTTGATACACTTTGGCAATTGCCTATTCTGGAAGCCAGAATAATTTCTCAGAGATTGGAAGGAATACAAAAATCAATGTTCATTTAAAGGATAATCACTAAACTTATCTTGGATAATGTAAGTGGCAAGCTCTGACTTGTGATTTTGCCATATGAAAAATGCTTTCTTATCTCTGTATCATCATTTCTGCAATGGTGTCCCACAAGAATTGATTCTTGACAATTTGAAACACTGCCTAATCTCATTTTAGAAAAAGCTACCATATCAGATTCATTCTGGTGTGCATCTTGCTTATAACATGCAGACTGTATTTGCATTAGGTTTCCTTGCTTAGTTCATTTATTAATTATACAAGATTTCCAAGGAGTAAGAGAGGGGAGAAAAGCATGTGTAAACCCTAAACTAAACTAGATGGAAAACTAATGAAAATGTTCAAATTCTGTAAGATCTCCCAAGTAGTAAGAAAATATTTTGACTAGTCAAGCGAAAAGAACTTCTTTGAAAGTCATCGAATTGCATTAGAATTTATCTATGAACATAATATATATTGTAGTGTGATGGAGAAATAATTTTGAGAGGAGTTATGATAAAGCAGCTTGAAAGCAAGGGGGAAATCATGTATAATTTGGTCATTCTGAAGGTTTGTGTTGAGATTTGAACTCCACCTAGACTATTAAGAGTTGAAGGTTGTACCATATGTTATTCAAAAATGTAATTTTTCCTGGATGTGCAATAAGGTCTTAGATTTGACCCCTGACCTTAATGTCCTAAGCTATTGGTCATCTACACTGGAAGCACACAGGCAAAAAAAATATATATATATAGTATTTTATAGGCTTGAAAAAAATCCTATTATAGAATCAGGGTGGCCAGACACTATGGTTAACATTTCCACGGCTCCTGAAGGTAAGCCCCCTTTTCACTCTTGAATTTGTGCCAATCACTGTCAAGATTTTGCTCCTTGGACAAAAGCCATCTACATGCCAAGTCAGGGGGTTTTATTTTTAATTTGTCTATTAAGCAATTGATTACTGTGCCCTCTGCAACCTTCATCTCAGAGTCAGGTCACTCATCCAAACCCTGCATTGCATTACCTACTTATCTGGGCTTAGATTTCATTCAAGGATCTGACCTCTATCATTAGAGCTCTGTGTACTAATTATGTGCTGGACTCTGTGCTAAGCACATAACAAGTATTATCTCATTTGATCTTCACAAGGTAGTTGCTATTATTAAACCATTTTACAAATGAGGAAAACTGAGGCAAACCGAGGTTAAGTGGCTACTAAGTATCAAAGGGCTAGTAAGTGTCAGAAGCTGAATTTAAGTTCAGGTCTTAGTGATCCTGAGTCTAGCACTCTATCCACCATACCACAGACCTGCCTCTTATAGCACCTGGGATGAGACTGGGGAAACCAAATCAACAAGCTGGAAACCTATACGGCTCTTTGTGTTGTCACACAACATAACATAGTCAACACTGAGCAAGTAAATTGCTACCCTCTGAAAGAATTCAGATTTTCTTCCATATGGTACAAGTGAATTTTCCCTAACATTTGTGCATCTTTCTTTTGTGAGTCAGCATAATGAGGTGGCACTGTGTTTTGGACTTAGGAAGACTAAAAAGTTCAAATCTTCCCTCACGTGGTTTATTAGCTACATGACCCCAGTTGGCAAATGACCTCAACTATCTGAACCTTAGTTTCTTCACCTGAAAAATGGGTATAATCATTGTGTCTAATTTACAGGGATGTTATAAGGCTCAGATGCTGACATGCGCATAACATATGAAATGTACAAACCTTTAAAGTACAATTTCAATTTCATTTACTAGTATTTTGTCCAGACCAGATGATCAGTGGTATGGTGTGGACTCAAGTAAAATCACAGTGTTTTCCCTCCTCCCATGCACATTTTTATTTTGGAGAAATCTTTTTAAGAGGGTGAGATTCTAACGGCTATGTATATTCAAGGCACATTGATGGGATAGAAGGAAAGTTTTATAGTCAAAGGAGCACGGTTCCAATCTTGACTCTGCCCACTTACTGTCTGTGTGACTTTGAGCAAGTCACATAATCTCCCTGCTCCTTCGTTTCCCAATCTATACAATGAAGGGGTGGACTAGATGACCGTTAAGGTCTTTTTCAGTTCTAAATCTGTGATCCTGCGGCCTTGGGCTTTTTCAACAGGAGTTTCTCTACTGAGTCATTGCCCAGATAACTTTCATAAGCAGAGCAAATCCTTTCTCCTTGTACTCCACCCAAAGCCTAGCAACTGCTCTGATTCACCATATTCTGGGGGCACAGAGCACTGTGCTGCATATATATGTATATCTTTATACACACACACACACACAAACATATATATGTACATACATATACACACAATAGATAGGTAGATAGATAGATTGATAGATTGATTGATTATAGGTAGATAGATGATAGACAGACAGACAATCTCTTAAATGCATATCCCCTTTCCAGGAATGGTGTCATAGCCTTTGATCATTTTCTTATAGCACAACTATGCGTCCATTTATTCATTCATTAATTAAATAAATATTTATTTATTCAGTGCCAACCACATATGGAGCAAGATGCTATGGGAAATCCTACAGTTTCCCTGACCTGAAGAAGGTTACCAGTACTATATTTTCTTTCATAACCTGACTAACATGGAAAGATGTTTTGCATGATTGCGTATGTATAACTTACATCAAATTACTGCCTCAGGGAAGGCAGACGGGAGAGAGGAAGAGAACTTGGAAAAAACAAACTGAAAAACTAATATTAAAAATTATTTTTACATATAACTGGAAATAGAAAATAAAAGATTCAAAAAATAAAAGATTTTTTTAAAGGAAAGCAAAAAAAAAAGGTTACCAGTAGAGAAAGCACTGTAGCTGTCTACATTTTTAAATGCATATTCTTTAACTTGCTAATATAGAATGCATGCTTTCATTGTCTTAATAAAGTATTTATTTTAGGAGAACAGTATATGCCAGCTTCAAAATTATAAATGACACAAGATAGAACTTTTACCTGACTATGTCATGTCTGCTTTCTAAGATGAGCTATATTCCCTTATTCTATTTGTGATGTCTATGTGAAATTGATGTCTCTGTCAGAGTATGTAAGTATAAGGATAATGTACTTTTGGGGAAAAGAATGAAATAACAGGGACACAAGATAGAGGATCCCACTTAAAATTCTAAAAATTTGAAACTGTGAAAAGTCAACAAGCATTTATTAAGTGCTTACTATATTCCAGGCATCATGTTAAGCACTGTAGATACCAATCCGAGCAAAAAACACTTTTGATTTGAAAGAAATCCAATTCAAAATGTATTTATTAGGATATCTGGTGCAGTGAATGAAGCATCAGTCCTGGAGTCAGGAGGACTTGAGTTCAAATCCAGCCTCAGACACATAACACTAGCCGTGTAACCTTGGGCAAGTCACTTAACCTCAATTGCCTTGCTTTCCCCCTCCAAAAAGCAAATATATATTATATGTAATATATATTAAAGACCTGTTATGTACCCCCACACTGCCAGTTTATTAGTTATTTGCAAATATTGCAGACCACAAAAGGCATAAACCTCATCTGAATTATCAGAAATTCCAAATAATTTGAGCCCTAATTAACGAGAATGTATTGTACACAGGCACATAAGCATTTTATTTTAATTCCGAAGGCATTTTTGGTATCTATACCTTTTTCAAAAAGTCAAGTGAGTTTGTTTTCTTCCTCTTTAAAATCATTCCATTTCCAATTGCAAGAGCTCATGTATTCCCTTAATCTTTAGCGGTGAGAATATCCGTCCAATGTCTAAAGTTGGTAGAGTGATCAACACTGAATCTTTTTAGAAAGGCTAACATGTAACTAGGTAAGCTCTGTAAGTGATGGCTATTAATGTTCTCTTTTGTCTTCTGGACAGAAAATCAAAGCTATTTAAAGAAAAGGATGTGTTTAAAATCAATGTATGCCCACAAGTTAACATTAATGTTTACAAACACTTTTTGTTAGACATTATATCTTATTTCTATATGTATGTACATAGATGCTCATGGATTTGGGGGGAGTTACTTATTTTGTTATCGCTTAACTGCAGATGTATTTTCAAATATGCATAGGCACTTTGTCGTTTCGAAATTGACTGCCCATGTATAAACACCAAATAGCAAAATAAACTACTGTGAAGGATAATAACCCAAACTGTGGTAAATCCAAATTTTAAATTGTGGTATCATTTTTGTACTTTTCATGAGCTTTGTCTGGAGCTGGGCTCTTGTTAAATGTGTGGAATGGGAAACACACCTTCTGGAATGTGCAAATAATGAATTCCTAGCGACAGTATAAAATATAATCCACATTATAAAATGAACAGAATGATCCCTCAGATCTGACTGCCTAAGGCTCCCTATGTTAATTCTCCAGCAATGCCTTGTACATTAGCTAGTCGAAATCACATTAACCAAGACAACACATTTTTGTCTGTCATTCCACTTTTATTCTAGCTGCCTTTGGAATGCTCTTCATTGCCTGAGTGGCGATCTTCTGCTCTTCCAATTCCATTCCATTCAATACAACAAACATTTAGTAAATGCCTGCTGTGTGCAAAGCACTATATTGGTTTCTGGGCATGCAAAGATTTTTTAAAAGACTTAAAGAATTTTAAAATCTAGTAGCAAAGTTAGACATAAGCAAAAATAAACAATGATTAAATACATCACTGAGATGACAGAGTGGGGTGGACAAGTCAAAGAAAGAGAAATCACTTCTAACTACTGGACAGTGGAAGGAAGTCATTAGACTTCTTGGAAGAGGTGGCCAATTAACTGTGCCTCCGAAGGAAAAAAAAAATGCCCATGGATATGCGTTTGACATCTGGGGCACTCCTTTGCAAAGTTAAAGAGGAAGCAAAATGGCCAGAACATGCTCACTGGGAAATAATTTTTAAAAAATAAGGATAGAAAAGTAGATTTGTGCAGGGCCTTGAATTCCGCATGTACTATTCAGGTTCAGGCATTTCAAGAAACATCAACAAAATTGCATAATAAGTTGATTTATTTACATGACTTATTGATATAAAACATACTGATTTGGGGAGCGTACTCACTCATGCAGGTGTACTCTTCAGACTATCATTATCCCTAGGATGCTGAATGAAGCCACACAAGACAAGTAGTTGAATCGCAGGAAATCAGACCAATCCAGGCAGCTGACTGGTTCTGGATGCTCTGTATCCAGGTATGGGCAAAAGGAGCTCTAGAGCCTTTTACAGTTGAACCAGTCTTAGGTAAACAGGTAAGATTAAGCAAAGGGGTTGGCAAGCTTCTTATGGAGTAAGAATTTTAACTCATGGATATTCTTCTATCACTCATTTCCATCTAAATGCCTCTCCTCTCTCCCTTACCCCAGTGATCAAATAAGCCTGACTAGCTAACTAAGGAGCTAAATGTTATTTTGTAAGAAATAGAGAATCACCAACAGTTTAGGGGTGAGTGGATTATAGGATCATATGTTCATAGCTGGAAGGGCACCTTAGACACCATCTAGTCCAAACCCGTCGTTTTATAGACGAGGAAACTAAGACTCGGGGAAGTCAATTGATTTGCCCCAAATCATACAATTAGGAAATTAAGGAAGCAGGATTTGAACTTGAGTCCTCTGACTTCAAAGCCAGGATCCCTTTTACTGTGTCTAAGATTCCTTTGACAGATTGTGAAGGATGAATTAAAAGGAGAGATGCCAGAGTCAGAAAGACCAGCAAGGAGGTTATATCATTAATGGAAGGGAAAGGTAATGAGACATGAACAAGGGCAAGGGTTTCTAACATGGGAACTGTGAATGTGTTTGTTTAATATTCTGTTAACTGCATATCAAAATACAGTCAATACTTAACTTCTACATGGAGAAAGTTCCTAGAAAATGTTGTGAAAGTCAAAAAACATGAATGTTGATACACTGGACTTATGAGAAATGGGAGTCAGATTCCCATAAATAACAACCAAAAACTAATCTTTTTCTGCATACAATTCTTTATAACAAAACATTAGCACATTGACATTAACAAAACATTAACTCTCTGACCCACAAACTTAGCCACTTTTCCATCTTTTTTTCAATTCCCTCCCTAAAGATTACTTTAGCACTTAGTAGAGCAGATTTGGGAACACTTTTAAGAATACTTTCCTCCTTTTCATGGATATAACGAATCATCATTCGTTAACACCAAACTCAAAGCCAACAGGAGTTGCAAACAAGAAGTTTATCTAACACCTTCATTTTCTCACTAATCTACATTATTGATGATGCACACTTGGGCTTAGCGCCCAAGGGATTTGCATTATGTTTTGGCTGCATAATTGCAACACAAAACTTGAGTTTTAAAGGCAAACAATGAAAATATGCAACAAGTGCACAGGGGGCTCTTTAGAGACATCAGGTAAACAAGACCAGTGAAGTACCTAGTAATATACTTGCTCCACGAATTTGGGTACAACTCGCCTCTTTTTCTTTTCTGTATTGCACATAGTCACGAATATGCATGGGTGCCAAAGCAAAAATGAAGATGAAGTTACCAATAAAATCACATGAATGCTTGAAGTCCTGAAAGTTAAACACATGATTGTGGAGGGTTGACTATAACTGGCTTCTTTTGTAAGCCCATGTATTTTACTTTATCCATTCAAGAACACTATTTGGAAGAGTTCGTAGGTTTTACCAAACTGCCCAAGGAGTCCAAGAAAAAAAAAAATGAATAATCCCTGAGCTAGAATGTTGGCAGTATGAGTGTAGAGATGGGAAAAGATTCAAGAAATGTCATGCATGTAGAATTGAAAGGACTAAACAACTCTTTAGTGAACCAATTCAGCTATACACTATATACCTCCTCTCTTGAATCCCTAGCCCCTTTATCATATCAGTGATTACACCCAGCCAAGCTTCAACCTTGAATCACTCCCATATCACACCTATCCATATGCTGCCGAACAAAGATGGAGAGTAGGTCCATTCTAAATTGATGTTACAGGGTGGCTAGGTGGCACAGTGAATAGAGCACCAGCCCTGGAGTCAGGAGGACCTGAGTTCAAATCCAGCCTCAGACACTTAACAGACACACACACACACACACACACACACACACACACACACACACAAAACCTAGCCATGTGACCTTGGGCAAGTCACTTAACCCCAATTGCCCTACCCCCTCAAACAAAAAAAAAGGCAAAAAAATATTGATTTTATATAGACTCAACCAGGCTCTCATTTTTACTAGGCAATCTTGCTATACCTCCCTTATCAGCTCACTATCCTACTCTCCACAGAGGCTCTTCCAAATCTTTTTCATGCCTCCTCAAACCTCCCATGGTTCTCCCTTCCCCTCTTGTCCTGGCTGAGAATCTTGCCTTATATTTTCCAAGAAAAAAAAATTAAAACCATTTGCCTTGAGCTTCCTCTTCTCCCTTCTTCCTTATCTCCTATATCTCAGATGCTTTTTGCCACTACTCCTTCCACCCACCCACCCCATCTCTCATGATGAAGGGACCTTACTCTTTATCAAGGCTAACCTCTGTTCAAGTGATGCCATATCATACCATCTCCTCCCAGACTGCCCCCTCTGCCATCCCAACTCTTTCACTTACTTTCAATCTCTTTCTACTGGCTCCTTTCCTACTACCTATAAACATGCCATGTCTCCCCATCCTAAAAACAACAAACTTTCATTTGATCCTTCCATCCCTAATACTACATCACTCCTGCCTTCTGTAGTTAAACTCCTCTAAAAGGCCTTCTAGAATCAGTGCCTTCACCTTCTGTCCTCTCACTCTTTTCTCAACCCTTTACTATCTGGCTTCTGACCTTATCATTCCACCAAAACTGCTCTCTTCAAAGTACCAAGATACTGATAATAATTAGTTCTCAATCCAATAGCTGTTTCTCAGTCCTCATGTTCCTTGACCTCTCTGTAGCTTTTCATACTGTTGATCATTCTCTCCTCCTTCATACCTTCTCTTCTCTCTAGGTTTTCCTGACACCACTTCTGGCTTTCCTCCCATCTGACTCCTCCAGATCATGCCCTCTAGCTATAAGGGTCCCTCAGGGTTCTTTCCTGGGTCCTATTCTCATCTCCCTCTTCATTTGGTGATCTCATCAGCTACCATCTTTGCTGATGATTCTCAGATATGCTTTTCCTGCCCCGGTCTCTCCCCCAATTTCCACTATTGCATGTCCAACTGATTTTCAGGTACCTCAAACTGGATGTCCGGTAGACATCTTGAATTCGGTATGTCCAAAACAGAACTCATCTTTCCTCCCCTTACCACAAGCATTCCCCATTATTGCTGAGGGCATCACCACCCTTTCAGTACCTCAGGCTTGCAATGTAGGAATTATCCTGAATTTGTCACTATCTCTCACCACTCCCATATCCAAGCAATTACCAAGACCTATTGGCTTCAGCTTTTCAATGTCTCTCCCATACAAATATGTTCCCATCTCCTCTCTGATGCTGCCACCACACTGGTACAGGCCCAATTACCTCATGTCTTGATTACTGCAATAACTACTGGTAAGTCATCCTGCCCCAAGTCACTCCCCACTCCAATCTATGTTCCATTCAGCCACTAAGATGATTCTCCTAAAATATAGGTCTGATCATGTCACCTCTCACTCAGTAAACTCCAGTGGCTTCCTATTGCCTCCAGGAACAAATACAAAACACTCTGGCATTCAAAGTCTTTCATAACCTCAGCCCCTCCTACCTTTGCAGTCTTCTTATGCCTTACTTCCTGATACACAGTCTTCAATCTAGCAACACTGACCCCCTGTCTGTTTCTTGAACAAGACACTCCATCCCTCAGCTCTTGGCTGACCTTTCTGACTTCCTTTAAGTCTCAATTAAAATTCCACCTTCTACAGGAAGCTTTCCCTTAACCTCCTTACTTAATTCAGGGCTTTCTCATTTTTAATTATAGCCTACTTATCCTTTATACAGGTTGCTTTGTATATATTTGTTGGCATATTGTTTCCCCTGTTGGATTATAAGCTCCTTGTAAGCAAGGACTGTTTTTTACCTATTTTTTTCAATTACAGCACTTAATATGGTACCTGGCACATTATAGGTACTTAATAGATGTTTATTGAATGAATAAATGAGAAGGTAGCATAAATGAATGGTATGAATGTAAGGCAGCTTAATATTATAAAAAAAAGTGCTGGATTTGGAATCAATGAACCTGGAATCAATATTCGTAAGCAAATCACTTGATGCCTCTAGGTTTGTTTCCTCACTGGCAAGATGAGTGTGTTAAATTAGATAACTTCTAATGTTTCTTTCCATTCTAAATTTACAGTCCTATGAATTCTAAAGGGGAAGAGATAGTTAAATAATGGAGAAGTAAAAAGGGTCACACCCAGAGTGGCAGAAGTTTAGGATGATGATAAAAAATTGAGAAGTAAGATAGAGTGACTTGCTAACCACAGATGCCTTTCATAAGATCTCTCTTTATGGCCAACACTCACCCAAAAAGATCAATTTTTCTATAAATCCTGCCTCCTCCCAAAAAAAACTTCATTTTCCATGACTTCCATATTCTTTAAAAAGTCATTGATGGGGGCAGCTAGGTGGCGCAGTGAGTAGAGCGCCAGCCCTGGAGTCAGAAGGACCTGAGTTCAGATCCAGCCTCAGACACTTAACACACACAAACAAAAACCTAGCCGTGTGACCTTGGGCAAGTTACTTAACCCCAACTGCCCTCCAAAAAGCAAAAAAAAAAGTCATTGATGGGGGATGCCCATCAATTGGGGAATGGCTGAACAAGTTGTGGTATATGAATATAATGGAATACTATTGTGCTATAAGAAATGACGAACAGGGGCAGCTAGGTGGCTCAGTGAAGAGAGCACTAGCTTTGGAGTCAGGTGAACATGAATTCAAATACAGCCTCAGACACTTGACACACTAGCTGTGTGACCTTAGACAAGTCACTTAACTCCAATTGCCTTGCCTTTCCCCCTCCAAAAAAAAAAAGGAAGAAAGAAATGATGAACAGGCAGACTCAAAAACCTGGATAGACTTACTCTGAGTGAAGTGAGCAGTATCAGGAGAACACTGTACACAGTAACAGCCACAGTGTTTGATGACTGATTTTGATAGACAGCCCTTCTTAGCAATGCAAGGACCTAAAACAATTCCAAAGGACTCATGATGGAAAATGCCATCCACATCCAGAGAAAGAAATATGGAGTCTGAATGCAGAGCAAAGCAAACTATTTTCCTCTTTTTTGTTTGTTTGTTTTTTCTTTCTCATGGTCTCTCCCATTTGTTAAGATTCTTCTATACAATATGACTAATGTGAAAATATGTTTAATAAGAATGTATATGTAGAACCTATATCAGATTGCATACTGTCTTGGGAGGGAGGAGAAGAAAATTTTAAACTAATGAAAGTGAATGTTGAAAACTAAAAACAAATAAATTAACTAATTTTAAAAAGTTATTGATGCATTTTTTATACCACCTACATTTCCCAAAATACCCCTGCCCATTTATCCTCCAAAAGGGCCATCCATATAACATAGAAGGGGGAAAAACAGTTCATTAAAGCTAACAAAGTCTAACATATGTATTGTCCCACACCCAAAGTCTCCCAGCTCTGCAAAGAAAGGAAAGAAGTGCCTTCTCACATGTGTTCTTTAGTACTAAGTTTGGTCATCATGAATCAGTCTTTGGTTTCATTTATTTTGCTGTTGTTTCTCTTATTATTTACATTGTTTTAATCACTATTAGTGTTTTCTTGGCTCTGCTTATTTCAAATTGCATCATGATGTTCATATAAATTTTCTCTTGTTTCTGTTTCTCTGTATTCATCACATTCAACATTTCTTCCAGCACAGATTTAACATTACATCACATTCATATACCAAAACTAGTTTAGTCATTTCCCTAATCAATGGGTATCTTTGTTCCCAATTCTTTGTTACTTCATAAAATATAACTATAAATATTTTGGTATATATGGGCATATTTTAATCAATGACTTGCTTAGGGTATCCAATAGCAGTATCTCTAAATCAAAGGGTACATGACTTCAATATTTAGATGAGTTTGCTATTTCAAGGTTGTTGATACTTTCTCCACTGGCACAGCTTGCCACCATTCCTTGCCTTTTCATACTTTAAGACCATCTGTTTCTTTCCACAAACTCCACCCACTTTTCTTTGGGATATTCTCTAACTACGTTGATACTGAGTAAAGTATTCATAATATTCACACATTATCCCTTATCCTTGCTACATAATAGATCCAATCAATTTTCTGGTCATAAATTGCTCTGATAAAATCTCTTATGCTACTCCTTATATAAAATTTTTCATTGGTGATAATATTGTATCCGCTTTATGACCCTTGCACCTCTTCATTGCTTTGTATGTGATCCATAACAGTAATTCTTTTTTTTTTACTTTTTTTTGGAGGGGGGAAGGTAGGGCAATTGGAGTTACGTGACTTGCCCAAGGTCACACGGTTAGTAAGTGTTAAGTGTCTGAGGCCGAATTTGAACTCAAGTCCTCACTGCACCTCCTAGCCATCCCTATAACAGTAATTCTTCAGAGACCATGGTATTATTTGACCCACAGTCAGAGATGTGCTGGAGCCAGTTGTAACCAGCTCACTAGAACTGATAGCTAAATTTTCAGAGTAAGCATTTACATTTTGGAAGTTAGCAAATGACACAAATCAGGGCTTGATTCATTATTTTGTTGATTTATATCCTTAAGAAAATGACGGAGAAAATGTTAATAATGTAGATTAAATTCAAAAGTGTGTCTTACATACTTTTTCCAGAGAGCTAATTGTTAAACATTTACCAGCACATCACTGGACAGCCATAAAATATCCCTGGAATACTATTAAAAAGATGGACCTTTATTTTTTAGGAAAAACTTGGCCTCACTAAAAGCACTGCATAATTTCCCCAAGGCAAAACAGCCCTCTTTCCTCTGGGCCCAGTTCAGAGAGCATCTGAACAGGAGATATACGTAGTGATTAACCATATCTTTGGGTGACTGGTCCAGTGGTAAATCATAGTCTGGACAATAGCCATTCCTCATACTTGTATATTGTTAGGCTATGGTTTTTTTTTAAATGATATTTGATCTCATTTAGGAAAGACTGAAAGGTTCAGGTTTGATGAAAACCAAAATAAAATGAGCTTTTACCTTTCTAGGGCAGGTTTTTGCCTTCTCTGAACTCACCATAGGTCACCTATTTATGGTGAACCAACCCAGTCAAACTCGCCACCTAATTCTATATTTGGGACCAACCCTACTCTGCTTCACTAAGTAGAAAAGAAAAAAAAAGATATTTAGCTTAGGAGAGATATGATTATTGACTGAAAATATATGAAGGGCTGTCATGTCAAAGAATAATTCAGTTTGTTCTTTGTTTCCCCAAAGGTAGAACCAGAAACAGGTGAAAGAATCAAGGAGACTTGAGATAAAGGAAAACTTCCTAATAAGTAGAGCTGACCAAAAGGCCTCCTGGAGAGGTAATGAAGTCCCCTTTCCTGAAGGTCTTCAAGCAAAGGCCCGATGACTACTTGGTGGTTATGTTATAGTGGGGGTTCCCTTCATATATCAGTTGGACTAGATGGATACTGGGGTCCCTTCCAACTCAAATGCTGGAATTCTGTGAAATCAACACGATGCCACCCACAAATAGAAGCATCCAGAGGACCTCAATATTTATACCTCCATGCCCCATTTGGACTCTACACTAAACATCCTCTTTGACAGAAGCAAATGCCTTTGGCAAGTATACCAATTCTTACTATGTACCTCAATTGATTTAGAGATCATAAAAATACTCGAGTTCTCCCTGTTGTTTCTTTTGAAGAATTTTTGTGTTAACTTATTTTTCAGTATCATACTTGCTTATAAAAAAATCTTACTCTTAAACAATACAAGAAACTAGACTTGCACAACTATTTACATTCAAATTAGTGAATTCATATATGCCATGACTTCCCAGCCCTCTCCTCGAAGCCTCTGTCAGGATTATCAATCTATTCCCACTCCCTTTTCCTCTTTTCACAGTATGTACTACATTTCTGGTTTTCCTTTGTTTGATTTACTTTACTTGATGAAGGTATTTCCTTTTTTTTCTTTATATTCTTATACTTGTTGGTCTTAATTGATTGATAGTATTCCATTTTGGTTTTATGCACAAGTTATTTAACCATTCCACCATGTTTGGACATTTAGCTTGCTTCGAATATTGTTGCTTCTAATTCTAGTACATAGTATAAATAATGCTGCTGTGAAAATCTTTGGACAGATTGTTCTTTTATGGAATATTTTAGAGATTTGCATATTCAGGGCATAATCTCAATAACTGAATTATTGGATGAAAAGGTGTGATTATTTTTGTACTATTTATTGTGCACTGCCAAATTGCTCTCCAAGAAGATTCTACAAGTTGATAATTTTACTAGTAACGAAGAAACAATAACAACCCTGTCAAACTTGAATTTCTTTGCTTTTAGTTATTTCCACCAATTTTATGAGTGTGAGATACTACTTCAAAGTTGTTCTAATTTTTGTCTTTTTTATTATTATGGTTGATAACTTTTCGGTTGATAATAAATGACTTTAGGATCCTCTCTGGAAAATTTGTCCAAACGGAAACCAAATGCTGTGAAATTACGATGATTACTGGCTTCAAAGAAGAGAAGACGGGGAGTCTGGGTTGCTCTTTTTGGCCTCAGAGGCAGAATCAGGACAATGAAGAGAAGAATCAGAGGCAATACTTAAATACTAAATGTTTATAAAACTTTTGGACATGTCAGGATGGTTTTATTGAGCTGTATTTTTTCTTCTTTGCTACAGAATATTATTCTCTTGGAAAGGGTGATGAATACCACAAGAAATGCAGATGATATAAAAACAAAAGCTACCAATAAAATTTATTTTAAAAAGAAAATTATTCATATCCTTTGATTATTTTTTTCATTGTGGCTTCTGAGTTACTATTACAAATTTTAACCTCTCCTAATATGTTTTAGATGTCAAATTTTTATGACACATTTCCCACATTTTCAAGTCTGTTTTTAATATTATATTGTTTTCTTTTTGTTGTGCAGAAAATTTTTTAATGAAATCAAACATATTTCTCTTGTCCTTAATGGCTTCTTAAATCTGTTTCACAGTAAAAAGTTTTCTGCCTTCCACAACTGAGATAAACAAGATAAATTCTATTTTTTTTCTAAGCTCCTTTTCTGTTTACATATCATATTGCTTGAATTCACTGAAGTATTTACCAGCTAGCATTTATATAGGGCTTTAATGTTTGTAAAATGCTCTACAAATATTATCTAAGTTTGTCCTCATAACAACCCTTGGAGATGTGCTATTATTATGTCCATTTTACACATGATATTAATCTAAATACATTTCCCACCAAATTAATTATCACTTCTTTAAACTACATTTGTTAAATGATTAATCCTTTCCTCAGTTTTTATCTTCTCAGAGTATATCAAACATTAATTTTATTGTTTGTATTTTGTTAGATATTAAATATCCCTTGTTCTTTGTCACAGATGTATTTCTCTAATTTTTTGCCCCATACTAAGTAGCTTTGATAATATTTACTTCATTATGTATTTTAAGGTCTGATCATACAAGCCAACATTAGTAGATGGAAGAGGGGAGGAGGGCTTATTTTTTCATTGTTTTTATTTTTATTTGTTTGGGTTTTGTGTTGTTCTCTTTCGTTCTCTTGCCTAGGTCTTCTAAATGCACTTCGTTATAATTGCATATAGTTTTTTGAACTGGTATTTTGATTGGAATCCATTGATTATTTAATTTTTAATTTGTAATGTTTTATTTGGGCAGTGTTCTCATTTTTATTATAGCGATCTGATCATTCTATGACCAGTGAAGATCCCTTAAATTGCTTACGTCTTTCTTTATTTTGATCATTCTGGTTTATTATAGTTTTATAGTTGTCTTTTTACAGGTCATACATATTTCTAAATAGGCTAATTACCAAATATTTGATGATTTTCTTGTTATTGTACAATAGGTTTCTTTTTTTATTACACCATCTAGATTTTTATTGCTAGTAAATAAGAATTTGTGGTATTTTGTGGGTTAATCTTGCATCAACTCATTTATTGTCTCAATTAATTTTTGGTTGAGATAATTGGATTTTCTAAATATATCAGTTCATAGGCTAATAATGATAATATATCCTTTTCATTTCCAACATTAATCCTTTTATTATATTTTCCTATCACATTGCAATTTCTAGAATTTCCAGTATTGTGCCAGCTAAAGTAATTTTAATTGAACATAATTGTTTTATACCAATTTCAGTGGGAAAGCTTACATCATTTCTATTTTGCATATTATGTTGGCTCTTAGTACAGAATATTTAGGTTATGCTATAAGAAGAATCCTTCAGTTCCTATTGTTTTTCTGTATCAGGAATGAATGTCAGTGGTTATCAAAGGCTTTCTCTCATCTGAATATAATCAAGGCTGTATTAATTTTGTGTGTGTGTTGTAATATTTTGATCATTTTTCAAAATATGAACTAGCTTCTCATCAAGGGACAAAATCTTTTGGGTCAGTATGTATGTTTTAATATGCTTTTGTGATCTATTAGCTAATGTTTTACTTAATATTTTTATATTTCCATTCATTAGGCCAATTGGTCTACAGTTTTCTTTTGTCCAGGTTTCAAAAGAAAGACCATATTTTGCTTGTAAAAGATGTTAAGTGATTCTTTGATTATTTTTCTTATTTCTTCTCTAATTTTCATTTAATTGAATTATCCATATTCATTGTGCCAGTGTGGATTATTTGTAATTTTATAAAATCATCTATTTCCTTTAAATTCACTCATCTTGTACTGAAGCTGTTAATAATATTCCCATGTGGGGGCAAAGTCAAGATGGCAGAGTAGAAACAGCACTTCCATGGTGCTGTGGCCCACACCACTTCAAATTTATGTAAAGGGTGACTCTGAACAAACTCTGGGGCTCCACAACCCACAAAATGACACAGAGAAGCTAACCTCCCACTGAGGACAGCCCAGCAGCCCTGCAGGGAGTGACCAGCACAGCACACTGAGAGTAGAGCCAAGGCCAGTTTGAGTCAGAGGTTTTAGCCCCAGAGCAGCCAGACCAGCAGCCAGCTGGAGAGACTCCAGAACACCGGCAGATGTGGCATTTCCAGAATTATCAACACATAGATGCCTAGGACAAAGGGAGAGGTCATTGCCCTATAGACTTTGGGACTGGTTGGGAGAGCACATCTGCCTCTTTCCTTGGGGACAAGAAGCCACTGATTAGCCACAGCACAGCTTGCCATACTGCAGCTTCAGCTCCTGGCCTGCAGACCATAGGGGGATCGAGTGACCAGTCTGGGCGGGAGGGGTGGTGGTAATCGCTCTTGCTTTAACCTTCTTGGATCTGGATCTCTGTCTGGGGTGGAGGTCTTGGGGGTGTGTGACCAGCTTGCCAGAGCTTGTGAAGGCTTCAGAAAGGGCACCCAACTGATACCTCCAGCAGCTGAGAAAACTCCAGCATTTGGGACAGAAGCTCCCCTGGCTGGTGGCAGAGTCCTAATGTGGCAACAAGCCCAAAAGTCAAGTAATTAAGTGGCAACATGCCTAGGCAAAGGAAACAAAATAAACAGAAAAATTCAACATTGGACTCCTATTTGGGGGGCAAAGAGGATTGAAGCATGGAACAGGAGGAGGAGGGGGAGGTCAGAACTCCTGCACCAAAAGCCCCAAATGAAAATATGAGCTGGTTAAAGGTCATAGAGGACCTTAAGAAGCAGATAACAGAAGTGGAGAAAAATTGGGAAGAGAAATGAGAAAGATGCAAGAAAAATAAGAAATGAAAGTCAACAGCCTGACTGAGGAAAATAACACCCTAAAAAATAGACTAACTCAAATGGGAAAAGAAGCTCAAAAAGGAGAAGAATGCCCTAAAAAGCTGAATTTGCCAGATGGAAAAAGAATCTCAAAAGCTCACTGAGGAGAATCATTTCTTCAGAATTAGACTGGAGCAAATGGAAGCTAGTGACTTTATGAGAAATCAAGATGCTGTAAAGCAGATCCAAACAAATGAAAGAATAGAAGGCAATGTGAAATATCTCATGGGAAAAACCACTGACCTGGAAAATAGATCCAGGAGAGATAATTTAAAAATTGTTGGACTGCCTGAAAGCCATGATCAAAGAAAAAAACCTAGAAACCATTCTTCAAGAAATTCTCAAAGGGGGCTGCTAGGTGGTGCAGTGAGTAGAGTATCAGCCCTGGAGTCAGAAGGACCTGAGTTGGGATCCGGCCTCAGACACTTAACACACACAAAAAAAAACCCCAAAAACCTAGATGTGTGATCTTGGGCAAGTTACTTAACCCCAATTGCCCTCCAAAAGGCAAAAAAAAAAAAATTCTCAAGGAAAATTGCCCTGATGTTTTAAAACCAGAGGGCAAAATAGAGGTTGAAAGAATCCACAGATCGCCTCTTGAAAAAGATCCCCAAAAGAAAACTCCTAGGAATATTATAGCCAGCTTCCAGAATTCCCAGATCAAGGAGAAAATATTACAAGCAGCCAGGAAGAAACAATTTGAATATTGTGGAAATGCAATCAGGATAGTGCAGGATCTGAAAGCTTCTACACTGAAAGATCAAAGGGTTTGGAATATGATGTTCTGGAGGACAAAGGAGCTGGGATTAAAACCAAGAATCACCTGCCCAGCAAAACTGAGTATCATGTTTCAGGGGAAAATATGGTCATTCATTGGAATAGAGGACTTTCAAGGATTCTTGATGAAAAAACCAGAGTTGAATAGAAAATTTGACATTCAGATACAAGAAGCAAGAGACTCTTGAGAAGGTAAACAGGGAAAAGAAATCATAAGGAACTTATAAAAGTTGGACTATTTACATTCCTACATGGAAAAACAATAACTGTAATTGATGAAACTTTTCTCAGTATGAAAATAGTCGAAGAAGGGTATATCAGCATATGAATACATATGTGAATGTGTGTATATATGTTTACAGGTATACATAGATAGAGGGCACAGGTCGAATTTAATAGGAAGGGATAATACTTAGGTGAGACTAAGAGGTGAGAGAGGAATATAATGAGAGGAGATGGGGAGAGACAAAATGGGGGTAAACTATCTCATATAGAAGAGGCAAGGGAAAATTGTTACAAGGGAGGGGAAGAACAGGATGTCAAAACCTTATTCTCATTGAATTTGGATCAGGGAGAGAATGACATACATACTAAATAAGATATCTCACCCTACAGAAGAGTAAGAGGGAAGGGGATGAGAGGGGGGATAATGGAAGGGAGGGTGGGAGGGAAGGGGAGGAGGGAAGTTGGAAGCACCCACTTTTGAAAAGGGACAGGATCAAAGTAGGGAATAGATCAAGTGGGAGATGGGATAGGAGGGAGGGAAATATAGTCAGCCCTTTACAATATATCTACTATGATAATGTTTTGCATAGCTACACATGTACAACATAGACTGAATTGCTTATCTTCCCAGTAAGAGTGGGTGACAAGGGAGGAAGGGAATGAATCTGGAATTCAAAGTTTTAAAATCAAATGTTTAAAAATATATAAATACTATTATTAATACTATTTTACATGTATTTGGGAAATAAGATATACAACCATTGGGGCACAGAGATTCATCTTTCCCTATTGAAGAAGTTGAAGGGGGTATGGGAGAATATGTGGGAAAGAGCAGGTGGGATGAGGGGATATCCTGTGGGACTGCTATTCTGGTGTGGGGGATAGGAAAAAAATGGGGAAAAAAATTGCTACTCAAAATCTGGCGGAAATGAAAGATGTAAACCAAAAGTTAATAAAGCATCTGGAAGAAATAAAAAAATAATATTCCCATGTAACATTCATAATTTTTCTTAAATATTTTGTGATCTTGTAATTTTGCTGATGCCCATTTTCTTCTTACTTTGATGATTTGATAACAGTTTGTGAATAGATTGTTTTTTACTTTCTATGTAGTTTTATAAGTTTTGTTCATGTCATTATTTAACTCAAATTTTATTGTACTATCATTTGAAAATATAATATTTTTCCATATGTAACCTTTTGTCTTTTTTAATTTATACAAGACTTCTTTATGACTCAGTATGTTAGAAAGTTTGGTCTACCTGAAAATGATTATTTCCTTGCTTCTCCCACTTAGTTCTCTCTATATATCTTTAATTCCAATTTATTAAATGAATAATTCAAATCTATGATTACTTTATTACTTTATTTGATTTTTTGATGAGTATAAACACCTCATTATTACTGTTTTATCTCTATTGCTGCTGACCTATTAGTGAATTCAACTCTCAAAATGTTTGCATATAAATTGAGAAATGTTCCATATTTGTTATTCGCTTTTTTTTCACTATTGTGATGTTCTTATCTCTTTCAATAATTCCTTGCATGAATTAGATTTTATCATATATTGCCACAATTCTTTTTAAACTTACAGTTGCAGGATGTAAAATTCAATTTCTTGATTTTTATCTATCTGTCTAGCTATATATATATATATGTATATATGTATATATATGTATATATATATATGGCTATATGTGTGTATTTTATATAGAGAGACATATTAGATATATTAGGTTTAGGTGTATATATGTACCAACGGGCATCTAGGTGGCACAGTGGATAGAGTCCTGGGCCTGGACTCAGGAAGTCTCCTCTTTGTGAGTTCAAATCTGGCTTCAGATACTTACTAGCTGTTTGACCCTGGGCAAGTCACTTAACCGTGTTTGCATCAATTTCCTCATCCATAAAATGAGCTGGAAAAGGAAATGTCAAACTACTCCAGGATCTCTGCCAAGAAAACCTCAAATGGGGGTTACAAGGGATTGGAAACAATTGAAAACAACTGAACAACAACAAAAATATATACCAACATGTAGATTTATAGGTATGACAGTATAACATAGATATAGGTATGGGATACATACATATATACATATCTATATATAGTATATATATATATATATGCATTAAAAGCATATGCATCAAGGACCTGTGATTTTTTGAGTGTGTGCATATGTATACACAAGAGGGAAGGAAGGCTGAATATTGTAGCATTCTTATCTGAAATGATACATGGGTCCTGTACAATTTTCTAATCTCAGGTGATCCAGAGGAACTGAAACCTGCCAGTGCTCTGAGCACAAACACATGAGAGGAGGTAAAAGTCAGTGGCAGAAACTATGAAATCAAGGTGAGCACCAAACCAGGTCTTACCACCCCTTCCAAAAATGCAAGGCAGAGTAAAGCCTGACCCTGCCACAAAAATCCCCACATAGCAAGTAAGGTTGGAGATTGGAGTAAGCAGAAGAAAACAGTGAACACGCTTAAGATAAATTATGGGTCAACAGTCTACCAAGAGGTAAACCCAGAAGAAAAGATTAACTCCACAATAAATACAAACAGACCCTCTGGGAAAACAATAGGTTGGCCTCAAGGATTCCAAGAGTACTGGAAGAAATTAAGCAAGAGATAAGGGGGGGAAATGGAAGGAAAATAACTTAAAACAGAAAGAAAACCTTATTCCAACACACTTCCTGAATGCTATAATAAGAATAGCTATTATTAATAATAAATAGCTAATATTTGTATAGCACTTAGTATCTGACAGACATTGTGCTAAGCACTTCACAAATATCTCATTTGATCCTCTCAATAAGCCTCTCAGGTAGGTGATATTGATGGGGTACAGGCTCTGGGAACCCCCTTGAACTCTGATTGAATCTTCCCACTTGAGAAGGCATTTGCTTGAGGCCATAAGCCTTTCATTATTGCTGGGTTCAAATCTGTTACTCTTAACCTAGCCTAGCCCTCCATTGTCCACCTACTTCCCAATGTTGTAAAAGACAACCCAAAGGTGAACTCTGGGGAACTGAAAAGGATTGACCCATTACAGGCATAGGGGCTGGAAGTCTGTTTCTCCATAAAGGAAGATCTGGGAATAAGCCTCAAAAAGCAAACAAAACAAAATAAGAAAAAAAATACAAAAAAGTACCTGAAGTTTTCCCATTTCCCTAGTGCTGAGAGAATTGAAAGAATTGGGCTTAGACTTCTGGATGGGGTATCTGTCCTTGTCCTCCATGCTTCAGAGGCAATGCCCAGGTCCATGGCTTCCAACATAACCACTAAACAGAGAACCTGAGAGCATCAGGCTGAGTTTGAGACAGCCTCCTAGCTGTCTGATCTAATGGGACCTGATAGATCAGGCCCAAAAACTACCTCTAAGGTACCAGGAGAGCAAGAAGGGGATAAGGAGAGGGGGAAGTTTATGTACCTTTCAGTCCTGTCTGGAGAAGAATTTGAGATTATCAGTGCTTCCTGGTCAGGGAACCATAAATGTTGAGGTTTGGGATTTAGGGGGGCTCAAGATCCCAAAATACCAATACACCAGTTCCTGCCAAATGAATTTGACTTATGCCTTCTCTCAGCTAAAATAAAACAAAATTTATTCAAGATTTACCATGATGGGTAGACTCTTAAGAAGCCTAAGTATTTGTGACAAACGGGCCAGAATAATCTGACACAGAGTGAGTCTGCATAGACTAACTCAGTAGCCTCATGGAGGAAAGATGGATCTTACATACAGAAAGACTATGAGAAGGATCTAGAGGTGGTTTAGAGGAGGGGTTTGGGCAATGTCTTGAGGAGGAATTTAAGGAGGATCTTTGATGGAACTAAGGTCAGACTCCAGGAATGGGAAGATGGCAGACCATGGAGGGCTGGGCTGGTTTAAGAGTAACAGATTCACCTAGCAATAATGAAAGGCTTATAGTCTCAGGCAAATACCTCACCAAGTGGGAGGATTCAATCAGAGTTCAAGGGGTTTCCCAGAGCCTGTACCCCATCAATATTATTATCCCCATTTTACAGATGTCAGAACTGAGAGAAAGAGAGGTAAAATGACTTGCCCAGGGTCACACAGCTAATGTCTGAGACCAGTTTTGAACTCAGGTCTCATTGATTCCAGGTCCAGTGCTCTTTATCTGTGTACCACTTAACTACCTCCTGAATAGAAAAAGAGAACTGAATATATGACAAAAAATATTAGAATAAATTCAAAAGATTTTTTTAAATAAAAGAAAATGTAAGGTATCCACTTCAAAAAACAGCTGACCTGCAAAACAAGGAGAGATAATTTAAGAATCATCACACAGCTTAAATATCATAACCAAACCAAAAAAAAAAAAACTCTGATACTATATTTTTAAAAAATAATAAATAAAAACTGCCCATACCTAGTAGAACGAAAAGGCAAAATGACTAAAAAAAAAAAATCCACTAGTAACTTCCTGAGAGAAATTACAAATGGAAAACTCCCAGAAATGCAATTTCCCAAATCTAGAAGCAGTAACCACCAAGCTCTTGGTTTAATTGAAAAAAAAAATAGAAAAGTCAGTCCATGGAACAGATCAAGTACACAAGATCCAGAAGCAAAACTTGGAAGCAATATTTTTTAAACTCAAAGACCCCAGCTATTGGCATAAGGACTTTCTGTTTAACCAAAACTTTTGGAACATTGGAAAGTAGTCCACCAGAAATTACCAAGATCTTACCCCATATACCATAAGTTCCAGAAGAAAACATGACCTAGATTTGTCACATTTTAACCAAATTCAAGAAGCAAAGAAGAGATGCATTTCATCTATAGATAAGGCAACAAAATGGTCAATTTTGATCACATTAAACTGTGATGAGTAAAAATGACACTGGGGTAAACTGAGAAAATATATCTGGGCAAGATAACAAGTTACTAACAGTGACCTGTATAGCTGTTAGAAAATGGGTCAGACTGTCCCCCCCCCCCCCACCCAGTGGGTAAGTAAGCCTGAAGACACTGAAAAGATCATATTTATTGAGACCCCAAAAGTGGGGGAGAGCCACAGAATAGTAAAAAAAAAAAAAAAAAAAAAAAAAAAAAAAGCCTTATTATTAGCTACAGCTGGGTAAAGTGGGCTGGTCTTCAGGTGTGACTGACACCCTTCTCTGATAATTAAAGAATGTTGATTACTTTCTGAGACACAGCTGCCTCTAGTAATCTTGGCTACTAAAACAGAACCACCCCAATCAGGGTATATCTGGGTATGGACTATAGCTACAGAACCATCCCCATTAGCCTTCCCCTTGGAAACCTTAACTCTGTCACCCTTAACTCTGAAGAGGAAAAGCAAAGACCAGAGAATCATCCCCTGAGGAGAGTCTAGCCCAGCTGGTTCTTTGTTTACCTGTAAACAGGGTTCGACTTTAAACTAGTTAGCTAACAAAGCTCAGGGAGTAAGGAGTGATCACATTATTTAACCACATCTTTAGTCTAGACTGGGAAACTGTCTTGTAACCTAGACTGAAAAAAGGGGTTTGACAAAATGGGGAATAGGATGGGTTACAGAGTAAAGTACTGGTTATTAAATAACACAGCATATTACTAACTTTCCTCAAAAAAGAAATTTTTGCACAAACAAAATGCAGTTAAAATTAGATTATAGGAGCCCCCATGTGTAACAAAGACTACAATGGCTGCCACCACCTAATAGCCAGATGGGTTGCATTCTCTCTTCTTCCCTAGGGTTTTCCAGTACCCTGGTAGCCAAACACATTGGATGTTTTCTAACTACACAACCAGCCACTCATAATGTAATACACACACACTGCATTCTATTTAGAAGACGCTTACTTAGGTGATGCATGGACTTGGAGTCTGGAAAACCAAAAAGCAAATTCTACCTCAGACATTTACTAGGTGTGTGTGGCTTTGGGCAAGTCACTTACCCTTTTTCAGCCTCAGTTTCCATAAATGGGAATAATATTAACACCTACCTTATATGGAAGTTGTGAGTATCAAATGTAGTTAAAGGTACTTTGCAAACCTTTAAAGTGCTATATAAATGCTAGTTATATTTTTATTATAATATAACCAGCCAATCACAATTATAAATTTTTAGATTTTAAATATAATCAGTTACTTACGACAAAATACATAACACCATAGATACTAATATATTAAAACAAAGGCATAAACGAACAAATACATAATGATCCACACATAAAATTGGGTCACACAATGCATTCAATATCTTTGTCAAAAATGGGCTTTCATTTACAGGAACCTGGCAAGAAAAAACATGAGAGAAAAAAAACTTATGTTTAAGGTAACTCACAATTTCTGACTTCAGTTTTTGATATCATGAGTACACCACACAAAACTGCATTTCTGCTCACTGTCTGACTACTGAGCCTCACCACTCTTTACCTGGAGAAATTCCCTTCTCTCCTGTGCTTGACATAGCATTTATAAACTTTCAATGTACAATTACCCTTGAAAAAGTATTACCTCTCAACATGAGTAATAGTCCTCTTTAAGTAGATAACTGACTATATCTGGGTATGGACTATAAAAACCAGCAGAGATAGTTATTCACTCGCCCAGATGTAGTATTATTCAATCAGAATGGAGCTGGGAACAAACACAGCTCACATTCACTTTAAGCCAGGCAAAGAGAACCAACCAGCAGCTTATGACACCAAAGCCACTGCAAAGCTTCCTATGCTTTTCCTTCTCATGCAGGAGGTGGCAGCAGAGAGCAACAAGCCCTTATGAGAAGCCCAACCTGTCTCCAATTCTTCCCTTCCAGTTCCTTTACTTGGCTTACATGAGTCTTACTCATGCCAAGGCATGAATGAATAAGACTTCTCCAAGAAGCTCTGCCATCTTGACTGATGATTGCTTCACTGGCACCAGTGACCTCACTCAACTCAACTCATTCTCTAGGTATCTCCTTACCCTACCCTTTCTCTCCACTGTATAGTTCCCCTTGAAATGTCTTTAATTCCAACTCAAACTCTAACGCCCGCCCCTTAAGAATGCATTTTTTTTCTTTCTTATGGAATTTCCCATTAGTTATAATTCTCCTGTGTAACATGACTAATGTGAAAATGTGTTTAATAGGAATGTATATGTAGAGCCTATATCAGATTGCATGCTGTCTTGGTCTTGGGGAGGGAAAAAGGAGCAGAAGAGGAGAAAATTTAAAACTTAAAGAAGTGATGTTGAAAACTAAATTTTTTTAAATTAAATTAAAAAAAAAGAAGAATGTAAGCTCCATGATGGCAGAGGCCACATTGTTTGCTTGGTTTTGTACCTCAGTTCTTAACACAGTGCCTGGCACATAGTAAATAAATACATTTATTTATTTATTTAATAGAACCAGTCATCTACCTATATATTTATCTATCTCTTTCCTCACTCCATGATTCTCCTTTCACATAAGAAGTTACATATGGCTCCCCAAATTTCCACTATCAAATTTACAGTCCTTTTTAAATCACACTTCAATATCCAAAACATTTATATGACTTCTCATTTCTTTAGCTTTACACTCTTTTGTCATAAAATTTATATGTGCAAATTAACTGAGCCCCTTGCAATTATAAAATATCCAACACTATACAGTATCTCTTTGATATCCTTAAATTTTTCTTTCTTTAGATTCACATTTAATTTTTCATATTTGTATTCATATTCAGTAAATAATCTCTTCCTCTTTATGACATCAAATTGTTCCCACAAGACCACAATCATAGTACATTGTTCACAAGGGTATTTGAGTCTTTACTTTTACAATTATACACCACAGTTCATTTCCTGCTCAAATTCTATCTGAAAGCATTGTAACGAGGTTCCTTTCCTGCTTCTTTTAGGTTCATCTATAATAAAGGGAATAGGTTTCCTCTTTTGATAAATAATATAATTCTTTTAATTTATTCAAAAATATCTTTTCTGACCTTTTCATTACTAAACTACTCTGTGTAAAGAGGTCCTTAAGGGGATAGTATGCTATACATCAGGTTAGCAAGTAAAATCATCTCCATGGAGTCGCTTGCAACCAAATCACAGTAATAAAGAAAATATAGTGGTGTGGAGGAGGTATTTTTTTTTTAATTTTTAAAAATGCCTTTGCCCAATTAATCCTGCAGAGCATCTACTTACATCCCTTTTCCTTTCCTTCAAAATAGGAAAAAATTTAGTTCACTATGAAATATTAGTAAGAAAATGTACCTTGTGTACAAAGTCACTATGGAATTTACCAAGAAATAAAAGAAAAACGGAAAGTGAAATATTTTTAAAGATACTAAAAATAACAGTTACAATTCATAATTCATCAATTCATAACCAATGGATATCAGTGATTGACTATGTACAATTCAAGGTATTAGTTTTTTTCAACATATTAATTTTTTTCAACTCAGTCACATATACCAAGATTCCATCCTAGTCTTTTTGGGTGGAAATTTTCACTATGTTGAAAAGAAACTTACTTTGTATAATGGAGACGTTTAAAGAAGAGGGTGAAACTAACTTCTATCCACAACAGTTTTGTAACTAATGAATGAGAAACATGAAGAAATTAACAA
This sequence comes from Gymnobelideus leadbeateri, assembly GCA_011680675.1. NCBI lineage: Eukaryota > Metazoa > Chordata > Mammalia > Diprotodontia > Petauridae > Gymnobelideus > Gymnobelideus leadbeateri. The sequence continues at coordinate 302,604 of WOXC01005640.1, read as the reverse complement.
TACTGTGTAATAAAAAATTTAATCTGGAGTACACTGTGGGGAGAGCTATATGTAAATATGTAAATGTAAACAGAAAATGGTAGAATTTAAATGTCATAAGCATGCATGACACAAAATGTAGATGGTCAAAAAAATGTCATTATCCTTGCTGCAATCTTCTACCTACAACCAAGTCGATCACCATTGTCAATGATTTTTTGTCTCTGAATGGTTGTCTTCTTCCCTATTCAATCACTTAGTCATTTTTTGGGCCCTGATTGGCGCAGAGAGAATGTAAATAGCAATTATTTCTGTTTTACCTGAAACCCTGAGGGTCTTTCCCTCCCAGATTGATGATTTTTTAACTAGGTAAAGAGGCCTTTCTCTGCCTCATTTCTTACCTAACCTTGATGACTGAATGGGCATTGTCTTGGTCAAACTGAGACCTGTTAAAGACCTTAGCTTAAAAAGGCTAAGGTCTCCCACTACATCCAGGGCCATCTCCAATCATCCTGATATTTTGCCACTGGCCCCAGATGACTGCAGGGGAGAAAGTGAGGCTGGTGACTTTGTACACCCCTCCTTCACTTAAATCCAATTCACTTGTATGGTAAGGCATCACCTTCCTGATGTCATGGTCCTCTTCCAGAACAAAGGACAAACAACAGTGTAGCATCATTTACTTACTGACCATACAGGTGCTCAACTCTTCCACAAAACCTAAGAAAGCTATATACAATCATAAGAATTAACACACTGCCTAACATATAGTAAACACTATGTATCTATGTATTTATCTCTTTCCTAACTTGGTGAGTCTCTTTTCACTGAAGAAGTCAGAGTTCCTCAAATTTCCCCTATCAAAGTATTGTTGAACTTTCCATAATCGTACCTCAGTTTCTAAAAGGATTATATAGTGAGCACTCCTCCCTATTTCATGGAACTGCACCACAGTCCTAACCTTGAAAATTGAGGCTGGAGTATCCACTTCTTACAAGGTGGTGTTCCCCAAAACAGTCTTTGAATATCCCTCGAGCATTTTAAATTCATTATGTCCAACACATTTTTACTATTCTCTACATCTCCCCCAAAAAAGGAAACTTCTCTTTTTTCTGACGTCATTATTTCTATCGTTGGTACCATTCATCTAAATTATGGTCAAAATCCTGGTGCTATCTGTGACTTTCTCCCCTCCTTCATCCCTCACATTCAATCACTTGATAGGATTGATGAGGCACAGGCTCTGGGAACCCCCTTGAACTCTGATTGAATCTTCCCAATTGATGAGGCATTTGGCTGAGGCCATAAGCCTGTCATTAAAGCTCTGCCCAAGTCTCTGTTACTAGCCAGCCCTCCATTGTCCAGCTAGCCTCCACCCTTAATCCTCCCAAAATATCCATGCCCAAATCTGTTACCCTTAAACTAGCCAAGCCCTCCTTTGTCTGTTATCTCTAGGTAACCTCCAGCTACTTCCCACCCTAAATCTCTCATTAGTGGAGTCTGATCTCATTTGACTCTTCCTGAAGACCCTCTCCAAGCTCATTACTAGAGTATGACCCTCCCCAAACTCCTCCTCTAAACCACCCCTGGATTCCTCCCACAACCTCTCTGTATATAAGACCCCATCTTGCCTCCATGAAATAAGAGGAAAGACAGAGATGATCTAGCACAGACGAAGACTCACTCTGTGCCAGACTCTTCTGGCCCACTTGTCCAATACAAGTGTCACAGATACCAAGACCCCTTAAGAGTCTACCCATTATGGCGAATCTTTAATAAACTTTGCTTTACTTTGGCTGAGAGAAGACTTGAGTCGAATTCATTCGATAGGACCCAGCATGTTGGTATTTTGGGGTCTCAAGCACCCCTAACCTCTACATTTTATGTTTCCCTGACCTCATCAATTATAACTCTTTATAATAATATAACACCTATACATTGTTCCCCTTTTTTCTATTACTACCACTGCCCTAATACATATATCTTCATTACCTATCAGCTTATGGAATCAACCTCTATACTTCATACTCCATATTTAACTTTCCCCAGGTGCTCACACACAATCAGGACAGAGAAGCTAAAATCTTTAGCAGTTAAAAAAAAATCCCCTTCATTATTGTCTTTTAAATTTAGTTTTTCAACATGTTTCAACAACATAGTAGCAAGGAAGACTGAAATCAATTCTCAGTCTTAAGGCTAAGATCAAGTGAAATTAGACAGGGAAATTTTCTATAAAGAGAATAAACCTTAGCACATTTCCTCTCACTATCAAAATGGATTCTAGTGTTTACATAATTTGTCTTCTTATCTGTGGAAAGACTAGCCTTGTTTTTCCATTTCTGTTTTTATTAACCTTTTAACACTCTTCCAGACCATTCTGAAAACAGATTATTTCTTGAGAGCATGATTAATTAAGATTTAGGTTTTTTTGTTTAAAATGCATCATAATCAAGATAGCTACCTTTCAATGTTAAAAGTGCTAGACAGGGGCAGCTAGGTGGCGCAGTGAGTAGAGCGACAGCCCTGGAGTCAGAAGGACCTGAGTTCAGATCCAGCCTCAGACACTTAACCCACACAAAACAAAAACCTAGCTGTGTGACCTTGGGCAAGTTACTTAACCCCAATTGCCCTAAAAGGGGCGGCTAGGCGGCACAGTGAGTAAGAGCGCCGGCCTCGGAGTTGGAATGACTCGAGATCAAATCCGGCCTCAGAAAATGAGCACCCACACATAAATAATGACTAGCTGTGAAACCTTGAGCAAGTTACTTAACCCCAATTGCTTAAAAAAAAGAGAGAGAAAAAGAAAAAGTGCTAGACAAACAAGGATTCAATTTTTGTGAAATTAAAGTGTTGATCCAAATAAGATCTTGTAAAATATATCCTTAAAGCAATTTTCTTTTTTTCCAGCAAGGCGATTGGGATTAAGTGACTTGCCCAGGGTCACACAACTAGTAAATGTCAAATGTCTGAGGCCAGATTTGAACTCAGGTAAATCCCAATTCCAGGACCAGCATTCTATCCACTGTGCCACCTAGCTACCCCTATAGAGTATTTTTCAAATCAAACATGTTATTTTATTGATATAGAGAACCCCTAGTGAAGGACCTCCATCTACCGCTGCCAGTCAGTATCTGCTATATGAATATAGAGAGAAGGAAGAGATTGCATTAGAAGAGAAGAGTGGGTCATAAAAGGGTTCATGGAATTCATGACATTTCAACTAGGCTTTGGAAAATACAGAGGATGGGGCAGGGCGGGGGGGGGGCGGGGAGAGGAGGGGGAAATGTCATAGACTGGGGGGAAGAACTTCCAAGATGAGATAACAAAGAAAACAAAAGACCAAAGAATGCTGGACATAGTTGAAAACTGGCAAACAAACCAGTTTGGTGGAAGCATCTCTTGAAAACACTCTATCTTACTGATCTTTTCCATCTGAACCATTTATTCAAAGACCCAATTCTTGAGTGTGCTGCTTTTCAAAAATTAAATGGGCAATTTTTTTGTTTGTTTGCTTTTAATTAGCTTTGCCTCATTGTTAAAGACCAGCTGCATGGCATCCCTGAAACAACTGTTCTTGTATTTGAAAGATTTCTTCTGCCTACCCCACTTAAATCTATTTTTTAAAGACATTTCAGGTACCCAGATGACATCCAGACATTTTTCCCCAAAAGCTCTACAGTAAGAGGGAAGAATTACCTGACGTAGTGAAGATCCTGTTACTTTAAGTTAAAACAAACACAGATAATTTATACTGATGAAAGGGATGACAGGACTTAATAATTATATTTCAATCTAATAAGGATTCATTCCAAAAAATCAGTAACCAACTCTCTATGAGGATAAAAATAACACCCACCATGCAAAATTTAGGTTAGAGATAAGGGGGATTTGTCCAACAGGGTAGTACTTACAAGCTGGGAGAGTTTATCAGTAAAGTATTTTATGAACTATAAAGCACTACACAAATGTGAGAGATTTATAAAAAAGAATATTTGGAATCCCCTTCTTTGAAAAATCTTTGAAAAGAAGGTAGACTCTTATCAGACATGAATAGTTGCTGTGTAGTCCTGCTAGAAGGAAGAAAATAAGCTCTGAGAGATAAACTTTAGGCACCTTTCTAGCCCATGATTCTTTAGAATACTAACTCCTCAAGGTAGAAGAGGTACAATACTGAATACAAGGGTTACTTATTAAGAAATCAATTAGCAAACTATTATCTGGGGCCTTCTTTGTTTTTAATATCTGAGGATACATTATCATAATATACACAACATCTGGTGCTGCATCTTTTCACATCTGATGATATTACGATATCTGATTATGCAGTATGAGAATATATGAAATGAAAAATTGACTAGTTAAGATAACCTAATAAGCTGTAAGGATGCCCATGGCAATCTTAAGAACGCCAAAGCAAAATTCTGCCTATTGTGTAGGTGTGTTATATACATATTTATTCTGGTCTAGATGCTGTGATTTCATTAGCTGTAGGATGTCCTGACATGGAAACCCCCTCCACTGTTGCAGAGTGGCAAATCTTTCAATTATAGTCTTCAAGAATTATCTGAGGGCAATGAGTGAGTTACCTATGACCATAAAGTAGGTATGGCTCAGACATACATCTTGAACTCCAGTCTTCTGGAATGCAAGGCCAGCCCTCTTTATGCCATGCCAGACGTCTCAGCCTGTCTCCTCATATAATTCATATTCATTGAGCTAAATCAAAATGGTATTGGCATTTTAATTTAATTGCCTTCTTGCTACAAAGAAATATTCTTGCAATTAATACATACCTTTAACACCTTTTCTGTGTTCTGAAAATGCTATCAACTCTTTCAGAGATTAATGAAGCTCAGTACTTGACTACTTCAATGTGTTTTTGTTTTTTTATTGAGTTGCTCAAAGCAGAAACCACATATCCCAGATTTCATCTCCTCTACCATTGGTTAAAGAGAATACCAGAAAACAGAAACAATTACATTCTGATCATTCTTAACTGAATGGAATTTTTTTTTCTTTAAGTCAGAATTTTATCATTCAGCAGTCAGTTGGGTTTTGCTTGCAATATCACAATCTAGGAAGCTCATTTGTTTTTCTTTAATAAAACATATCGCCAAAATAGTGTGCATCACTGAGTAGTAGGCACTTTTTTTTTTTTACTGTGTTAAGGAATGATATACATTTTCAATTTATCTATGGTGAGCATTAGACAATGGCATCTATATTTGTTTTCACCATGTAAAGTGAATGATAATAGCTTAGAAGCTGATTTATTTTCTTTTGTTTTATTCACAATGATCTTACTGTGATAGTTTAGTTCAAAAATATGGATTTTGAGGAAACAATTGCTTTAGCTCCGGAGAGGAGTTCCCTCTCTTAAACCAATGCCCTTACTTGAAAGAAAATGGAGAAGTAAGATGAAAAAGAAAGGAGAGGAGGAAAGGGGGAGAATAGAAGGGAAGGGAAATTTGTAAAGGGAAGGGGAGGGAAGTATTGGGAAGGATGGGGAAAATAAGGAAAAGGAAGCAGAGGGAGGGCAAGAAAAGGGAAGAAAGGGGAAAAGAATAGAAGAGAGAAGCGGAAATGAAAGGGATAGAGAAGGAAACGGAAGGTTTTAAAACAAAAAGTTTTGGTTACATAAAATTAAAAGGTTACAGTGCCAATAAAATCAATGCAGGCACAATTAAAAGAGAAGCAGTCAAAAAGAGAAAAAACATCTTTGGGGTATATTTCTCTGATAAAGATCTCATTTCTAAAAGACATAGCAAAGTGATTTAAATTTATAAAAATAATATCCATTCTCTAAATGGTAAATAATCAAAATATATGAACAAGCAATTTTCAAAAGGAGAAATTCAGGCCATCAATAGCCATATAGAAAAATATTCTAAAATCACTAAAATGAGAAAAATGTGAATTAAAACAGATTCAATCTCACATCCATCAGACTGGCCATGCTGACCAAGAAAAAAATAATGATAAATGCTGGAGGAGGTTGGGGTAAACAGGTGTGTTAATATGGTCTTGGTGGAACTCTGAACTGGTACAGCCATTATAGAAAACAATTTTGGAACTATTTTTCTTGTTGAATCATTTCAGTCATGCCTTTGCACCTCATCTGAGGTTTTCTTGGCAAAGATAAAGCAGCAGTTTGCCATTTCCTTCTCCAACTCATTTTACAGATGAGGAAACTGAGGCAAACAAGGTAAAATGATTTACCCAGGGACATACAGCTAATAAGTGTCTGAGGCCGGATGTAAACTCATAAAGCTGAGTTCAAAGACTTCTGGAACTATTACCAAAAAGATATTAAATCATGCATACCCTTTAACCCATCAATAGCATGACTAGGTCTATACCTCAAGGAGGTAAAAGAATGAGGGAAAAGACCCATATGCACAAAAATATAGCAGCTCTTTTTACAGAAGTTAAAAATTGGAAACTGCGGGGGTGCCCATCAATTGGAGAATCGTTGAATAAGTTATGATTTATTAATATAACAGAATACTGTTGTGCTATAAGAAATGATGAAAAGCATAGTTTCAGAGAAACTGGTATCAAATGGTACAGAGAGAGGTAAGCAGAAGAACTAGAATACTTTAGAAGAAGGAAGGCCTTCCTTAAAAAAGAAAGAAAGAAAGAAAGAAAGAAAGAAAGAAAGAAAGAAAGAAAGAAAGAAAGAAAGAAAGAAAGAAAGAAAGAAAGAAAGAAAGAAAGAAAATTGTCTTGAGGCACCTACACCAGACCAAAAAAAGTTTTCAGAGACAGAATAAAATAAGTCTGGGGGATACCTGTGATGTCTTTTTCTTTTCTTTTCTTTTCTTTTTCTTTTCTTTTCTTTTTTAATATTAGATCTCCCTACTTTGCACAAGTTGGAAATGCAGCCACCACTGAGAGGTGGATCCAAATGCTGATAGGCACGGAAGTTTTAACCTGACTTCATTTCTCCCACCTGGCCCTTGTTAGACAGAATGGTAACTCCACTCTTGGGAGCTCAAACAAATGCTAGACTTTTTTTTTTATTTTGTTTTTTTTTAAACAAATGCTTTATTAACTTCTGTTTTACATCATTCATTTCTGCCAGATTTTGAGTTACAATTATTTTCCCCCCTGTTTTTCCACTACCCACTCTCCCAGAATAGCAGTCCCACAAGATATCACTTCCTACAATCTGCTCTCTCCCATATCTTCTCCCATACCCCCTTCGACTTTTCCATTAGAAGAAGGTGAATCTATGTGTCCCAATGCCTGCACATCTTATCTCCCAATTACAAGCAAAAGAGTATTAATAATAGTATTTATATATATTTGAAACATTTAATTTTAAGACCTCAAATTTCAGATCCATTCCCTTCCTCCCTTGTCACCCATTCCCTCTGGGAAGATAAGTAATTCAGTATATGTTGTACATGTCTAGCTATGCAAAACATTACAATAGTAGATATTTTGTACAAGGCTGCTTATAATTCCCTCCCACTCATCCCACCCCCCACCTGGTCCATTCCCTACTTGATCCTGTCCCTCTTCTATAGTGGGTACTTCCAACCTCCCCTCCCCCCAAGGATGCCCTCCCATCCATCATCCCTCCTCTCATCCCCCTTCCCCCTATTCTACTGCAGGTTGAGATATCCCATTTAGTATGTATGTCATTCTCTCCCTGAACCAAATTCAATGAGAATGTGGTTTTGCCTTTTTGCCTTCCTATTCTTCCCCTCCCTTACAGCCACTTCCCCTTGCTTCTTCCACATGAGATAGTTTACCCTACCCTGTCTCTCCCCATCTCCTCTTGCCACTTTCCTCTCTCACCTCATAATTTCACCCCTTGAGTATCCTCCCTTCCCAACAAATTCAACCTATGCCCTCTATCCATATATAACTGTAAACATATATACACACATTCACATATGTATTCATATGACCATATACCCTTCTTCTATTATTTTTATACTGAGAAAGATTTCATCAGTCACAATTATTGTTTTTCCATATAGGAATGTAAATAGTTCAACTTTGATAAGTTCCTTTTATTTTCCCTGATTACCTTTTCAGGCATCTCTTGCTTCTTGTGTCTGGATGTCAAATTTTCTATTCAACTCTGGTTTTTTCCTCAAGAATGCTTGAAAGTCTTCTATTTGACTGAATGACCATATTTTCCCCTGAAACAAAATACTCAGCTTGGCTGGGTAGGTGACCCTTGGCTTCAATCCCAGCTCTTTTGCCCTCTGGAATATCATATTCCATGCCCTTAGATCCCTCACTGTAGAAGCTGCCAGGTCCTGGGCTATTCTGATTGTGTTTCCACAATATTGAGATTGTTTCTTCCTGGCTGCTTATAGTATTTTCTCCTTGATCTGGGGATTCTAGAACCTGGCTATAATATTCCTTGGAGTTTTCTTCTTGGGATGTTTTTCAGGAGGTGATCTGTGGATTCTTTCTACCTCTATTTTGCCCTCTGGATCTAAAACATCAGGGCAATTTTCCTTGAGAATTTCTTGAAGGGTGATTTCTAGGTTCTTTCTTTGATCATGGCTTTCAGGTAGTCCAATAATTTTTAAATTGTCTCTCCTGGATCTATTTTCCATGTCAGTGGTTTTTCCCATGAGAAATTTCACATTGCCTTCTAATCTTTCATTTGTTTGGATCTGCTTAACAGCACCTTGATTTCTCATAAAGTCATTAGCTTCCATTTGCTCCAGTCTAACTCTGAAGGAATGAATCTCCTCAGTGAACTTTTGAGATTCTTTTTCCATCTGGCAAATTCAACTTTTTAAGGCATTCTTCTCCTCATTGCCCTTTTGGGCCTTCTTTGCCATTTGAGTTAGTCTATTTTTTAAGGTGTTGTTTTCCTCAGTCAAGCTATTGACCCTCATTTCATACTTTTCCTGCATCCTTTTCATTTCTCTTCCCAATTTTTCCTCCACTTCTCTTATTTGATTTTTAAAGTCCTTCTTAAGGTCCTCTATGGCCTGTAACCTGCTCATATTTTCCTTTGGGGCTTTTGGAGCAGGATTTCTGACCTCACAGTCCTCTGACTGTTCCATGCTTCGATCCTCTTTGCCCCCAAAGTAGCAGTCTAAGGTTGCATTTTTCTGTTTAATTTGTTTCCTTTGCCTTGGCATGTTGCCACTTAATTACTTTACTTTTGGGCTTGTTGCCACACTATGGCTCTGCCACCAGACAGGGGAACTTTCATCCCAAATGTGTGGGGGACAACTTCTGTTTCTGGCAAGCTGGAAACCCACCCACGACCTCCACCCCAGATCACAATCCAGATCCAGGGAGGTTAAAGCAAGAGTGATTACCCTCCAAGACTGATTGCTGGATCTCCCTACAGTTCGCAGGCCAGGAGCTGGAGCTTCCTCTGAAAACTACAAAATGGTGTGTCTCCTCAGTGGCTTCTAGCCCCCAGGGGAGGAAGCCAACGCGTTCCCCAAATACTGGTCCCAAAGTCCATAGGGCACTAACCTCCCACTTTGTTCTAGGCATGTCTATGTTGATAATTCTGGAATAGCCACAGCTGCTGGTGTTCTGGGGTCCCTCCAGCCGGCTGCTGGCCTGGCTGCCCTGGGGCTAAAACTGCAACTCAGGTGGACCTGTGCTCGGCTCCTCGCGCACTGCACGCTGTGCTGCTGGCTCCCAGAGCGCTGTGCTGGTCCTTCCTGCTGGGCTTTCCTCAGCAGGAGGTTAGCTTCTCTGTATTGTTCTGTGGGTGCTGGGGCTCCGGAAGTTGTTCAGAGTCCCTTTTTACATAGTTTGGAGGTAATCTGGGGGAAAGAGCCTTGGAGGCACTGTTTCTACTCTGCCATCTTGGCTCCGCCCCCCAAGTGCTAAAATTAATTAAGACACTCTATCAGCCTAATGCTATTACAACTCAGAAGTCCCTAACTCAAGCAATCAACCATCCTCAGCTCCCTACAGTAGCAAAGATTATAGGCATTCAGCACCATGCTGGTTACATTCCAATGTCACTGTTTTAAGATGCGAGGTGCTGAAGTTCTCAAACATTAACAAATGACTTAAGATAATTAAGCATGAATTTTTCCATAGGTGTTGCCATGATTCTTATCATCATTTTAGCACATGAATACTTAACCCAGACTCCCTGGTACATTAACCCATCTCCTGAATGCACAAGCTACATTCAGGAGATCATACCAGAATGTGAGGCATCAATTGCACCAAAGTTGACTTAAAAAAAGAAGCTGCTTTAGGTTAGAAAATCCTGCTTATGCTAGCCAGTCAGTTATCTGTGCTGTGACATAATGTGATTTCAGCATACCAAAAAGCACTTGTCAAAAATGTAAGATAAAAAAGTAACCACTTTAAGAAATTTTAAAGGAAATAAAGTATGCCTAGATTTCATCAGTCAATAATACAGCTGACATAAATAAGGGCTGAAACTTGACACCTCCAAAATATGATCTATGCATTGTAGATTCTCTCAGATGAAAAGTAAGTAAGAAATCACAGTCCTTGAGACCAGAGGAATTGTCTCATAATGTCATTGGGTGGTTCTTGCTTCAGTAAGGCCTGTGATGATTGCATCAATAATTGGTGAGTTATAGCAAAGATTTATTTTCTAAGTCTATCTAGGCCTCTTCAGCCCAATACAGGGTTTGAGTTGGCACTAGGGAAGAATTGATATCATCTTTCCTCTTTCAATGGCCATTTAAAGACAAAATTAAGCATTAGCTTCAGTGATGTAATTGTTTCATTGTACATGGTCATCCATGAGAATGAAGACTGGTTTCAGATGTGAGGTTACTGAGTCCCCCACAGGCAAATAGACATTCAGTGAGTCAGCTGTTCTGTGGCAGAAAAAACACTGGATTTAGAGTTAGGATTTCTGTGTCCCAGTCTTACTCTGCTACTTGATAGCCGTCCAATCTGGACAAGTCACTTAGCTTCTCTAAGCCTTGGTTTCCTTATCTGTAAAATGGGAACAATACTAATAATTTTACAACAGATCTCATAGGATTGTTGTAAGATTAAGAGAATGCATGGGAGACTTTGGGGTAGAATGGTGACAAGAAATGTCATCTAATAGCCCAGATCTCCTAAAAGGATGCTAGAGAGCACCTGAAAATGGTCACAGAAACACCATTGAGGCAAAAAACTGAAGAAAAACAGACAAAAGTCCATCCAGTACAGAGTGGCACAAAAGTAAACCAATCCTAAAGCCAGTGGAGGCTGGTAGAGTAGTTAAACCAGAGAAGCCAGCATGAGTTCAGGCAAATAACAGAAAGGCAGAGGCTAGGAGATAGACTATGCCAGGGATCAGCAAAAACTCGAGCAAATGGGTCACAAGCTGGCATAGGATGAGGGAAGCAGTGAGCCAGGGAAATCAGTATGGGTTCCTGCAGATGATCCTGAAGCTAGCACTTTAGACAGGAGCATCCGCAAGCCAGCATCATCTCCAGTAACAGGCATGAAGCCAGATTCAGACGTTGGGCTGCCAGGAGAGAAGTGGGACAAAGAACTGGTAGGTCACTGGACAGGAAGACAGGAATCAGTCATTCACTCAGTAGAGAACTGGGAGCCACAGCAGGAGGCAGAGCAAACTCAACACCTGGGAACCATTGTGATTTCCAATAATCCCTTGGGGCCAGTCAGGAACATAGCAAGAGATGGAATCAGTCCCCAGTTGGGACTGTGGAAAGAGAAGGAGAAAGAGACCCTTAGGCCAAGAGCCTACATTGAATCACCAGGATGCTGAGACAGAAGCCAGAGATTAAGGAAGAGGGTGGGACCTAGTACCAGCCACTCCAGACTGGCAACAATAGCAACCCCTGCAGCTATATCTTCTTCTAAGAATGGTAGAAGGGACTGGCTGGAGCACAAAATCCCAACCAAGAACTGAAACCTCCACAGTCTTCCTTCTGGTCAACCTTTGACCTTCCTACTATATAATAAACAGACAAAAAGAGACCTGGAGTGCCAGGTTATTTCTATAGTGCGAAATATATGTTCAAGAGCCATGGCAGACTCATTCATTCATTCAACAGACATTTATGAAGTGCTTTAAGAAAATCATTTTGGAAGATGAGTGAAGGATAGATTGGAGTGGGAGGCAGGAAGACCAACGAGAATGCTATGTTAGTAGTTCAGAAATGAGATGATGAGAGACTGACAGGTAAAATCTAATTTAGGATGTTCATTTAATAATAATTAGCTAATATATAATAATAACTAGCTATATGGCACCTACTATGTTACAGGCACTGTTCTAAGCACTTTGCAAATATCTCAACCACCCTTAGAGGTAGTACTATTATCATCCCCATCTCACAGATAAGGAAACTGAGCCAAAAAGAGGTTAAATGACTTGCCTAGAGTCACACAGCTGGTTAGTATCTAAGGCCAGATTTGAACCAATTTCTACAAATAATGGAAACTGTTCTGAAACTAAATGAAGAAAAAAGATCACTCCTAGCTGGGAGAATCAAAAAAGACTTTGCAGAGGAAATGGGATTTAAGCCAAGAATTAAGAAATGGATTTTATGTACAAAATAGGCAGGTGTTTTTTATCTATACCATAGGTCACATCTTTCCACTATAATTTTGAAAGCATGAGACATTAAAATGCTTGTTATCCTAATTTTGCAAATAGGCTATGGGTCCAAGAACTTGCAATTTTGACTACATCAGCAGAACACCAATGCCCATGCCTTGCCATATGCTCCCCTGGCTGCTGCTGCTCTGAAGCTGGTTTGAAGACTTCCAGTCTTATAAACATTTATTAAGCACCTATTATGTACCAGATGCTGTACTAAATGCTGGCTTTTGCCCCCCACTCTTTTCCCTATTCAGCGAAAAATTTCCCTGCTTCAGGGGCAGATTAAAGACCCTAGAATGTGGTAGTGACCCCTGGAAAAGTTGCAAACTACCAAATAACTTCCCACAAAATGAAATGAAGCCTGAAATAATGAATAGAGGCAGGAAGATCTGAGTTAAAGTCCTAATTAACACACACTGTCTGCTTGACCAGGAGCAAATTGTTTAAACTCTAAGCGCATCCAAGCAAATCTCCAAGACTATAAATTACCCAGACATTGCCAATTTGCATTGACAGAGGTAGTCTCCACACTGAGAGGTAGTCTCCACACGAATAATATCACAGATCCATACCGGCAAAAACACAGAGGATACTTATAGAAGGTAGCTAGTGAAGCAGGGGATACATCACTGGAGTCAAGAAGACCTGAATTCAATTTCTGCCTTAGATACTAGCTGTGTGACTCTGAGTATGTCCCTTAATCTTCCTCAACCTATAAAATGGTAATGATAATAGAACCTATCTCAGAGGCTTGTTATGAGAATCAAATAACATTAAATGGGAGAAAGTCCTTTGGTAAAGCACTATATAAATGTTTGCTGTTGTTGTTATGTAATCTTGCAGTTAGAAGGAACCATAAAGGTCAACTCATCCAGACCCTTGCTTGATGCAGGAATCAGTTCTATGACCCTGCTGACAGAGGGTAATCCTATCTCTGTCAACCTCTAAAGTGCAGGGGGTATTAATCTGGTGTCCATGAACTTTTAGGGAAAAAAAACTATTTTGGTAATTGTATCTTAATATAATTCATTTAGGGGTATCTGGGTGGTACAATGGATAGAGCACTGGGCTTGAAATCAGGAAGACTCATCCTCATGAGTTCAAATCTGGCCTCACACACTTACTGGCTGTGGGACCCTGGGCAAGTCACTTAACCCTGTCTGCATCAGTTTCCTCATCTGCAAAATTATTTAGAAAAGGAAAATGGCAAATCCCTCCAGTGTCTCTGCCAACAAAACCCCAAGCAGGGTCACAGAAGAGCAGTCAGAAACAACTAAGACAACAAAATCATATTGCATTTCCTTGGCAATCCAATGTATTTTATTTTATGTACTTTAAACCAGTATCATGAGAAAGCGTTCATAGGCTTCACCAAATTGCCAAAAGGGTCCAGGATATGAGAAAAGTAAAGAACCCTGACTGGAGACAAGTAGTTTCCCACATCATAATGTGGCCTTTTCTGTTGTTAGGCAGATCTAAGCATTTAAACTGTCATCCTTTTATGCTATGTCTTTGTAACTTCCAGTGAATCATGGAACTGCAGGACTGAAAAGCACTTTGGAGATTCAACTTTGGGGGAACAAGAATATAAATCATCCATCAAACATTTGTAGTTGGAATTCTTTGTCTGGGAACTTCATTAACTCATCCAGTAAATATTTATTAAGCACTTGATATCTGCCAGACAAGAGGCAATATGGTGTAATAGATAGAGACATAGCCTTAGAGGCATGAAGACCTAGATTTGCATCCCACCTTCTCTGTATACCCGAGCTGTAAAATGCTGGGAAAGTCATTTAGAACCCTGAGGCTGCTCTCTAGGACTGTCAGTTGCAGAGAAGGCAGTAGATCATCTACAATGGAAGAAGGACCTAACTCAGAACTCCCCAAACTGATCAAAGCACAGGTCAGGCACAGGATTATATTTTAATGTGTAAAAATATGGCATGGGAGGACTTTGCACTAAATGTTTTGGAGATGCAGGTGCTTCAACCTTAATGTTAAATACAAGAGGGGCAGCTAGGTGGTTCAGTGGATAGAGGCCTAGGTCAGGAAGACCTGAGTTCAAATCTTTACTAGTTTTGTGACCCTGGGCAAGTCACTTAGCCCCAGTTGCCTCAAAAAATATTCGATACAAGAATAAATCTATGATCTTATTGAAGTAAATGTTCCCTCTATGTTGGAGGAAAACAACAATGTTAAAGCAGCCCAGCCTTGCTTGTCCGTCCTGGGCAACTCCTATCTGTTGTCTCCCATAATTCACCATAGTCTGCCCCATAGTAGGAGCTCTTGTCCCTTTCTCTTAATATTTCAAGGATAAAAGTGGAACATACAGGTTGTCCATCTATTACCCATCAAAATATTTAACCTTGTTAACCCTCTGATACATAGATTCTCACAGCAGACCATGGTTGAATGAAAACGTTCAATCATTTCCCACCTACATTGTAAAAACATTTATGTGCTTCTGCAAATTTTCAAGATTCCAGTTCAGAGATGTTTTTTAGTCATTGGAATGTTCTCTTTGTCATCTAATTTTCCAGCCACCTACTTCTAGCTGGTAATAATAGAATGCACAATATCCAGATGAGTTAAAATCCTCACAAGCTTCTGATCACTAACATCAAGCAAGGGATGCAACATGTAATCATACGGGTTCACTACTTTTATGGCAGAGGTCCAATACTAAATCCAGGTCAGAGAGGCATTCTTTAGGGATGATGGGATTCTCCAGATGCTCTTGCTTGAAATCAACATTGAAAATAACATCAAACCGTGGAACATTACAGAAGCTCTTAAGTGAGATCAATAATCATCCCTAAAAGAAGTTTGGCTTCAAACTTTCTTTTTTAATGGAGCCATTACTAACTTTGGATTCTCACTTGTTGGTCCCTTCTGAGTAAGGACACTTAGCTATGCAGAGATACCACATCCTAAACTTAAGTTTATCCTGTTAGGAGTTAGGAGCATGAAACTCTTTCAACTTCTCACATCAATCAATGATTTATACCTTTAAAATATTATTTACCTAAATTTGCCAAAGGCGAGCTCCTCTGAACTACTTAGGCCAACTTGAATAAAAGCAGTTCAACTAAATACTTCAAAGACCTTTGATTTTATCAGTTCATCTGAAACCAAGGAAAAATAAAGCCCTTCTATTTCTCCCCTGTGCTGTTACAAATCTCTTTAGTTTTCATTTCCATAATATCCTGATCTTTCACCATTACACAAATCAGGGGAAACCATAAAATGAGAACTGGTGTGTTCAGGTTTGTTATCATTTTTTTGTTTGTATATAAATATTTGTCTCCCACTTTTACTTGCTGACAATATTTGGAAGATTAATCAAAAGCAATACTGCATTTGTGCTTGTTTCTATAGGAATTTAATTTAGGAAGGTAAGAAATGTGGATTATGTAAAACCTGAAGATATGGCATGGTTATCTTGTGCATGAAAATAACCTTTACTTCTCTGCATGACTGAGAGGAGGAATAAAAAAACGACTGCCATAAATCAGGAGAAATTCATAACTTGCTTGAGGTGTAACAGCTGTTGATTTAAGGTTCACATCTTTGATAACATGATGCTGCTGGGAAGATAAAATCTTTTTGACAAAGTTGTGAACATAAAATTCCAAGGTTTTACTCAACATTTAAATGTTTCCTCTGTATCAGTTACAGAAATAATATTTATTTCCTTCACTTACAATGAAGTGTGTTCAAAGTATTCAATACCTCATAAGATAATTTATAATAGCGCAATAAAATTTAGTATTTTCCCACTGCATAGACAACTGATAAACTTATAGCATCGCAAATAAAAATAAATCCGTCTCACTTAGAGGTATGGTCCCCTCTTATTATGTATGAGTAATGTCTATTATTGTCCATACAAAATAGCGACTGGCATTCACGCTCATCTGGATATTATGCATTCTATTATTAACAGCTAGAAGTAGGTGGCTGGAAAATTAGATGACAAAGAGAACATTACAAGGGGCTGAAAAACATCTCTGAACTGGAATCTTGAAAATTTGCAGAAGTAGACAATGTTTTCACCTTGTAGGTGAGAAATGGTTGAATTTTTTTTTTTTTCCAGCCAGGATCTGTCATGAGAATCCATGCCTTTGAATTGCTTGGCATGAGATTTGGTGCTGAGGTACTAGGCTTCCCAAATGTTCTGGGACAGGGTTAGGACATAGAGGGGCACAGAGGAGAGAGAGCCCTGCACATGGAGTGAGGAAAAGCTGAGCTAACACCCCACCAACTGTGTGACACTGGGCAAATGACTTCACTTCTTTTTGCCTCAATTTCCTCAGCTGTAAAACAATGTTTAAGGCACTCATTGGCTCCTAAGGATCTTCCCATTCCTAAATCTACAATCCTATGACTTGAGCCAAACCAGAGGTTCAGGATATAATGTAATGAAACACTTGTAAACCATCTAGCATTTAATAAAAGGTATTCGGCACAGATATAAGGTTTCATTTAGTTGGTCACAGGAACCTGGCATTCACATTTGCCATGGTGGTATGCTTGGTCATCAGGGTTTGTCAAGTCATAGCTCTTCATGCTCTGTGCTTTTGTCCTAAGCCCATAAGAAAGTCACATCAGCAGCTCAAACTTTAGTCCCCTTGACCTATCAAGTCTCAAAGGCAGTGTCATCACATTTGAAGGAAAACCCTAGCCTCTTCGTCAGGGACCTTAGGAGATGTTACAGATGTCCTTGATGGGTTGTACTGGATAGTATACTTTCAGCAACATGGAGGGACCTTTTCAATTTCAGATTACAATAATCCAAGGGCTACTATGACCTGCACCCACTCTGCTGGTGCCCATGATGTTGCCCCCTCAGCTGGGGCCCACAACACATCCTGCTCTTCTACTTCAAGGACCCAGGCCACTGCCCTTTCTGCTGCCCCTGGGGCCAACAGTGCTGCTCCTGGAAGCTGTAATGCTGCCCACTCTGCCAAGACCCACATCAGTGCCCACTCTCCCACCTAAACAGAGGCCCCCCTGTGCCACTACTAAGGATACTTCCACTTCTGGCACAATGCCCTTAGCTGATCCACTACACTGAGGAGGTAAGGAATAGCTGGGGAAACTCCAAGGATTACAGTCAGTCAGGACAAGTCTTGGGCTCATCTTCTCCAATGCAGAACCTCCTGTTGCTAGTCAATGTCTAATAAAGGACAGAGGGGCTTCTGAAATCTAGGAATGTTTTCAGAATCTCCGGTCACTTATCTACGTTCAGAGAAAGAGAGAGAAATGAAGCAGACGAGGTGGTAGATTTGTCACACCAATGACATGTGAGAGAAGTTTCTGGCATTTCTGTCAGGGTGCAGGGGGTGCAAATCCCTCCAAGGGCTCCCCATCCACCCCAAGAAAGAGTCATTAAAGAGTCTCAACAAAGATCCAGGTAGCATACCTAACCTTTAATGGCTTCCCAAATTCTACTTGCAGGCTCAGAAGTCCAGCCAGCAAAGCACTTAGACAATCCCCAAACTAATAATCTTCTCAGAGAGTCTAGGCCTAGCAGGACATGAAAGATTACTATCATCCTCCAATGCAAAATTAGGCAAATTCAACAAATGACAGGTTATAAAACTTTCCATCTCCAGGGCACAGTTCTTAAAAATCCAAAGCACATTCATAGCAGTCTCTAGTTGTTTAATGCCCATAGGCAGTTTCATTTTTAATCCTTCTGGATCAGTGGAAACCCACTCTGTAGCATGTGGCCAAAAGGCCTCACAAAAAGCACATCTGCCAGAGGGTACAAAGCACCTAGAAGAGGACATCCAGTCATCTGAAATTCCCTTAGCCCCATATAACCTTGACCCCACTTCCACCATGAGGTCCATTCTAACTAAGTACCACCAACTAATGCCCAATAATCTACACTTGGCCCAACTCAGACCAGTCCTGTGGTTCAGGCCTAGGGTTAGGATGAAAAGAGACACTCCTGAGTCACATAATATTTAACAAAAGTTTTACATAACAATAGCATAAAAATGATAATGGGCAAGGACACAGCATTGGTTTAAATTGAGCATGGCTCCCCTGCCTCTGCATTTGTGATACATGTGGAACAAATCACACGTCAACCAAAGGAGCTCACAACTCCATATGCACTGGCCTTTGGTGCTTGAGTACAATTTTTATTGCTTTTATAGAAAAACTGTCCTTAGCCTATGTGGCAGGGATGTCACTTCTCTCTTATCAACCATCACAGAAAAACACAGAGCACATCACCAAAATGCTACTAATATTACCTGCTAAGTCTTATTGCTAGTGGTCAATGAAATCAAAAGGTGACATCCAGAATCCTTTTTCTCAATCTTATGTATTCTTAGGAAGAAGGATTTACTTTTTAATACTGAACATATATGTTTCTTGGGCAGCTGGGTGATGTAGTAGATAGAGTGCCGGGCCTGGGAGTCATACAGACTCATCTTTCTGAGTTCAAATCTGGCCTCAGACACTTACTAGCTACATGATTACCCTGGCCAAGTCACTTAATTGCCTCAGTTTCCTCATCTGTAAAATAAACCAGAGAAGAAGACAAACCATTTCAATATCTTTGCCAAGACAACCCCAAATGGGGTCATAAAGAATCAGAAACAATTGTACAACAAATATATTTTTCTTACCTGATTTTGAATTTCTTTTAACCAAGCCAATTGCTTCCTTGCCACAGTGATACTACCAGCCTTCAGCACTTTAGAATAATCTGTGCAGTTTGCAAAGTCAAAATGTTATTAACTCTTATGACATTTATCCTGTGAAATTCTGAGCGTCACTTAAACTCCCTGAAACTCAGTTTTCCTGCCTGTAATGAGGGGTGATGATAACACTTGCACTAGTTACCTTATAGGCTTAGGACTTCTGAAGAAAACCTTTGGTGAAGCTGAAGGTACTGTAGTAATGTGTGTTACTATTTTTATAAGAGGCTCCTAAAACCAATACAAATGAGCTAGAGTGGCAAACTAAAAACAGAAAATGGTTAGTCCCAAGAAGTAAATATTTTATGGTAGCCCATCTATTTAATTAGCTTGACTGTAACAGATGACTAGTATAGGAGTGGAGAAAAACTGGCTCAATAACCCTCACATGTTTTGAGTTAACCCTCAGTTGTTTTCAGTCATGTCTGACTCTCTGTACCCCTTGTGGGATTTTATTTGGCAAAGATACAAGAATGGTTTGTGATTTCCCTCTCCAGTGAGGCAAACAGGGTCAAGTGACTTGCCCAGGATCACACAGCTAGTAAACATCTGAGGTCAGATTTGAACTCATGAAGACGAATCTTCCTGACTTTAGCCACAGCACTCTATCCACTGGGTCACCTAGCTGCCCTGCTCTTTCAATTACATTGGATGGATGCCCTTTATAATCTAAACTATTCCTACCTGTCTAGTCGTCCATTTTACTAGCCTACATGTACTCTTCCATCCAATGACACTGGCCTCCTGGCTGCTCCATCTCTCAGCTCTTGGCATGTCTTTGGCTGTTCCCCATGCCTGAAACTCTCTCCTCCTCCACTCCAATAACTGACCTCCCTGGCTTTCTTTAAATACCAACTAAAACCTTACCTTTTACAGGAAGCCTTCCCTAATACTTCATCATTGCAGTGCATTCCTTCTATTTCATATTTATTATGTATATAGCTTGCTTTGTACATATTTGTTCACATGGTTTTTCTCCCAGTAGATTGCAAAATCTTTAAGGACAGGGATTATTTATTTCTCCTTTTTGTGTGTGTCACCAGCACTTAGCACAGCATCTGGCATACAGTAGGCACTAAATAAATGTTTATTGAGCAGAATTAAAATGAAAATAAATATATTAAAAAATCTGTCACTTTTGTCATTGTGGGAAACTCTTAGGTTTGTGGGATCTCCCTCCACCAGTGCAGATTGCCATCAATTTATAATGAACTGACTGACTGACAAACAATATAAGTCAAAAATATGATATGGCAACCAAAAAAAAAATAAAGCTAAATTAATGTAAAGAAAGGCTGAGTATCCAGGATTAGGAAGGTGATCAGCCCATTGTACTCAGATCATATCTGGAATATTATGTTAAGCTCTAGGCAATACATTTTAGGGAAAACATTGATAGGTTAGAGGGGTCTGTTATGGGGATGGGAATCTGAAGATCTTCCCTGCCCCTTGGCCCTTTAATGGGCTTAAGTGACTATGAGAACCTTCCTTGATTTGAAAATATACTCTGCCCCCTAATAGGCTGAATGTGGTCACCTGAAGCCAGTGGCAGTAGGCTTGTTTTTTCAGGAATGCCCACACCTTATTACTTTGTGATTGGGCAATGGGTCAGGAGGGTTGTGACATTCTCTGACCCAGGAGAAGGTTATACATACCCTGATGTGAGGTTTTGCTTTGGGGTTCACTTTGAGAAGAGTTGTGTGATTTGGCCAGATGAGACTCTGGGCAGCCGTTGAGCCCCCCAGTTTTGAAAACCCAGATGTTAGTGCTTCCCTCTCTGGTAACTGACTGGTATGGATGTAATGGTCAGAGAGTTGGAAGCCTGTCTGCTGATCTGTTTCTCTGTCTGCTTGTAACTTCTGTTTGTATTCTCTGAAATTCAGGGTGTTGACTTTTTCTCCTGAACAAGACAAATGATATATGTTTTATTAAAGCAAGATTGCTAACCCATTTTGGGTTGCTTTCCCTTAGAAAAGCAAATCTAAGAACCTGTGCTAGTGGCCGTCCTGGGGATGCTGGGGTGCTTGCTGCTACAGGGTCCAACAGAGAGCAACCACAATGATGTACATCCTTATTATGCCATTTTTAAAAATTGTGGCCAACATGACTGATCCTATCACTGTAGGATCTCCCCAGTTAGGAAACTCCCTTTACAAAAGAAGATGGGCAACTGTTCTGTAATTCAGATGACACAAAGAATAGTGTTGGGTCTAGAATCAAGAAGATTTGAATTCAAATCTGGGCCTCAGACATTTACCAGCTGTGTTATCCTGAACCAGTGACTTGACCACTGTTTGCCTCAGTTTCTTATCTGTAAAATGGGAATGAAAACACCCCCTATTTCCCAAGGTTGTTGGGAGCATCAAATTAGAACATAATTATAAAGCACTTAGCACAGGGACTGGTTCATAGTAGGCACTATATAAATGTTAGCTGTTATCATTATGATTATTAAAGTGCTCAGTACAATATTAGCATGTAGTAGGTGCTATAAAATATTAGCTATTATTACTATTATTAGAGTACTCAGCACAGTGCCTGGTATGTTAGCTGTTATTATTCAAGTCTTTGAGAGCAGCCTTGGGAACTGAGAAATCATGAAAAAATGACTTGCTCAGAGTCATATAGGCAATAAGTGTTAGATGCAGGACCTGAACCCACTAGCTCTGCCTCAAGGCACCTCAAGTGGCACTATAACACATAATCTTTCCAGCCTGCTACTTAAGCATCAATTGAAAAAAAAAATGAAGATGTTTGGTCTGGAGAAAGTAGTACTTGGTTGAGACAGTGGAAGTGAGGAGGGGGATGAATATGACTTTGGTCTTCAAATATTTGAAAGGCTAATATGTGGAAGAGATTTGATTTGTTCTAAAAATTCAAAGCAATGAATAGGAAATGCAAAAAGGCAAATTTAGGTTTGATGTCAGGAGCTTCCTAATAGATGAAACTATCCCAAAATGGAATTGGTTGCATTGGAAGTGGACTCTGTTTGCCCAAAGGTCCCCAAGGAAAGATTCAATGACTTATTGCTATGTTGTTTATATGGGGAATTTTTGTCAGTGTTCTGTTTGCACTGGATGACCTTTGGAATTCCTTGCAAATATGAGACCCTGGGATTCAATGGTTCTTACTTTTTGTTCACTTATACACTAATCTGTTGGTATCTCTCATGCAAATATAACCATGAGAAAAATAGAAAAAAAAAGCATTCTGGAAATCTAAAATTTGACAGGAGGCTCCCTTGGTTTGAAGGAAAATAATTTTTAAAAATTAGTCAATAAAGCCTGGTATCACATACTGCAATTATCTCAATGATTAGTGAAATAGGTATTACTTTCCATAGTCAAGGCTGCCTCTGCTAGTCAAGGGGACATTTACTTAAAATATGTCTTTCTCAAAAGACAATTAAGAGCCTTAATCATTCCCTGGATAATCTCTGAATTAACCTCGGATGGGTAGCATATTTCTAACATTCTGTCTTTTTTCCAAAAGAATATACTATCCAAAGGGGAAAGGGAGGTGCTGCCATCTATTATGTTGGAAGCTGTTGTGTTATGCAATGTCTGGTTTTGTGAA
Source organism: Gymnobelideus leadbeateri (assembly GCA_011680675.1). Lineage (NCBI taxonomy): Eukaryota > Metazoa > Chordata > Mammalia > Diprotodontia > Petauridae > Gymnobelideus > Gymnobelideus leadbeateri. The sequence goes on along the minus strand of WOXC01005640.1, from coordinate 279,771 downwards.
GTCCTACAGTAATCTAGGGGCAGGGAAGGGGTAGCTTTTGGATTGGAATCATATGAATGAAAACCTAAATAACCTGAATGAGCCATTGCTATAGGACATATTTCCCTCAGTAAATGATAAATATGTTTAAAGGTATTCTTAAGTATGGGCAGCTAGGTGACAAAGTGGATAGAATGCTGGGCCTGGAGTTAGAAGATATCATCTTCCTGAGTTCAAATCCAGGCTCAGATTAATTACTAGCCATGTAACTCTAGGCAAGTCACTTAACCCTGTTCACCTTAGTTTCCTCATCTGCAAAATGAGCTAGAGAAGGAAATGGCAAACCACTCCAGTAATTTGCCAAGAAAACCCCAAATGGAATCATGGAGAGTCAGACAATTGAAAAATAATTTTAACACCAACAACAAAATTCTTAAATGTACCTGTGTTACACAGCTCAAAACAAAAAGTATCCTCTTAACGAAAATCTCCTTTAAGAAAGAGGCTGGTGGGGGCGGAGCCAAGATGGCAGAGTAGAAACAGCTTGTCCAAGCCTCTCTGCCCCCAGATTCCCCCCAAACTATGTAAAAGGGGACTCTGAACAACTTCTGGAGCCCCAGCACCCACAGAACGACACAGAGAAGATAACCTCCCGCTGAGGACAGCCCAGCAGCCCTGCAGGAAGGACCAGCGGACCAGCACAGCGGTCTGGGACCTGGCAGCGCGCAGAGCGCAGGAGCCGCGCAGAGCCCAGGTCTGCGTGAGCCGAGGTTTTAGCCCCAGGGCGGCAGGGCCAGCAGCCAGCTGGAGGAACCCCAGAACACCAGCAGCCCTGGCGACTCCAGAATTATCAACATAGACATGCCTAGGACAAAGTAAGAGGTTAATGTCCTATGGACTTTGGGACCTGTATTTGGGGAATGCGTCAGCTCCCTCCCCTGGGGGCTAGAAGCTGCTGAGGAGACACGCCACTGTGTAGTTTTCAGAGGCAACTCCGGCTCCCAGCCTACAAATCGTGGGGAGATCCAGCGATCAGTCTTGGGGGGTAATCGCTCTTGCTTTAACCTCCCTGGATCTGGATTGCGATCTAGGGTGGAAGTTGTGGGTGGGTTTACAGCTTTCCAGAAAAGAAAGTTGCCCCCCACACCTTCGGGACGAAAATTCCTCTATCTGGCCTTAAAGCCATAGTGTGGCAACAAGCCCAAAAGTCAAGCAATTAAGTGGCAACATGCCAAGGCAAAGGAAACAGAAAAATGCAACCCTAGACTCCTATTCTGGGGGCATAGAGTGGGAAAAGGACTGTGAGGTCAGAAGTCCTGCTCCAAAAGCCCCAGGGGAAAACATGAGTGGGTTGCAGGCCATAGAGGACCTTAAGAAGGACTTTTAAAAATCAAATAAGAGAAGTGGAGGAAAAATTAGAAAGAGAAATGAGAAGGATGCAGGAAAAGTATGAAATGAGGGTCAACAGCCTGACTGAGGAAAACAACACCTTAAAAAATAGACTAACTCAAATGGCAAAGGAGGCCCAAAAGGGCAATGAGGAGAAGAATGCCTTAAAAAGTCGAATTTGCCAGATGGAAAAAGAATCTCAAAAGTTCACTGAGGAGATTCATTCCTTCAGAGTTAGACTGGAGCAAATGGAAGCTAATGACTTTATGAGAAATCAAGATGCTGTTAAGCAGATCCAAACAAATGAAAGATTAGAAGGCAATGTGAAATATCTCATGGGAAAAACCACTGACCTGGAGAATAGATCCAGGAGAGACAATTTAAAAATTATTGGACTACCTGAAAGCCATGATCAAGGAAAGAACCTAGAAATCACCCTTCAAGAAATTCTCAAGGAAAATTGCCCTGATGTTTTAGACCCAGAGGGCAAAATAGAGGTTGAAAGAATCCACAGATCACCTCCTGAAAAAGATCCCAAAAAGAAAACTCCCAGGAATATTATAGCCAGGTTCCAGAATCCCCAGATCAAGGAGAAAATACTACAAGCAGCCAGGAAGAAACAATTTCAATATTGTGGAAACACAATCAGAATAGCCCAGGACCTGGCAGCTTCTACACTGAGGGATCGAAGGGCATGGAATATGATATTCCAGAGGGCAAAAGAACTGGGAATGAACCCAAGGGTCACCTACCCAGCAAAACTGAGTATTTTGTTTCAGGGGAAAATATGGTCATTCAGTGGAATAGAGGACTTTCAAGCATTCTTGAGGAAAAAACCAGAATTGAATAGAAAATTTGACATCCAGACACAGGAAGGAAGAGATGCCTGAGAAGGTAATTGGGGAAGAGAGATCAAGGGGAACTTATCAAAGTTGAACTATTTACATTCCTATATGGAAAAGCAATAACTGTGACTGATGATATCTTTCTCACTATGAAAATAATGGAAGAAGGGGGTGTGGTCATATGAATACATATGTGAATGTGTGTGTATATGGTTACAGTTATATATGGATAGAGGGCATAGGTTGAATTTGTTGGGAAGGGAGAATACTCAAGGGATGAAATTATGAGGTGAGAGAGGAAAGTGGCAAGAGGAGATGGGGACAGACAGGGTAGGGTAAACTATCCCATGTAGAAGAAGCAAGGGGAAGTGGTTGCAAAGGAGGGGGAGAATAAGGAAGGCTAAAAAGGCAAAAGCACATTCACATTGAATTTGGTTCAGGGAGAAAATGACATACATACTAAATGGGATATCTCAACCTGCAGCAGGATAGGGGGAAGGGGGATGAGAGGAGGGATGATGGATGGGAGGGCATCCTTGGGGTGAGGGGAGGTTGGAAGTACCCACTATAGAAGAGGGACAGGATCATGTAGGGAATGGACCAGGTGGGGGGTGGGATGAGTGGCAGGGAATTATAAGCAGCCTTGTACAATATATCTACTATGATAATGTTTTGCATAGCTAGACATGTACAACATATACTGAATTACTTATATCCCAAGAAGGAATGGGTGACAAGGGAGGAAGGAAATGGATCTGAAATTCGAGGTCGTAACATTAAATGTTTCAAATATATATAAATACTATTATTAATACTCTTTTGCTTGTAATAGGGAGATAAGATGTGCAGGCATTGGGACACAAAGATTCACCTTCCTCTAATGGAAAAGTCGATGGGGGTATGGGAGAAGGTATGGGAGAGAGCAGATTGGAGGAAGCGATATCTTGTGGGACTACTATTCTGGGAGGTTGGGTAGGGGAATAATGGGGGGAAAATGATTGTAACTCAAAATCTGGCGGAAATGAATGATGTAAAACAGAAGTTAATAAAGCATTTGTTTAAAAAAAAAAGAAACAGGCTGGTATAAAAATCTAATCTATTGAGAAGTATCCTTTACTTTTTGTAATATATTGTACAAATGTTATTTTGTACAAATTTATTTATTGTACAAATGTAATTTTGTGCAAATTTTCAAAGTCAGAAATCTAACAGATTTAGGGTAGAAAATATGCAGAAGAAATACAGATATTTTTGCTTCACAAGTTGGGTCTTCTTTTCTTTGTGTCACTGAACACTTAGTCAAGGAAACAGAACCAAGGTTCTAATCTTTGAGTTTTAGTTAGAAAAATCTTCCTTAATGAATAGTCCCACCAAGCAATTGATCAACTAAGCAGAGAATTTAGCTGAATGAAAGACACAAAACCAGTTTCTGACTGAACTCAAAGGTAAAACTGCAGGTAAGACTTGAATCAAAGAAAGCCTGTAGATACCTACTGGGGTTGCATCTCAGTGTAAAGAATTCAGCAAAATTTGGATATTAGGAAAGGAATTACCCATGGTATACTCTTAAATGTTTAGCAGTTGTCTCTCCAAAAGAAACAAACATATACACGATACATTTTTCAGTTTAATCAACATTATTAAGGAAAAAAAAACAACAAAACAAGTCAAACCTTCATTTGTACCATTTTCCAATCCCAGGATGTAAATGCTCACACTGAAAATTAAATAATCAGCTCCTGCAAGCTGGTATGTGCTGCCTCCAGCAAACCCTTCAGATAAAATAGTTGCACTGCAGTTACATGATTTCATGGTAGGTTGAAGATGCACTTGTGTTTAAGAGACAGTGAGTATATCAAAAGTATGTAATCACAGATATAAAATTTCAGACCTAGAGGACAGCCTTAGAAATAGATCAAGTACTATATTTTTCTCCATTCACAATTTAGGAAACTGAGGTCCAGTTTTCTCTTGTACTCCTAATATATTATTTTATGCTAATTGTGTTTAATAGAGAGGTCTATTAGACTGTCTACCAAAATAAGGGTCTACAGAACCATTGTCCTGACCTCACTGCTATATTCCTATGAAACCTGGACAGTATACCACACCATGCCAGGATACTGCATCGCTTCCATTTGAATTGTCTTAGAAAGATTCTGAAGTTTTTCTGGCAAGACAAGGTACCAACCACTGAGGTCCTTTGTCAAACTGCCAAGCATTCAAATTCTACTACAAAGAGTGCAACAATGATGGGCTAGCCACATTGTTTGAGTACCAAATGTACATTTGCCTAAAAGAGTATTTTTTGGAGAACTCAAACAAATCAAACATTCACATGGAGGTCAGAAGAAGTGATACAAGGACATTCTCAAGGTCTCTCTGAAGAGCTCTGGAATCGGTTATGAGACATGGGAGACACTGGCATATGACCGCCCAGCATGGCATGCCCTAATCAAAGAAGGTGCTGTGCTCTATGAGCAAATTAGAACTGCAGTAGTTCAAATGAAACATGAGGTGCACAGATTTAGAGACATCTCTACTCCAGATGTTCATATGGACTATCTGTGCCTGACCTATGATAGAGCCTTCTAGGCTGATTGGTCTGATTAGCCACAATCAGACACACTGTACCTTGCCTCCACCATAGTGATGTCATTTTTGTCCTCTTCAAGAACAAAGAACAACCACCATGTTAATTACGTTTAATAGAGAGCTATTTACTATACAATGATATTTTAATATGATGTTTTGATAATCTTATCTGAAAATGGCTTATCATCTAGTAGTAAATTATGTTTATAATCCTTTGAGTGAAAGGTCTCTGCTAATTAATTCAAAGTGCCATCTAGTAGCAACTACTTCAAAATACACCCATACTAGTCTTTTGGGGACTGTGAAAAAGCAAGGCAACTTTATATACAGTAACTCAAATGTCAGTTACAAATTAACCAGATTTCTACCCCATTCAATTCAACAAACCTTTATTAACCACAAGGCATTTTACTAGGTGGGGAACAGAAAATAAATAATTTTAAGTCCCTTGGAATATTTCTTCAGTATTAAACGTTCCCACTAGGTAAATAACACCATGCTAGCTCTCTCTCTCTCTCTCTCTCTCTCTCTCTCTCTCTCTCTCTCTCTCTCTCTCTCTCTCTCTCTCTCTCTCTCTCTCTCTCTCTCTCTCTGTCTCTGTCTCTGTCTCTCTCTCTCTCTCTCTCTCTCTCTCTGTCTCTCTCTCTCTCTCTCTCTCTGTGTGTGTCTCTGTCTGTGTGTCTCTGTCTCTGTCTATGTCTCTGTCTCTGTGTGTGTCTCTCTGTCTCTCTGTCTCTCTGTCTCTCTGTCTCTCTCTCTCTCTCTCTCTCTCTCTCTCTCTCTCTCTCTCTCTCTCATATTCCCTCTCTCTCTCCGCCCCCCTCTCCCCCACCCCTTTATTTTCAAAGGTCCAGTAACAATTCTGTGACTTCTTATGGCCCTCTTCTTTGGCTCACTTTACTTCTGGAAACATCACCTCTATTTATGAGATCATTTCAGGCCATGTGACGGTATGAACAGTCAAGCTAATTTTAATTAAATTTTCAAGTAAGGTTTCATAAGGCAGTGTTGCAAATGATTTACTAAAGTCCAGATATATTACATCTACCGAATTCCCTTCATCCACTTTGTAATTTGATCAAAAGAAGGCAATTGAATTTGTCTGGCATGATATATTCTTTATAAAGCTATGCTATTTATCACTCGTGGTTTCATTACCCTCTCGATACATATAGATTTTTTTCTCTTAATATCTGTTCTGTTATTTTTCTAAGAATTTGTTATTAATGGCCAACAGTATATGTGTATTATATATATATATATATATATATATATATGTTTTTTTTCTTTCTAAAGTACTGTTAACATATTTACTAATCCTGTTGTTCCAGAAAGGCCTGCTTGCCCCAGTTCCTAAAGCTATTTCCCAAAAGAATAATAAAATTAGTGGATAATTTTCTTAGGGACCTAGGGTGCTTTGTTTAAATCAAACGCCTTTAATTTCAGTGATCCATAGATCCATTTTTTAGTATGTTGAGTTTAAATAGCTTATAGGCATCATCACCAATGTTGTGTACTACCCTCATGTTTTCCGTTAATTACTCCCTGATGAAATCTTCCTTGGCTGTTTTGACTCTGTAGTTCCTGAACCGTGAAAGTCAATTCAGACAAAGGCTATGTGTCTGTCTTTCTGTATGTCTGTTTGTAAAGTTGTCATCTATAATTCAATTAATATATCTTATAAACATCTTATAAAGAGGCTTTCAACATAACTAAAGTGGTGCTTCTATTCACAACTTGAATACTTTATATCCTACAATGTCAGATAATCTTGAGAATTGTTAGGAAGTTCATATATCATCAATATGGTTTATAAGTTCATTTTGTTCATTTATACTGTTAAATGAGGTTTTACTAATCAGAAATACTTTCTACTGTATTAGAATGTTGTATTGATGGCAGGTAGATGGTGTATTGGATAATTCTGGGCCTAGAATCAGGAAGACTCTTCTCCAGCATTCTTTCCATCAATCTCATGATTACTGAAAGATTTGCTTTTTAATATTGAACATATATGTTTCTCTTTTTTCTTTTTTTTTCTTTTTGGAGGGCAATTGGGGTTAAGTAACTTGCCCAAGGTCACACGGCTAGGTTTTTGTTTGTGTGTGTGTTAAATGTCTGAAGCTGGATCCGAACTCTGGTCCTTCTGACTCCAGGGCCAACCCTCTACTCACTGCGCCACCTAGCTGCCCTGAACATATATGCTTCTTAGTCAGCTAGGGGTTACAGTGAATAGAGTATCAGGAAGACTCATTTTCCTGAGTTCAAGTCCAGTCTCAGATACTCACTAACGACATGACAACCGTGGGCAAGTCACTTAACCTAATTTGCCTCAGTTTCCTCATCTGTAAAATGAGCTGAAGAAGGAAATGGCAAGCCATTCCAGAATCTTTTCCAAGAAAATCCCAAATGGGTTCACAAATAAATAGGCACAACTGAAAGATGACTGAATGACAACAATGATGCCATATCAGTTCAACACCACAAATAAAAGCAACCATCCCTCTTTTGTAACAGCTCACACAGAAAGATGAGCAGAATGTCTCTATTCTTTTGCATATCTAGTGGGGTTTGGGGTAATCAAAGTAGAGTTGGGGCAATCATTACTGCTGCCTCAAAGATTCCAGTACACAGGGGAAAGGTGTACAAGCTGAGCAAACAATGGGATTCATTCCAGTTTGGAGAAAGACTTTGTAACAAAGTCGATTGTCTGATCAATAGACATCAACCAACCAGATTCTCCCACTGAACTTCTTCCCATCTCCTCCCCTTAGTAGTAGTCCAATTTGACTGGAACATAAAATATACAAGGAGGAATAGAGTAAAATAAGGCTGAAAAGGTAGGTTGTCACTAGACTATGGAGGGCTTTAAAAATCAGGACAAAGAGTTTCTATTTTTATCTTATAAGCAGTGGGGAACCTCTGAAGGTGTTTAAGCAGGGGAATGACAATAAAAAACACAAACCAGTATGATTATTGTAGCTGCAATGTTATAGATAGATTGGAAAAGGGTAGAGACTAAAAATAAAGTGACCAAGAAGATATGAAATGAAGGGGACCAAAATTAGGGTAGTGACAGTGATCATGAGAAGAAAGTCATAGATATTATGGAAGAAAAATCAATAGAACTTGTTCGGTAGCTAATTGGATAAGGAAGAAGTGATTGGCAGGATGGTTGGGACACAGAAGTAAAGAGGAAATATGAGTTTAGGCTGGAAGATGAATTTGGTGCTAGACATCCTCAATGGGGTATTCAGGATAGAGATATCCATCAGCGAATTGTAAATAAGAGACAGCCTGCAGGTAAGCAGTTGAGGGTAGAAATAGTCTTGGGAATCATCTACATAGAGTAACTTTGTAACAAGGCCAGTAAGCATGGTTTAATGACTTCCCCTGACTCTACTCAACTACTCCAAAATAAGAGAGAAGAAAAGGAATGGTGGTTACCCAGGATTGGGATCAGCAGATATGACAAGGATAATAAGGGGGAAGGAATATTCATGAGTGGCTAATGAAATGGCTGACCATAAATTTAAGACTATGAAAGATAAAGTAATAATTGGTAATGATAGTTATTATTATACTTGACCCCAACCAAAAGTCTTGTAAATGTGAGTTTCCTAGCAGAGTCTGGTGAAATAAATTGCTAGATGGACATTGATAATAAAGAAGTAACTAATCCAAGATAATGCTACTTCAAGGCATTAGAGATCTCTAATCTCACTGACATAGGTACTACCTCTGGCAAAGGAATTCTGGGGGCCATATTTCCTGAATAATTCTGTCAACTCTTATCAAGTAAACAAGAGGGAGAGATAGTTAAGAACCTCACCCACATTGTCCACCATCTCCACCCAAGTCTTCCAACCCCCTTCCTTTATTCTATGGAGGTTTAATACTCTTGGGATCTTTGAGCAATTGACCAATGGTATGCCATTTGTCTGTTAAAGGCTCAAATAGAGAAAAGAGAAAGGGAAGAGATAATGAGATAAAGGGTATTTCACAATAATTATCAGGAACACGGGCTATAAGAGAAATTCTTAGCTAATAATGAACATGCATACTTGTATAAATTGATTGATAGTTTTTTAAGCATATTGACTACCATGGGAAATTCCCAGCTCAATAAAAACATACAAATCTATCAAAAAAACCTTCTACATAATGAACACATCAAGGAAATAAAATCTACGACAATAATCCTGAGAAATAAGGCACATAATTATTTCTGAAAAGAGTATGGCAATATATTGACAATTTATACGTGCTTTGGGCCTATAGGTTACCTAAAAGCAGGGAAGAGCCAAGGACAGCTCCTTGGATCTCTAGGAAGAGGTAAAATCAAATAGAGAGAGAGCTCTACCTCTCTTGATTCCCAAAAAGGAAAGGAAGCAGCCCATGAAGAGCAGAATACCAAAATTTTGAAAACTTAGTAATACTAGAAAGCAGTAAAGTGATAGAACATAACAAAAGACCAGTGTATCAGGCCACCATTCCTATAGTGTTCCCCAGCTTGCTTCCCTCTGCTCCATCCCACTTCTGAGCCCAGGGCAGCCCTGCCACCTTTGAGACTACGCAATATTTAGCAATAACTTTCATGGTTAATGCCTTGGTATAATCTTTAGGGGTTCCCCCATTCCCAGGACAGGTAAAGACTTGGTAGTTCTGGGAGCTCCCATCCCCAACTTCTCTCCCACCACACAGCCCACACTCTGACCCCAGTGGCCATAAACTTGCAATTATTGCAACATTAGGTATCAATTTTCAGAAAGCGCTCCCTTGCAGTGTCCTAGAGGAAATTTCTTCCAGGGCAAGTCAATAATACTTGTGAATCAGGCTAACACATAAATACTAGAGAAAGGAAATGGGATAGCTGTATAGGGAGGAAAAGTCCCAAGGTCAAGAAAATGGAGGAGAGGGGAGATCAGAAATACAATAATGGTTACAGCTATTTGATACAACATAGGGAGAGACAAGCTGCCTGTAGAAGTGAAATCAAGGTAAAGAAGAGACCCAACTGTAAATACTTTGAAGTGCATCCCTTTCAGTGGTGCCTGAAAGACATCAACCCCTTCATGCACAGCCCCCAAAACTTAGCCCAAGGACTAAAGAATTCAATTTCAGAGAGGACGAAGCCCAAAGAACAAAATGGTAAAGGTGGAGAAAAGGTCCAGACACAGGGCAGACCTTGTTTATTGCACTTTGTGTTATTATACTTCACAAATATTGCATTCTTTACAAATTGAAAGTTTGTGGCAACCCTGCTTCAAGCAAGTCCATTGCTGCCATTTCTCCAATTGTAGGTGCTCACATCATGACTCTGTGTGACATTTTGGCAATTCTCACAAAATTTCAAACTTTTTCGTTATTAGATCTATGATCAGTTACTACTGTAGTTGTTTTGGGGGAATCACAAACCCACAGCCCTGTAAGATGGCAAACTTAATAAATGTTGTATGTGTTCTCACTGCTCCAAGAATGGGCTGTTCCCTGGCTCTCTCCCTTTGTCCCTCTCTTCAGGCCTCCCTATGCCCTGAGACACAACAATATTGAAATTAGGCCAATTAATAACCCTAAAATGGTCTCTAAGTGTTCAAATGAAAGGAAGAGTAAATCCATGCAGCAAATTTCATTGTTGCCTTATTTTAAGAAATTGCCACAGCTACCCTACCCTCCAGCTACTACCACCATAAACGTGGAGACAAAACCATCTACCAGCAGAAAGATTATATCTCGCTGAAGACTCAGATGACTATTAGCATTTTTAGCAATACTTTTATTTAAGGCACGTACATTATTTTTATACATAGTACTATTGCACACAACAGACTACAGTATAACATAAACATAATTTTCATATGCACTGAGAAACCAAAAAATTCATGTGTCTCACTTTATTGCAATATTTGCTTTATTGTGGTGATCTGGAACTGAACCTGCAATATCTCCTAGGTATACTGTACAGTAAAACACTCAAAGTCTCTGTGTGATTGTGAACCATTCTCACCCTTTGGAAGAAACATTTAGGCCAACTCTGTGGTCTAAGACAGCAGAGAAAAGACAGCAATGAATGGAGGACAAGCACAACAGTCCTAAACTTTCAGAAGGGAAAGGATTGGCAGTTAAGTGTAGCTAAGGACACTGTAGAAAAATCAACAGTGATTGACAAAGACAAAAGCTGGCTGTGGAGGAAAAATGAACGAACTTTTAAAGAAAAGAGCAATCTCAAAGGAGTTTTTTACAGAAAAGGCAGTCACAACCCCCTGAGGAAAATGAAGCTATTGCAAGATGTACAATGCTGAAATGACAAGTGGAACAACCCCAAGAACCACAGGAAAAGCAATGAAAAAATTAAGTGAAAATATCTGAGAAATATAGACAGAAAAGATCTATTCTTAAAGAAGAGATAAATAACTCTAACCAGAAACCAGGGAATTTTACAAGTCAGAGACACTCTCCATAGCAGATTCTTGGATAAAGATAACAGAATTGAAATGTAAAAATGTAGAGGTAAAAGGAACACCAATAGGATCACTTTAAAAATATAAAAGAAAAAAAACCAGACTAGAAGAATATCTAAGTGCTCTAAAAATAAGAACACCATAGTTAATGATGGGATACAAAGACATAATCTAAGGGTTAACTTAGAAGAATTTTAAGCAGATTTCAGAAAGTATAAGATATGTAGAAAGATAAATAGATGATTGATTATAATATGATAAAGACAGAGTATATAACATGAAAGAACAATTTGGGGGGAAGGAGAGGGGAAAAAACAAATGCCCAAAGTTAACAGAATCCTTTCATATTTATAAAGAATCAGATGGAAAACATAGATTATGATATTCCAAAGAACAAAGGAAATCAGTTGTCCCTCAAAACACAACACATCATGCAAAACTAAGCCTAAACATAAAATAAAATTGGATGTTCAGTGAAAGAGAAGAATTAAAATTATTACTTCAAGAAAGCCTAGAGGTGAATAGGGCATTCAATATGCAAATAGACCAAACAGCAGGGAGTTAAAGACTTTGAGATAGTAATGAAGACAAAGAAATGAATTATTTGTTTTCACGTGACTAGGGCTTTTAAAGTAGGGTGAGGGAGTCTTTTGCCTGTTGTTTGAATGCCTTACAAAAAAAACCTGAACGTTGAGAGATATTGAAAAAAGTTCCGATAGACTGATCTAAAGACTAAAGGGTAAAATCAGAAAAATCAAGAGGAAAATAAGTATAAGAAGTAAATAGATTATTAGCAATAATTTATAAATGTACAGATTATGTTCATCAAAATTACAGGTTAACACAAAGCTATGTGGAGAGAAGTGACCAGAGAAAACACTGTTCTTTGACTAATAGAGAAGACTTGGGAGGAATATGATAACTTTGTTCAATATTTAGGAATTGTGTATATTGTTTTCTTGGCCCTGCTTACATCACTCTGCATCAGTTCATAAAGATCTTTCCATGCTTCTCTGCATCTGCATCACATAAATCATTTCTTACAGGACAGTAAAATGCCTTTACATTCATGTACCACAATTCATTTAGTCCTTCCCCGATAGATGGACATCTCTTTGCTTCCAATTCGTTATTACAAAAAGTGCTGCTATAAGTCTTTTAGAGTATATGGAGATTTTTTAAAACTCTATGGCTTTAACGAATTATCCAGATTAAAGGGCATGGACATCTTAGCTACTTCATTTGCTTAATTACAAATTGCTTTCCCAAATGGTTACACTATTTCAAAGCTCCACCAACAATTTACTACTGTGCCTGTCCTTGTCATCATTGACTGTTGTCATTTTTGTCAACTTACAGGGTGTGAGGTGAAACCTAAAAGGTTCTTTGATTTGTATTTCTCTTATTATTAGCGATTTGGTGCGTTTTTTCATGTGATCACGAATACTTTGACGTTCTTAAGAACTTTTTTCATTATACATGCATATGTGTATATATAGAGAGTATGTATATGTGTTGTATGCATGTATATGTGTATACATATCTGTGTGTACACATATATTATGTATATGTATATATGTATGTGTATATATATAAAGATGTGTGTATGTATATCTTGGATATCAAAACTTTTTTAGAGAAATTTGATACCAAAAAAAAAATTTCCCATTCAACCAATTCCCTTTTTATCCTGTGTTTGTTCATTTTTTGTCTGTGTGGAAGCTTCTAAGTTTCAAGTAATTAAAGTTACTATTTCATTTTTTATATGTGCCTCCATCCTTTGTTTGGTTATGAATACATCTGCCACTCAGAACTACGAAAGGGTGTGTTCGGGTTCTCTTTTAAATTTTTTTTTTTTTAAGGTTTAAAATTTAGTGTCTAGTCAATAAACGTCACAATATTAGAGCTGGAAGAGAAAAAACTCTTTTGGTCCAATCCTTTCATTTACAGATTAGAATACTGAGGTCAGTGACAGCTAAAAGTCCAGATCAAATCTCATCTCCATAAAACCATTTCCAATACCACTATCCACAATGTTCTCTCCTACTCCCATCTCCTGTAATAGCTCACAGACAGATGTACTCCCTTTACATGGCTCTTATCATGGGCTATTTATTGTATTGTATAATAATAATTACATTTAATATATGACCTGTCTACTCCCCCACCCACCAGATTATAAACTTATTGAGGGAAAGGACAATATTGTATCTATTTGTATCCTAACTACATAACACAGTGTATTGTACTTAGTAGGTGCTCAATAAATGCTGATAAATTACAAATTATTTTGGTTACTGGTTGTTACTATGTATTTTTCAATTAGAATTTATGTTGTATAGAATTCAACAAACCACGTGACCAACATAAAGCAGAGAGAAAATTTTAAAATACACTACAAATAAATTTTGCAGGATTTACTTACACCACTTGGAGAGGCCATCATAGTAGTCAGAACACTAAGCTGAGATAGGAGACAGATTCTAGCACTGATTTAGTCCCCAGATTGTGTCCTCCTGATTCCCATTCCAACTATCTATCCACAACACTCTCTCTTTTTTTTTTAATTTTAAAGCAATTGGGGTTAAGTAACTTGTTCAAGGCTACACGGCCAGTCATTATCTGTGTGTGGGTGCTCATTTTCCGAGGCCGGTCTCGATCCCGGGTCATCCCAACTCCGAGGCCAGCGCTCCTACTCACTGTGCCACCTAGCCGCCCCCCACAACACTCTCTTGCTAGAATATTTCCCTAGAATCAGCTTGATTGCATATTTACACAGCTAACTATCAAGTAACAACAGCATTTTGCTGCTTATTGGCCAAAGTAGTGGTGCAAAAGATTAACAATCACTAATTTAAAATTACCTCAACCTCCAAGTTACAGGAAGCAGTTATGAGGATAACCTTAAAGACATTAGAAAATATATAACACCGATTTAATGCGAATGCAGCAAGTTTCAAGATAGTCTGATGCAGTTTTCTAGTTTACAAGTTCCTATGATAGTCATTTATTTAAATTAAATGTGCAGCACACAGTTACAAGTGGTTAGTTAAACTCATATTTTGCACAACCATACTTATTAAAAAATATTTGAAGACTAATGTATTGATAGATTCTTTTGACATGATTATTTCTTATTCCATTCTTCTCTCTCTTTTCTTTCACGTATAACCTCCTTCAGATATGGTTGAAGATATAGTTTGTCCTCTTCATATTTTGTCCACTGGTTTTTAGGCAAGATCTGCTGCCTCATGGTCAGGTCAAGAGCTCTCTTGATGCGAAACATTCGATCATTATACAGATTCTCGGGAAGCCTCCTTATAGCCTCTTTAACATCTTCATCTTCATAAAGTGTGTCATCACACATTAACCCAAGTTTGTTGAATCCTGCAGCACTGCAATACCATTTTCGAAGACTTTCAAGCCATCGGCTTGATGCTACAGTAGGTACCCGCATCGCCATCTTGCTGTGTCTCTTTTAAATTTTTTTATAGCATCATCTTTAATCTTAAAGTCTAATATTCACTTAGAATATCGTCAAATACAGTGTAAAGTATTGGTCTAATCCTAATTTATTCCAGCCTTCTCTCCAGTTTTCCCAGAAGTTTTTATCGGATAAGGATTTTTTTTCCTAGATAATTTACTTTTTCTACTTTATCAAACACTGGGTTACTGAGTTCTATTGCTCCTGAATTTCCCTTGTCTAGTCTGTTATTTCATTTATCTATCTCTCTACTCTTTAATACTAAATGGTTTTGATGATTACTGCTTTATAATTGAGTTTGAGGTCTGGAAATTCTATTCTCTTTTTCCATACTTCTTTCCATAATTTCCCTTGATATTCTAGATCTTCCAAGTATTCTAGGTCTTCCAAATGAATTTTGTTAGCAAATTCATTGAGTTCTATTTTTAAAAATCCCCTTGGTAATTTGCACCATTAAAAATGTTACATTTTGGTAATATTGCTATTTTTATTACATTGTCATGGCCTAGCCATGAGCACTAAATATTTTTCCAGATATTTAAGTTGCTCATTATTTAAGAACTCTTTGCAATAGACTCTATATGTCTTTTGTGTGATAACTTATACACTTTGCATTTATTTGGAATAAGATTTCCCTTTCTATTATTTCTTCTCATGTTTTCTTATTATTATATAGAAATGCTGTTAGGTTTTGGGGATATATTTTGTAGCCTGCAATTTTGCTGATGCTATTATCTCAATTAGTATCTTGGCTGATTACCTAAGATTTTCCAAATAAATTATCATGTCTTCACCAAAAAGGGATAGTTATATCCCTTTATCTATATTTAAAACTTTAATTTTTTCTAGTCTTACTGTTGTTGCTAGAATTTCTAAATCTATATTAAATAATAGTGTAGGAAGTGGACATCCTTGCTTCACTCTCTTATTTAATGAAAAAGATTCCAACATATCCTTATTGTGTACAATACTTACTTTTTGTTTTAGATAGATTGCATTTTATGATATCAAAAAAAAGTCTCTGTATGCCTATACTTTGTGGGGTTTTTAGCATAAAAGAATGTTATACTTTGTCAAAATACACTTGTTTCCAAATTATCTCTTTCACCTCAAAATTTTAATACCTCTTTTCTGCTTATTTTGTTTGTTTATTTGTTAGGTTTCTAAATTTTTAATATATATTCAATTCATTAATCAGCTCTTTTTTATTAAGGTATATTTGTAAGAATATGTTTCCTTCAAAATCACTCCTGCTCAGGATTGCTTTAACTGAATTAATTGACTGTGATTTTTTCCACATCTATAGAGGTAATCACGTGATTTAAATATTTGAGTTTTAATATGATCAATTATGTTTATTGTTCTCCTAAAGTTGAGCCATCTTTGTATCCCTAATACAAATCCCCCTTGTTCAAGAATGATTTCTTAGATGAACTGCTGTAGTCTGTGATAAGATTTTGTTTAAATTTTTTGAATCAACATTCGTTAATTATATTGGCCTATAGTCTTCTTCCTGTGTTTTATTTTTTCCTGGCTTATATATTAGGACTATATTTGTCTCATAAAAGATTCTGGTAGGGTGCTTTCTTTCTCAATTTTTCAGAATAATATGTGAAGAATTGGGTACTAATTTTTCTTTAAAAGTTTAAGAGAATTCGGATTGAATCAAGATGGCGGAGTAGAAACAGCATTTCCAATGTGCTCTGCCCCATACAAATTTCAAACAATGTGAAAGGGAGCTCCGAACAACTTCTGGAGCCACAGCACCCACAGAACAGCACAGAGAAGCTAACCTCCTGCTGAGGACAGCCCAGCAGCCCTGCAGCGAGCGGCCAGCACAGCGCTCTGAGAGCAGGCAGCACAGCACTCTGGGAAACTACAGCACAGCGCACAGAGCCAAGCCCAGGTCCGCGGTTTTAGCCCCAGGGCAGCTGGGCCTTCAGCCAGCTGGTGGAACCCCAGAACACCAGCAATTGTGGGGATTCCAGAATTATCAGCACAGATATGCCTAGGACAAAGTGAGAGGTTAGTGCCCTATGGACTTTGGGACCAGTATTTGGGGAACATGTGGCTTCCTCCCCTGGGGGCAAAAAGCTGCTGAAGAAACAGCTGCACAGAAGCCATTTTGCAGCATCAGTAGTGGCTCTAGCTCCTGGTCTGCAAACTGTAGGAAGATCCAGCAATCAGTCTGGGGGTTAATCGCTTTTGCTTTAAACTGCCTGGATCTGGATTGTGGTCTGGGGGGGAAGTTTGGGGTGGGTATCCAACTTGCCAGAGTGGGTGGAGGCTTTACAGAGGCCACACAACTGGCAGAAGTTGTGAAGACCCCACGTTTGGGCGGAAGCTCCCCTGTCTGGTGGCAGAGTCCTACTGTGGCAACAAGCCCAAAAATCAAGTAATTAAGTGGCAATATGTCTAGGCAAATGAAACAAAATAAACAGAAAAGTTCAACATTGGACTCCTATTTTAGGGGCAAAGAGGCTCAAAGCATGGAGGAGGACTGTGAGGTCAGAACTCCTGCAGCAAAAGCCCCAAATGAAAATACAAGCTGGCTACAGGCCATAGAGGACCTTAAGAAGCAGATAAGAGAAGTGGGGGAAAATTTGGGAAGAGAAATGAAAAAGATGCAAGAAAAGTATGAAATGACAGTCAACAGCCTGACTGAGGAAAATAACACCTTAAAAAATAGACTAACTCAAATGGCAAAAGAGGCTCAGAAAGGCAATGAGGAGAAGAATGCCTTAAAAAGTCAACTTTGCCAGATGGAAAAAGAATTTCAAAAGCTCACTGAGGAGATTCATTCCTTCAGAGTTGGACTAGAGCAAATGGAAGCTAGTGACTTTATGAGAAATCAAGATACTATTAAACAGATCCAAACAAATGAAAGAATAGAAGGCAATGTGAAATATCTCATGGGGAAAAACCACTGACCTGGAAAATAGATCCAGGAGAGATAATTTAAAAATTATTGGACTACCTGAAAGCCATGATCAAAGAAAGAACCTAGAAATCACCCTTCAAGAAATTCTCAAGGAAAACTGCCCTGATGTTTTAGACCCAGAGGGCAAAATAGAGGTTGAAAGAATCCACAGATCACCTCCTGAAAAAGATCCCAAAAAGAAAACTCCCAGGAATATTATAGCCAGGTTCCAGAATCCCCAGATCAAGGAGAAAATACTACAAGCAGCCAGGAAGAAACAATTTCAATATTGTGGAAACACAATCAGAATAGCACAGGACCTGGCAGCTTCTACACTGAGGGATAGAAGGGCATGGAATATGATATTCCAGAGGGCAAAAGAGCTGGGAATGAACCCAAGGGTCACCTACCCAGCAAAACTGAGTATCTTGTTTCAGGGGAAAATATGGTCATTCAGTGGAATAGAGGACTTTCAAGCATTCTTGATGAAAAAACCAGAGTTGAATAGAAAATTTGACATTCAGACACAAGAAGCAAGAGATGCTTGAGAAGGTAATCAAGGAAAAGAAATAAAAAGGAACTTATCAAAGTTGGACTATTTACAGTCCTACATGGAAAAACAATAACTGTGTTTGATGAAACCTTTCTCATTATGAAAATAATTGAAGAAGGGTACATGGCATATGTTCACAGGTATACATGGATAGAGGACACAGGTTGAATTTGATGGGAAGGGATGATTACTTTTCTTTTTGGAGGGCAATTGGGGTTGGGTGACTTTCCCAGGTTCACGTGGCTGGGTTTTTGTTTGTGTGTTGGGTGTCGGGGCCAGATCTGAGCTCAGATCCTTCTGGCTCCAGGGCTGGCTCTCTGCTCGCTGCGCCACCTAGACGCCCCAAGGAAGGGATGATTCTTAAGGGGTGAAGTCAATAGGTGAGAGAGAAAAGTAGCAAGAGGAGATGGAGAGAGACAGGGTAGGGCAAACTATTTCATGTAGAAGAGGCAAGGGGAAGTAGTTGCAGGGGAAGGGAAGAACAGGAAGGCAAAAAGGCAAAAGCATATTCTCATTGAAGTTGGCTCAAGGAGAGAACCACATACATACTAAATGGAATATCTTACCCTCACTCACTCTCCTGAGTAGGGGAAAGGGGGATGAGAGGGAGGATGATGGAGGGGAGGGCATTCTGGGAAGAGGGGAGGTTAGAAGTACCCACTATCAAAGAGGGACAGGATCAAAGTAGGAAATGGACCAGGTGGGAGGTGAGACAGGTGGGAGGGAAATATAAGCAGTCTTTTACAATATATCTACTATGGTAATGTTTTGCATAGATATACATGTACAACACATACTGAATTGCTTATCTTCACAGAAGGAGTGGGTGACAAGGGAGAAAGGGAATGGATCTGAAAATCAAAGTTTTAAAATTAAATGTTTCATAAGATGTCCAGGCAGTGGGGCTCAGAGATTCACCTTGCCCTAATGGCAAAGTCGAAGGGGGTATGGGAGAAGATATGGGAGAGAGCAGATTGGATGAGGAGATATCTAGTGGGACTGCTATTCTGGGGTGGCGGGAAGGGAAAAAATGGGAGAAAAATGTAACTAATAATCTGGTGGAAATGAATGATGTAAACCAGAAGTTAATAAAGCATTTGTTTAATTTATTTTTTAAAAAAAGTTTAAGAGAATTCTCTTATGAATCCATCAATTTGCCAAGAATTTTGTTATTTTTTCAGTAGTTCCTTTACAAGTAGATCTATTTCCTTTTCTGTGATTGGGTTATTTAATAACTCTGTCTGGACTTCTGATAATTTAAAGATGTTAAAGTTTTGGAGATATTCCTTTATTTTGTGTTCTCAATTTTGTTAGCATATAACTATGCATAATCCATTCTGATGTTTATTCTGGGTTTTACTGTGATTTCATTTTGCTCATTGGCTATTTTATTGATTTTTCTCTGCTGTCTTCTTTTAAATCAGATTAGCTAAGGATTTATCAATTTAGTTAGTATTTTCAAAAACCCAGCTTTTAGTTTTATCTTTTTTATGTTTTGTTTACAAATTATCTATTTCACCTCTAATTTTTAATAAATCTTCCTTTGTGCTTATTTTGTTTATATTGGATTTCTAAATATTTACTACATATTCAATTCACTGATCAACTCTTCTTTATTAACGTATATTCTCAAGAATATGATTACCCCTCCCTCCCAAGGCCCAATTTTGCTGAATTGTTTTTATGATTTATTCTTTGACTTATTCGTTATTTAGGATTTAATTGTTAAGTTAGTGGCATGATTATTTTAAACATAGGTTGCTGATTGCCACTTATGTGGATTGCTTGGCACCAAAACTGATTGGGCATTCATTCAGTTTCATGCAGATAGTCCAAGAACCCCAATTGTATTCCTAAGAACACACAACTCATCATCATATCAAGAAAGTGTCCTCTTTTCATCTCTACCTCCACAACCTCTGACAGGAATCCTGAGGCCTGATACTTTCAAAGCTGGAGCCATAGGAAGTAATATTTTTGTCATTCTCCTAAAGGCCAATACAAACATCAGCTTGTCCTTTCCATCACCCTCCCTACCCCCATATATAGAAATACTTCAGAAGGTTATTGTACCTCTGTGATCAACATAGTCATGTGGATTTATATCCACATAATCCCAGGAGACCTAGGAGCTCACCAAAGGATCTCCTTGGGAATCTAGACTACTTCTCAGTACAGACAAACCCTACAACATATATTTGGTTAATTCTCTACATGGACCAGTCTGATTGTAGACACCTAAGAAACTAAGACAAATCTGGGCCTTGGAAAATTTCCTGGAACAAATAAGAATTCTTTATGTTATCATTCCTGGGCAGCTAGTGGTGCATTAGATAGAGCACTGTGCCTGAAGTCAGGAAGACATTTCTTCCTGAGTTCAAATCTGGTCTCAGACCCTTATTAGCTGTGTCACCTTGGACAAGTCAGTTACCCCTGTTTGTGTCAGTTCCTCGTCTGTAAAAATGGGCTGGAGAAAGAAATGGCAAACCACACTCCAGTATCTTTGCCAAGAAAACCCCAAATGGAATACCAAAGAGTCAAATACACCTGAAAAGACTCAACATTAACAATGTTATCATTCCAGAACCTAAATTCTTGGCACATAGTATAATCCATATTGAATAAACATTTGTTTCTTAATTAGGGACCTCTGAAATTCTGGTGGATCAAGTGCTAAGGGCAAGTCAATCCAAACCTAATTCTGCACCGCAACCCCCCTCCCCCTCCCCGCCCCCGCCAAAGTGGTCCAGAGGAGATCAAGGGCACTACCCAGTCATTGCTTACCCATCAGCATATTCATTGTATCTGTATTTGTCTCAATGTGAGTTGACTAGAGGACATTCTGGGAAGTTCAGGGTCCTACAAGGAACACTAAAAAGCTATCAAACTTTGAGCACTTCTTGAGATTCTTAAAGGAGCCTCTTGATTCCTAGGACCTTCTGCATCCCAGGACAGGGAGATATTGGAGTAGAAGACACTGGCCCAAACTCAGACAACGTGTCCCTTCTGTTCCTTAATTACATATTTGATTGTAACATGAAGTCAAGCTTGAGTTGGAGGCTCCAATATTAATAACGTACTAAATACAAGCCAGCAGTTTGAGGTTTGTTGAATATATATCTGTGTGTTCGGGTAAAAACAGCTTACATAATAAAGGGATGTGTTACCAGAGGTATATTAATACAAGCCATGGAATACCACAATGTCTAAAAAAACCAAAATAACCCAAAGGATGATGAAAAGACACAAAGTGGAAGTAAATATTCTGCAGCTAATTAAGCAGCGACGCTTTGCCCAAGAGAACTGCATACACACTATCGTCCAGGCAGTGTAATAATAATAACCAGCATTTATGTAGCACTAAAGGTTTACAAAGTGTTCTACACAGAGTGTCTCACGTGATCCTCACAACAACCCTGGAAGGTAGGTACTATTATGATCCCCATTTGACAAATGAAAAAACTGAAGCAAAGGTTAAGTGACTTGCCCACAGTCACACAGGCAGTATCTTAGGCTACATTTGACTCCAGGGACAGCATTCTATCCATTGTACCAACTAGATGCCTCTTATGCAACTGGGAAAGAGAGTGGCTCTTGTAGCAAGAGCAAAGAATAAAAATTGGAAAACCCAAGCATTTAATTAGTACCCACATAATGTCAAAAGATAGAGGAAGACCTTTAGTGAACTGAATAGATGGACTATGTAAGAGGTACTCAAAGGGTAAAATATTTATAAAATCAAGGATACACTAAAATAGCAATGTGTGTAACCTGCCTTTGGCCATACGATGGGTATGGTGGGAATAGGGGAGAGGAAAAGATCTGCTGGATGGGCAATCCAGTGATGTGTCTGCCCTGGGCATCCTCCCTTCTTGGATGAATTGGTGTTGCAGAGTAAACTGGAGCAGATAACATATTGGTGAGGGGTGAACTTCTGGGGGCTGTTTGATGACTCTACTTCTCCCCTTTGTCCATTAAAACAATTTAACTCAAAGTCTCTAATTCCCAGATGGACTATGAAATGATTAATTCCTAGCTCCCTTGGTGGGGAAGCTGGGGAGCTGGAGAAAGAAAGGGAGAGAGACAAGCAATCTGTCCCTTCTAGGCTACCAGCCAAAAAGTGACTGGTACTTCTGTTACCTTGAATGTTAACCCTTTAGATTCTGATTCTGCTTCAATTATTTGTTGTAAAAAACCAATTGCTACCAAAATCCTGACAATCATGACATAATGAGGGTGGCTCGGGTGATATTTGGGAAGATTTTGCTCTTAAAGTGACAAGAGATATCTTTAGCCTCCACTGGGAGCTGAGACAGACTATAAATGAAAACCATATCATAAAGATCATTCTCATAAGCTGAAACCATTGCAACTATATATAGATAATCATTTATCCTAGGACCTGTAGTTACTATTCAGTTGAAACTCTTGATCACACATAATTTGCCTTTTATATATGAACAAGTCTTTTACATGAGTGGGTATATTATAGCTAGGACCCAGCCTAAAGGTCTTTTCCAAGTGTAAATTCATTTACATGAATGTATTGCTGAGTTCTATATCTTCTTTTCATGTGGGAGTTCAAATATAAAAATATTCATGTCAGGAGGGGATCTTTACATTATACCCTGATCTTGTATTCTTAGTACATCACTGGATGAGAAGCGTCATGGTATAGATATAGTGGATAGAAGACCAACCTCAGAGTTAGGTAGACCCAGGCCTGACCATTACACTTTAAAAAGGATGTGTACTAAATAAAAAGTCCAATTCAATTCCATAAGCATATAAGTGCCTACTGTATGCAAAGATGTGACACAGATTCAAAAATTAAGCAGTTCCTGCCTTCAAAGAGTTTATTTTATATTAGAATAGAACATTAGAACTGGAAAGAACTTTAGAGAGATCTAGTATATTTTTTTCATTTTGTAGATGAGAAAAATTAGACCGAGAGAGAAGTGATTCTGCCAAAGTCACATAGTAAGTAGCTGTTAGATGGTGCAATAGAGAGAGTGCTGGGCCTACCATCAGGAAGACCCGAGTTCAAATTCTGCTTGAGTCTCATACTAGCTGTATGACCCATGCAAGTCAAATGACCTCTATCTGCCTCAGTTTCCTGAACTGTAAAACAGGGGTAATAGCAGCACCTGCCTCCCAAGATTGTTGTGAGAATAAAATAATATGTGTAAAGCCTTTAGCACAGTATCTAGCACATAGTAGGTTCTTAATAAAATTATTTTCCCTTCTGTTACCCAATTCTTTTGGGGGATTCCCCAGGATTCAGAACTGGGCACTCTGACACTAGACCAGGTTATCTTTCCTTCAACAAGAATATCAAAAGAGCTCATCTAAGGCCTCATTCTCAGAAGATGTGTCTACAGCAAGCTTTAAAAGATCCTAACTCTTGTAAAGGGTCTACACAAAGGTCCAGCCATTTAATGGATATCTGTCTTAGGAGGACCATGCTAATTTCAGAGAAACTCATTATCAAGTTGGTTGAAAAGTGACAAATTTTTTTTTTAACCATAGCAACTTTTAACATACTGTCCACTCTTTAAGGAATAAAAGTATTGTGATCTTCAGTGGTGGAAATAGTACCCGCACCAATAGAATTTTAAGTCCTTATAGTGTGAAGTGTGTGTGTGTATGTGTGTGTGTGTATATACATACATATACATAAACACACACAAACACACACACACATATATACATATATATAAGATATATGTTCACATTCCACCAACCCTATTACAAATATTCTTTACCATAGATTTCTGGAAAAGGTCGTAGAAAGACATAGATCTTCAACATCAGATTGCTACAGTGATTTTAAAGCAGCAATGGATAAGGGATTTTTCTAAATTAACTTCTTTCAATTAACAAACATTTGTTTTTTACTCCCTATCACCTCCTTCCTTTCAATAGGAGAAAAATAAAACCTTTATGATAAATGTGCAAATTAAGAAAAACAAATCCCCGTATTATCTGTGTCCAAAAAATGTATGCTTTATTTCACATATTGAGTCTATTACCTCTTGTTAGTATGTCGGTAACATTCTCCACATTGGTACTCTGGAATCATGTCTGATCATTAAGATAATCATAGATTTTAAATCTTTCAAAGTTGATTCTTTTTATAATGTTGTAATTATTGTATAAATTTACGAAACTATGTATCTCCTTTGACTTAATGATACCATACTAAGCCTAGAAACCAAAGAAAAAAGGAAAGGACCCACATACACAAAAATAATTATAGCAGCACTTTTTGTGAAGGAACTGGAAACTGAGAGGTTCCCTTCAATTAGGGAATGGATAAACAAATTATGGTTTGTGAATATGATGGATAAAGAGCTGATCTGTCTCTTTCTATAAGAGCAACAGATCTTTGTCCTACATAGCCTGCCTGATTCTTTTGCTGGACAAGGCCCTGTAAAAGATCATCATCTAATGAAAGTTCATTGGTCTTTTCAGGTATGATTTCCCATATTTCCTTGTTGCTTTAGCTGCCAAAAATTCATTTCTAGATAAAAGTAAAGAAATAACTTCTAGTTATAATTACTCTAGCATTTATACATCTGCTGATTCCATTCCACAAGGTTAAGGATAAAAGGACTAATACCCATGCTCCACATTGCAATGTATGAAGCATCTAAATAGCAGCACAATCATTACCTTTATGCCTTGATATTAAAGACTTATTAGCCACTGTGTCTAGTTTGGGCTTTTCACTTTAAAGAGGCTGTGGAGAAATAGGAATCCAGAGGGGAGAAAACTGAGTTATTAAAAGGAAGAAAAACCAGCCCTGTGAGGATCCTGCAGATTGATGAAGAGGAGCCAAAGGAATGACTTTGTCTTCAGGAATGTAACATTTTTTTTTATGAGGATTGGTGGTCCTTTCTATATCCAGACTACCAATATAAGAAATGGACTTAGATATATAGAGTTTATATCCTTCAGAGTACTTAGCACGGCACTTAGGAAGCATTCAATAAATAGCTGCTGACTGATTGATCTGAGGAGTATACTGTTAGTGGACTGGACCAATTGATCTAGAGTCCAGAGCTTTTTCTTTCATGATTATAGCAATGTGCAACTAGTTCAAATGCCAAACAAAATCAATCCAAGTGCAAAATACAACTCAGTTTATATTCCATCCCAGCTCTTATACAGGGAGGGAGAACCTGTAGCTGATGGAGGTGGAGATCACAGAAGCACACAACGGTAGCTGGAGGGAATCTCAGAGGACATCTGCTTCACTGGATGTGACACTGTTCTGTGTCTGAGCAGCTAAGTGGATAGGGTGCTGAACCTGGGGTCAGAAAGCCTCGAGTCCAAATTTAGCCTTAGACTGACTAGCTGTGTGACCCTGGGTCACAAGTCATTTGATTTATTTCTGCCTCAGTTTCCTCATCTATAAAACTGAGATAATAACAGTACCTAGCTCCCAGGACTATTGTAAGGTTCAAATGAAATAATATTTGTAAAGTGATTTGTAAACTTTAAAGTGCTATAGAACTGTTTAATGTTGTTCAGTCATGTCCAAATCTGCATGACCCATTTGAGGTTTTCTTGGCAAAGATCCCAGAGTGGCTTGCTATTTCCTTCTCCAGTTCATTTTATAGATGAGTACATAGAGACAAATGGGGGTAAATGACTTGCCCAAGTTGACACAGCTAGTAACTGTCATCAGAAGGATGTGAACTCAGGTCTTTCTGACTACAGGCCTGGCATTCTATCCACTGTACCATCTAGCTGCTCTAGAGTAAAATCCTCTAAATACATTGCGTAACCTTCAAATCTTCTCTTTTGCAGGATTAAAATTCAGAATTCCTCCTGTCCATTTCCATAAGTAGTAGTTCTCATCAGTCTTGGTGCCCTTTGTTTGTCAACACTTTTGACACCACACATGATGGGTTGCCCAAAACCAAGTATGATACTCTAGAACGTCTAAACAAGACCTATCAAGGGCAGAGAACATGAGACTCTCAACTCCCTCATGCTGGATAGACTGCCTCTTCATGAAACCTAATAACTTCATTTCTAAATCAAAATACCTTTTACTCTGCCCCTCTCTGGAGAATCAGCCCTCATAACATTTTTTAAAAATATAATATAGGGAGAAGGAAACCAATTCAACAAAACTAATCAAAGTGTCAACTGAGTCTGACAGTATATGCAACATTCTGTGTCCATTCTGCCCCTTCTCTGCAAAGAAGGAAATGAGGTGTGCTTCTCCCCTCTTCTTTGACATCTAATTTATCTATTATAATGTCATAGCATTCAGTTTTGTTTTATTGTTCTTTCCATTTACATTGCTGGTAAATTTGGCATTCAAAATTCTTCATAACCTGACCCTTGACCACATTTCTGGGTTTCTTAACCTTATTTATTATCCCGACCCCCACCCCTTCCCTATACTCTTTATTTATATACTATAATCCAGTGACATTGTCCTCCTTGCTTTTTCTGGCACAAGACACTCCCTAACCTGACTGTGAATTTTCACTGGCTGTCCCCCATCCTGGAATTATCTCTATCTTCATCTCCATCTCCTGGAGCCCCTGCATTGCTTCAAATCTCAGTTAAAACTGCACCTTTCCTGATCCCCTTTAGTGTTTCCCCTCTGAGATTCTCTCTGTTGTATTTTGTATTTATCTGTTTGTATATATTTGTACGCATGTAGTCTTCCCCTGCTCTCCTTGTGATCAGGTACTATATTTGGCCTTTTTTGCATCCATTTCCAGTACTTAGCCCAGTGCCTGGCCTGTAACACAGATGATGCTTAATTCATGCTTGCTGACTTAACTTAACCTTATTCCTAACTCATTATAACACGTAATGAGAACATCTCTATTTCTCCTCTATTCTGTTTAATGCAAAGAGCTTGCTTATTTAAATATATATATATATATATATATATATATATATATATATATACACATATATACTGTTCTTCCATGGTAAAAATAAATTAATCACTCATAACATTGTAATGATCGAGGAGCTATTTCTATGCTTTACAGAGATTAGTCAGGCTTACTTCCACCTAGAGAAAATGTTCCCCTGACATTCTGCACATTGACCACAAAAAGCAGATTGACAGATGCAAGAATCTAGGCTGTCTTGTCAGTTGTTTATTGGATTTTTTATAAATACAGTAAATGATCCCTGCTACTTCGAGAAGCCCTAGAATAAAGCTACTGTACATTAACCAGGGTCGCTGGGGAAAATCCTTAAGCAAGATGTGGGCAGATAGGTATTTAGTTAACCAAGGAACAAAAATAAAATTTATTAACATTAATGAGTTTAAGTGACAAATCATTGAACTGAATGAAACAATCAAAGGGCACTGCCAGCCATGTATGCCAAAATAAGGAAAGAGCCAAGATGTTGTGTATACCATGATTTTCCCTGTAGTTTCATTGATAATCCTTATTTGAACATTTCTTATTGGTAGCCATTATTCTCTTCCAATTCATTGTTAAAGTAATGATGGGCATCAACACATATTTTAAAAGACACTACACATGATTAGAATAAATATATTAGAAAAGTGTAACTTTTTACTTGATCAAGGCTCTTAATATACAGTTCCACTTTCACCTTGAAAAATCAACCTCACCTTAAGATCCCTTAGATGATAAGATGTGAAAAGCATGCCAAAGTTACTATTTACTTTCCCCAGACTATACCATTTGAATGAAATGCCAAGAATTCCATTTATGTAAATATTTTATTTAAATAATTTCTCATAGGAAATTCTCTCACCTTTCAGTGGTGAAATAAATGCTAATTTCATTCATTAAGTGGCTAGACTAAAATAAAATCTTAAAGCAAATATAAAGAGTAACCAAAAATTCAGAGGTGTTATTTGTTTTGGTTATGCAAAAAAATCAATCAGCATACATTGTCAAGCATACAGAAATGCCACAAAAATATGTTCAATTTAATTCAGCAAAAAAGTTTAATTTTCCTCTATTTTTGTTTCAAAGGTATCTTATCAGCAAAATAAAGGGGATGGGGATTTGGGGATAACACTGGGCTGGAAAAAGTGAATTACTGTACAGCAGAAAAATTTTTCTCCTGTATCTCCCCAGCCATCACTCTGACGTTGATAAGAGAAGTTAGGCAATCATCCTATTCTTTTCAGCTAACCTTTCTGCCTAAGTCAGTTTACCTTTTTCATGTACTTTTCACATTTTCTAATTTAAGGGGTCTTAAGGCTTTCAGATTTAGTACTGAAGCCTGTAAGATTTGGTTGAAACCATTTATTTTATGGAAATCTGGTTCAAATCTAAATAGATAAATATTTTATTAAGATGTGATTACAAGAGAATTGTGGGGAAACTAATAATATGTAAATATAGCAACTAATATTAAAAAGGAGAAGAAAATGAAGTGTCAATTAAATACTTTTTAAAAATATATACCGAAAAGAGCAGAAGATCACACAGGACACAGACAAGGAAGGCATTGGTGGAAATGCTTTGCTAGACTTAATGTTTTTTAAAAAGTAAGTCATTGGGGAGGCTAGGTGACGCAGTGAATAGAGCGCCGGCCCTGGAGTCAGGAGGACCTGAGTTCAAATCTGGCCTCAGACACTTAACACAAAACTAGCCATGTGACCTTGGGCAAGTCACTTAACCCCAATTGCCTTACCTTCTCCCCTCCAAAAAGCAAAAAAAAAAAAAAGTAAGTCATGTATAGTAGACATTCACAGTGTTATATAAAATCTTCATTTGTCTATTTTTTTCATAAGGTAATGTTTATGTTTATTGATGTTTGTCAACTTCATAATAATAATAATAATAATAATAATAATAATAATATGCCAACTTCCCTGGCTTCCTTTAAGTCCCATTGTAAAATCCCACCTTTACAGGAAGGATTCTCTAACCCATCTTAATTCCAGTGCCTTCCATGTGTCAGTTATTTCTTATTTATCTCGTATATATAGCTTGCTTTGTATGTATTTGTTTGTATGCTGTTTCACCAATTATATTGTATGTTCCTTGATGGCAGGGATTACTACTATCTTTTGTCTTTTTTTGTATCCCCAGAACTTAGCACAGAGCTAGGTACCTAGTAGGTGCTTAATAAATATTGATTCATTAATAGATAATAATAAGAAAAATTTTAAAGAAGTGACAAACTATATAGTTTGCCCATCACTAGAAATTGAAAAGCATTAAAAAACATAGTACTTTAAAATCTCAAGAAAAACAAATGTATGAAGAGGAAGGGAATAAACATGTATATATCACCTACTATGGGCAAGATACTTGCTAAGTATTTTTACAAGTATTATTTCATTTGCTCCTCACAACTCTGCTAAACAAGTATTATTATCCCCATTGAGGAAACTGAGGCAAACAGAAGTTAGCTGACTTGCCCAGGGTCATACAGCTAGTAAGTGTCTGACACAATATTCGAACTCAGGTCTTCCTGACTCTAGGCCCAGAATTCCATCTTCTGTGCCACTAGCCATAAGACCTTAAAAAAAAATTTAGGTGTTACAAATCAAAACCTTCTCCCTATTGTAGTCAATCACTGTAAGTATGGCCCAGTATCTACTTTATTAGGTTTCTTCTTTTAGTTCTGATATTAATAAAATATCTTTACTTAATACTTATTATTTTATGGTGAGATTATCTTAAACTGTCCACAGAATGCCTGTCCCAATAGCTCTTCATGGAATTAGGGTAATCTAGGGTATTTGGAGGCTATGCCTTTGACATGTAAATCTTAGCAGGTCCTACTAGGCTAGACATTTGGCAACTAGAATAGTATTCACCATATAGCACTTACTATGGGTCAAGTACTGTCCTGAAATTAAAAAGAATTCAAAAGTGCAGCACTTTAAATCTTAAGAAAAAAAATGCAGGAAGGAGAAGGAAATGCCTCCTATGTGTCAGGCACTATGATAAGTGTTCTACAGTTATTTTCTCATTTGATCTTCAAAACAAACCTGAGGGGCGGATGCTATTATTATCATCTCCATTTTATAGGTGAGTAAACTGAGGCAAAGAGGTTAAGTGATTTGTTCAAGGCCCCCTAACTAGTAAGTGTCTGAGGTCAGATTTGAACTCAGGTGTTCTTAACTCCAAGCCCAGTGCTCTATTCACTGGGTCACCTAGCTGCATCTGGGTCCTAACAATAGACTATGGTCATCTTCTAAGCACTAGCCTAACTGGATATGAAGAGGCTCCTCCCCATGTGGCTGGCTTCAAAGCCATGAATTATTTGACCATTGAAACCCATGAAATAATGATAAAATTGAAAATGGGCCTCAGACTTGTGTGGTCCCCTTCCTCTTATGCAATGGGCACAGCACTCTCTATATCCTATATGTTGCCAGGGACTGTCAATTTTACTTTCATAACATCTCTAACATATCCCCCCACCCCTTCTCTTTTCTCTCTAGGTTTTCAGGACACTTCTCCTTCAAAGTCCAGAACTGTGTGGCCATTAATTAATTTAAATATCATGCAGGGCAATGTTCTTTTTATGTAGTTCTCAACCAAAAATATTGTCACAAATGCCTTGAGGGTCCTGGAATACAAAGCCTTGGGCTTGAGTCCTGGCTCTGACACACCCTAGCTGTATGAACCTGGATTTCTCTGAGCTTGAATTTCTTCATCTGTAAATAATTCTTACATTGCCAGCCCCACAGGATGTTCTGGTCTATGACTCCATTGAAAATCCTAGGCATTTCCCTTACTAGATAAACACTACAGTTACCTAAGACACATAAAAGTTAAGTAAATTGCAAAGAGACACACAGCTGTTAAGTGTGGTTTGGATTCTATCCGTTAACCCAAGCTACGTCATGTTGGAAAGAAAAGTGCTATTTAAATGTGAGTATGAAGTATTACAATGCATATGAGAACACTAAAGTTTGACAGTCTGTCAAATAGTACCACACAATTTGTTTTACTTACAAAACGATGTTCTCCTTTCTCAGATGAATGGTACAACTTCAACAAGCACAATTATTATATGAATAAATAACTTATTCTTATTTATTTAGGCTATTGTTGGGCAATTTTCAATTCAAGTTAAAATGTTACTGTTAATGTCCTAAATGCTGTCATTTTTTAAGTCATGCAAAACATGTTTCTCTATTATTTATGTTGCAAAAAGAAAAGAAGGAAGGGAAGAAGGAAGGGAAGAAGGAAGGGAGGAAGGAAGGAAGGAAGGAAGGAAGGAAGGAAGGAAGGAAGGAAGGAAGGAAGGAAGGAAGGAAGGAAGGAAGGATAGTGGAAGGAAGGAGCTTTCTTTCACAAACTTTCTTTGTGAAAAACCATATGCTTCAATCTACATTCAGAGTTTATCAGTTCCTTCTCTGGAAGTGGATAGCATTTTTCATGATGAGTTGTTCAGAATTTTCTTGGATCATTGTATTGATCAGAGCAGCTAAGACTCAAAGTTGATCATCCTTACAATATTGCTATTAGTGTATATAATGTTCTCCTGGTTCTGATCACTTCACTTTGCACGTATTCATATAAGTCTTCCCAGGTTTTTCTAAAAGTATCACTCTTTTTTTGCTTTTTTTTTTTTTGGAGGGCAACTGGGGTTAAGTGACTTGCCCAAAGTCACACAGCTAGTAAGTGTGTCGAGTGTCTGAGGCCAGATTTGAACTTAGGTCCTCCTGACTCCAAGGCGGGTGCTCTATTCACTGCACCACCTAGCCACCCCTGAAAGTACCTTGCTTGTCATTTCTTATAGCACAACAGTACTCCATCAAAATTATAAAACATGACATGTTCACTCATTCCCTAATTAATAGGTATCCCCCTCAATTTCTAATTCTTTGCCACCGCAAAAAAAAAAAAAGACATACAGGTCATTTTCCTTTTTCTTTGATCTCTTTGAGATATACATCTAATAGTAGTATTGTTCTATTAAAGGGTATGCAGTTTTATAGCCTTTTGGGCATGTTACTTTCCAGAATGGTTGAATCAGTTCACAATTCCACCAACAGTGAATGTGTCCTTACTTTTCCACATCCCCTCCAACACTTGTCGTTTTCTTTTTCTGCCACACTAGCAAATCTGATAGGTTTAGTGATGTGGTATCTTAAAGTTGTTTTAATGTGCATTTATCTAATCAATGGTGATTTAGAGCATGTTTTATATGACTATAGCTTTGATTTCTTCTTCAGAAAACAAATGTTCAGATTCTTTGACCACTTATCAATTGGGGAATGGTTCTCATTTTTGTAAATTTGGCGTAGTTCTCTACATATTTGAGAAATGAGGCCTTTATCAAAGAAACTTGCTATAAAATTTTTTTCCTAGTTTCCTGCTTTTATTTAAATTTTGGTTTTATTGGTTTGGTTTGTGCAAGATCTATTAAATTTCATGAAATCAAAATTGTCCTCTTGCCTCCCAAGAGCCTCTCTATCTCTTGTTTTGTCATACATTCTTCCCTTATCCATAAATCTGACAGATAATTTTTTTCATGTTCCCCCTAATTTGCTTTTGATATCACCCTTTGTGACTAAATCATATAACAGTTTTGACTTTATTTTGATAAATAATATGAGATATATGCCTAATTTCTGCCAGACTGCTTACCAGTTTTCCCAGCAGTTTTTGTTAAATGGTGAATTCTTGTCCCAAAAATATAGATCTTTGAATTTATTAAACACTAGAATACTACAGTCATTTATTATTATGTGTTATATACCTAATCTATTCCATTGATCTGTGACTCTATTTCTTAGTACCAGATTGTTTTGATGATTACTACTTTGTAATATAGTTTGGAATATGGTACTGTGAGGCTGTCTTCATTTTTTCACTGATTCTCTTGATATTCTTAATTTTTTATTCTTCCAGATGAATTTTTCTAGCTCTAGAAAATAATTTTTGGTAGTTTTATTGGTATGGCACTGAATAAGAAAATTAATTTAGATAGAATTGTCATTTTATTATATTGGCTCAGTTTACCTGTGAACAATTAATATTTCTCCACTTGTTTAGCTCTATCTTTATTTATGTGAAAAAATGTTTTATAATTTCATTCTTAGGTGTGTCTTGACAGGTAGATTCCCAAGTATTTTATATTGTCTACAGTTATTTTAAATGCAATTTATCTTTCTGCTGGGTTTTATTGGTTATGCTGTCATTTTTTCTATCTTGTTTTCCTTCTGTAAAAATGTTTATGAACTCATTAGATTCCATGTAAAAAGCAGACAATTGAGGGGCAAGTAGCTGGTGCAGTAAATAGAGCACCGGCCCTGGAGTCAGAAGAACCTGAGTTCAAATCTGGCCTCAGACACTTGACACGCTTATGAGCCGTGTGATCTTGGGCAAGTCACAACCCCAATTGCCCTGCCTTCCCGCCTCCAAAAAGCAATAATAATAATAACAACAACAATAATAATAATAATAAAATAAAGCAGACAATAAGAGATACATAAGCCCAAAAAGAGAGCAAAAGCAGAAAGCAGGGACTCACAAGAAAAATTGTGACAAAAATTAATAGGTCAACAATGTCTAGAAAATAGCTGAAGTTAATTTTCAGTCTTATTCTGAAGGTATACACATACAACACTCAAAGTAAATGAGCTGAAGTATCAGAATGAAGAAATCTGGGTTTAGCATATAGAAATGAGAACCTCTGGGGTTCTAGATGATATAGAGCCAATCTTTAAATTAAGATGGTGATGCAGAATCTACTGAGAGTCCTTGTTGTGTGTATAGGTTGGCAATAAGTCATTCAATCATTCATTCATTCAGGTACTTGAATTAAGGATTTCTTAATCAGCCACAAATAAAGTTACCCTTTCCCTGACCTTTATAGTTCAGTAGAAATTCTCAAATATCCAAGATGTAGTCTTAGAATAGTTGTTTTGTTTTTTTCTTCTTGATTCCCTTTTTCAAAAATGTAGAAGAAGGCAGAATGGCACAGTGGATAAGGAGTTGGGCTTAGAAAGTCAGGATAGACCTGTGTTCAAATCCCTCTGGAGACACTTACTAATTGTGTGACAATGAAGTCACCTAATAATTATTATCATCCTAATTTTATAGATAAGAAAACTGGAGCTGAGAGTTTAATGATTTGCCCAAGTTCAAAAAGTAGTAAATGAATGTCTGAGGAAGAATTCTTCCTGACTACAAGTCCTACACTCTATCCTTTGCACCACCTAGCTGTCTCAAACTTAACTTTGCTGTACCTCAGTTTCCTCATTTGTAAAATGAGGATACTCGATTTTATGACCTCTAAGGTCCTCTCCAGTTCTAAACAGAGCTATCAACAATGGCTTCTTAAGCATCTACTCCATGCCAGGCACATGTGATCCTCATGGCAACTGAATATTAAACCAATGTGAAGAAGTTATCGACTCTCATACAAGCACACCCCCAAAATGAATAAAGATAAATAATAGGTAAATAAGCACTCTTCCTGCAAGCTATGTTTTGTTTTGTAGGAAGCTAGTTCCAAAATATATTGGGAATCACTGCCTTAATTTTATTTGGAGAATGTGTCAATAAATATAGCCATTTAAATGAAATGGAAGAATACTTACAAATACATAAACTGCCTAGATTAACAGAAGAGGAAATAGAATATCTAAATATATCTATTTTAGGAAAAGAAAGTGAATAATCCATAAATGAGCTTCCTAAGAAAAAAGCAACAGTACCAAATGGATTTACAAGTAGATTCTACCAAACATTTAAAGATCAACTAATTCCAATATTAAATAAATTATTTGGAATAATAGGCAAAGAAAGAGTTTTACCAAACTCCTTTTATGAAACAAATATGGTGCTGATACTTAAACCAGGAAGAGCAATAATGAAGAAAATTATAGACCAATTTCACTAATGAATATTGATGCAAAAATCCTAAATAAAACATTAGCTGGGAGACTACAATAATATACAAAGATTACACACTATGATCAAGTGGGATTTATGCCAGTAATACAGGACTAGTTCAATATAAAGAAACTATTAACATAATTGATTATATAAATAACTAAGGTAATGAAAATCACAAGATTATATCAATAGATGCAGAAAAAAATTTTATAAAATACAAAACTCATTCCTATTTAAAAAAAACACTTGAAAGAAATAGGTATCAATGGATTTTTACTAAAAAATTATAAGAAGCACCTACCTAAAACCATCAGCAAGCATTATCTGTAATGGGGATAAGCTAGAAATCTTCCCCATAATATCAGGAGTGAAACAAGGATGTCCATTATTACCAATATTTTTCAATACTGTTCTAGAAATGCTAGCAATAGCAATAAGAGAAGAAAAATAAATTGAAGGAACCAGAATGGCCAATGAAGTAATAAAACTTTTTCTCTTGCAGAATGTATGACAGTATACTTGGAAAAGTCTAGAGATTCAACTGAAAAGTTAGTTGAATAATAATTTTAGGAAAGTAGCATAGGACATATAATAAAACTATATAAATCATCAGCATTTCTATGTATCATCAACAATGCTCTACAAGAAGAGATGAGAAGAAATAGTTCATTTAAAATAAATGTAGGGGAGGCTAGGTGGCGCAGTGAATAGAGCGCCGGCGCTGGAATCAGAAGGACCTGAGTTCGGAGCCTGCCTCTGACACTTAATCCACACAAACAAAAAACCTAGCCGTGTAACCTTGGGCAAGTGACTTAACCCCAATTGCCCTAAAGGGGCGGCTAGGTGGCGCAGTGAGTAAGAGTGCCGGCCTCGGAGTTTGAATGACCCGAGATCAGATCCGGCCTCAGAAAATGAGCACCCACGCATAAATAATGACTAGCCATGTAACCTTGAGCAAGTTACTTAACCCCAATTGCTTTAAAAAAATAAATAAATAAACTAAAATAAATGTAGACAACATAAAACACCTGGGAGTATTCCTGCCAAGACAAACCCAGGAACAATAAAAACATAATTTAAAAAACAATGTTTATACAAATAAAATCAGATCAAAATAATTGTTCATGGGTGGGTTAAGCCAATATAATAAAAACCACAATTCTACCGGAAGTAATCCACTTATTCAATGCCATCCCAATTAAATTACTGAAAACAATTTTATTGAGCTAGAAAAAATAATAACAAAATTCATTTGGAAAAATAAAAGGTCAAGAATATCAAAGCAATTAATGGAAAAAATGTAAAGGAGATCTGACAGTGTCATATCTTAAACTGTATTATAAGGTGGTAATTATCAAAACTATCTGATACTGGCTAAGAAATAGAATGGTGGATCAGTGGAATGAGTAGATATACAAAACATAGTAATAAATGATTATGGAAACCTTATGTTTAATAAAGGTAAAGATTTAAGTTTTCAGGAAAAGGATTCATTATTTGGGAAAAACTGTTATAAAATTCTAAGCAGTCTGACAGAAACTAGGTATAGATCACTATCTTACATCATTTACCAAGAGAAGGTCAAAATAGATACATCACTTAGATATAAAGGGAGATATCATAAGTAAATAAGAACGTGGCACATATTACCTATCAGACTTGTGGATAGCAGATTTTATGAATAAACAAGAGACAGAGACATTTTGAGATATAAAATGGATAATTTTGACTAAGTTAAAAATGTTTTATAAAAATAAAACCAAGATTAGAAGAAAAGCAGAAAATGGGAGAAGGGGGAAATTTTATAAACAGTTTCTCAAGTAAAGGTCTCATATCTCAAATATAGAGAGAACTTTGTCAAACTTCTAAGAATATGATTCATTACTTGATAAATTGTCAAAGCATATTAACAAGCAGTTTTTGGAGGAAAAAATTAAAGTTACATATAGTCATATGAAAAAATGCGCTAAATCATCATTAATTAGAGAAATGCAAATTAAAACAACTTTGAGATACTGTCTCATACCAATCAGATTGGCTAAAATGATGGAAGGTGAAAACAACAAATATTGAAAGGGATGTGGAAAAATTGGGACGCTGTTGCACTGTTGGTGTAACTGTGGACTGATGCAACCACTTTGGAGAAAAATCTGGAATTATGCCCAAAGAGTTGTAAAACTGGGTATATCTTTTGACCCAGTAATCCCAAGGTGATCAGGGAAAAGAAAATTATATATCCTGTTTATTTATAGCAGCTCTCTTTATGATGGCAAAGAACTAGAAATTATGGGGTTGCCCATTAACTGGGAAATGTCTAAATGAGTTGTGCTATAGGATTGTAATGGAATACTACTGTGCTATGAGAAATGATGTAAAGTCTGATTTTAGAAAAACGTGGAAAGACTTGCATTAAATAATGAAGAGTGAAATGAGCAGAATAAAGAGAACATTGTATATAGCAATATCAATATTGTTCGAAGAGTAACTGTGAATGACTAAGTTATTCTGAAT
Organism: Gymnobelideus leadbeateri; assembly: GCA_011680675.1. Taxonomy (NCBI): domain Eukaryota; kingdom Metazoa; phylum Chordata; class Mammalia; order Diprotodontia; family Petauridae; genus Gymnobelideus; species Gymnobelideus leadbeateri. The sequence continues at coordinate 242,193 of WOXC01005640.1, read as the reverse complement.
TATATGAATATGTAAATCAACTACTAAGTACCTATAAAGGAAGACGCTATACACCTCCAGAGAAAGAACTGCTGCATGGGAACTATGTAGTGTGTGTGTGTGTGTGTGTGTGTGTGTGTGTGTGTGTGTGTGTGTGTGTACAAATGCTGGCCTTCTCTATTGAAGTATTGGAAGAGAGGAAAGGAAATAGCTTGGAACTTAAATGTAACAAAAAATAAAACAAAATATTTTTTTAAATTTTATTTGGATAAGATTTTCGTTTTCAGCATCACCTACCAAAGTGAACCTGTAACAGGAATTCTTTCAAACATGCCAATGTCCTTTGACCCCTCTTAATGCAGTAGAGCTCCTGAGCAAAGTTGAATCAGATAAATTAGATAAATAAACTAGCACAGCTCTTCATGTTCCAATACCTTCTTTGTTCTCTCCCAACAGTGAGAACAAGTTAATTTGCTCTCTTGCTTTGAAATGATTGAATATTAATTTTATAGCACAAATCCTGACTTCCTTTGCAAGAATATTTCCATTTGAAACCATGCATTGAACACGATTTTCACCTAAGGTTTACATAACTAAATCCCTATTCCTTTTCTCATAAATCAGAAGCAGGGAGGGGGAGAATGCAATACTTATTTGATTGCATAAATATAGGCAGCATCACCCAGTCTGCCATCTTCTGTTAAGCTGATCTAGGACTCTGGGGAACTATGGCACCATCTGGGCCACAGCACACATGCCCATGCACCAGAGAAAAATATTTGCCAGGAGAGCCCTTATGACTGAACAGTCACTTGTGACCAACACAGAAAAGGCCACTCCACATGTCCTTACTGCACAACCAAACGTCTGCTTTCACAATAATTAAGGCCTGTCATGCCAGCACATGGACAGCTATAGGAGGAGACCAGCCAAGAGGGATTAGGACCAGGTGCCCAGCTAAGCAGGAAGAATCTGGTGGATGCTGCTGGGGTAGGCAAACAAAAAAAAAAAAAATCAAATCCAAGGAGTTCGGCTAAAGCAGAATGAAACAGTCAGTCAATGGGCAATTATTAAGCACTTACTGAATACTAGGCACTGTGCTAAGCCATAGGGATACAAAGAAAGGCAGAACATGACCTCTGTACTTCATACTGTCTATGTCCTTCCTATTAAGTGTTCCTCAGAACTGAATGCAACATTCCAGATGTCAAGTGACCTGGGCAATGTACCACAAGACTGTCAGACTATTACCTTCTCTGTTCCTGCACCTATTACTCTATCAGTGATGCCTAAAGTTATATCTGCTTTCCTGGGCTGCCATCATATCATATTGTTGACTAATTTGGAGCTTCTAATCTAGGAAAGACAAATACAGTTCCTGTAAGAAACAAGGGGCACCATAAGACTAAGTGGGCAAGTCAGACCTAGAGTCAAAGTCAGAGACAGAAGAATACTAATAGTCTCCAGAGTTTGTGGTCCCTCATTCGAGGGCAGGGCCTATTTTCTTAACCTGATGGGTGCAGGTGTCCTTGTGTCCACAGATGTTAAATGTAGCCAAAAGGTTAGAGACCTGCCTCCAGCTGAGGCAAGGACAGAGCTGCGGATTGCTTCAGGTTGAAGAAGTAACTTTCCCATCTTTCAGAAGTCTACAACTGCCCTCCATTCTTCTTCCTGTTCTCTTATTACATACTTTCCTCCCTATTCCTTCTGCCTATACTAACATACAATGACTGTTGTTTTGATTATTTCAGTTGTATCTGATGTGACCCTGTTTGGGGTTTTCTTGGCAAAGATACTAGAGTGGTTTGCTGTTTTACAGCTCATTTTACAGATAAGGAAACTGAGACAAACAGGGTTAAATGACTTGCCCAGGGCCACACAGCTAAGAAGTATCTAAGGCCAGATTTGAATTCTGGTCATCCTGACTCTAGACACACCACTCCATTCACTGCCCCACCCAGCTGCCATACAATGACTACACAGGGACAATTAAGTAAGGGAGAGGCATACAAATTCATTTAATGTGTTTCAAACCCAGCTTGCCGACAAAGGTTTATTAATGAAGGACAGCCCGTTTATTCTACATGCAAAGCTTGCTTCTCTTTTCTAGACATCAAAAAGGTGTCCCTTTTATTGATGAGAGTCTACATAGGTAATCAGCACCATAAATGCCCAATTTAAACATTGTCCTCTGGTGGCTATCTCTGTTTCCCTAATGTGCCCATCTCAGTGCTTCTTATGCATTAATACTGACAATCAATTCCCAGGCTTGCCCCATGAGAGACATACTCAGTTCTAAGTCTAAGAAACTTAACAATGTCCTTTTAACTGTCCCACTGAGCATGTGTATTCCTTAGTCTGCCTGAAGTCAAATTTCAATGAAGGTCAGGCGATGTGAAGAAGGGGAAAAAAACAGACTAAGCCAGCATTTTTGATCTAAACCAATGTGACTGCACCATATTTAATATCCCAGCTGTCCTCTCCCCCTTCCATTGCATTGCATGCATATATTTTTGGTCATTGGATATAGTGAAAAAAAAATCATAAGAAACAAAAAGCTATTTTAAAAAGCCACTCTTGGATTTAGAGTCTAAAGAGGATAAAGTATGAGCAGACAGCCATGAGAAAGACATAATAGCATTGCAAGTAAAGTCTAGTGATTTATTGCAAGCTTTACCAAGCTATGACAGAAAGTGCAAGGATCTTCAGAGCACTACAGTAAAGCAGAAAGGCTAAGAAGCCTTATTTTCATCCCACTGGACTCCAAGAAATTGTGAGGTTCAAGTGGCTTTAAACAAGTTCATTTTATGTTAGACTCAATGAGCAGTTAAGCCTAGCACCCAAAGTCCTCTCCATTCTACAGGGATAGGAATATTGCCCTAAAGTATTATATTGTTATTTAATTGTTTAGTCATGTTCCACTCTTCATGACGCTGTGGACCATACTGTCCATGGGGTTTTCTTGGTAAAGATACTGGAGTGGTTTGCCATATCCTTCTACAGTGGAGTAAGGCAAATAGAGGTTAAGTGACTTGCCCACAGTCATACAGTCAGTTTCTGAGGCCAGATTTGAACTCAGGCACAGCATACTATCTACTGAACTACATAAGCTGTCTCCCAGATATGTACTATAGGAGGTGTCTCAGAAGTCTTAAAACTTTAAATTATTTAAATTTAAATAAATTCATTATACATGTGTGTACATTATACACATGTGTACATTGCAACATAAAAATAAAAGCACAGCTTTAGATATTACTCTGTGGCATATGATTATTTGCAGGGCAGCACGGCATAGTGGATAAGGAGCTGTCCTTGGGGTCAAGAAGATTCCAAGGGGTTCAAGTCCTGATTCTGATCTTTTCATGTTACTTCAATTTATCCTGTACTATTAGTATATAGTTGTTGGCATGTTGTCTTCCCCATTAGACTGAGTTCCTTGAAAGCAGAGACTGTCTGGTTTATTTTTGCCTTTCTTTGTATTTCTAGCACTTAGCACAATGCCTGGCACGTGGTAACATTTAATAAATATTTATTGGCTCACTGGCTGATGGACCAAATGAAGTGAGTCCTGGAGATGTGACCCCTAGACAAATCATTCAACCTCTCAGTGCCCTTAGGCTACTTTCTAAGACCCTAAATTGTAGAACAAATGCCTCTCTGCATTAGTAAATAGAGCTTCTTCCCTGGTGCTCCCTAGAACAGGTCTAATAGGTCTGGTCTTTATATATATATACATATATATACATACACATACACATATACATATACATATACATACACATACACATACATATGTATGATTATTGACTACTTGGAACTGAAGTTATTACATAAAAATGAGGAAATCTGCTCATATCCACAGAAAAACATAAATGCAACTATCTTGGTGACCCCTTCCTAAGACTATAAGCCTCCTTCTTGGTATTATTTATAGAATATAGTTTCATTTACAGTAAATCAACTAATTCCCCTCCTCCTTTGCAAAGAAAAATTTTAAAAATTAATCATGCTCTACCATTTAAAAAAAAACCCATAAACCTAAGACTGCTATTAAGATCAGCTATTGCAATACCTAAAACCAGTAAGGATATAAACCAAGGAGAAAGAAAATCCAGCTAAAAACAAACCCGGTCTCCAGCTCCTATTTTTTGTCTGCTATCTGAATTTTCTGGGTTGCACACATTTATCAAATGCTTTTTAAGTAGTAACATAACACCTTTTCTATTATCTCTAAGAATCCCCTGCTGTTTTACCAGGATACAACGTCATTTTAAATTACTGTCATAATCTTTTTTTTTTTTACATCAAATTTTCTCTAGACCCTTCATAGAATAAGCAACAAGATGTGAGCACCACGATTCCTTAGAATACTTGTCCTCTTTTGGCCTCTGAATTTTGAACAGCTGGCTATAAAGATTTGACTTTGGACAAAGTGGCTAACTTTGAGAAATATATACATCCTTTGTAAGATTAGAAATGACAACATACCTCCAAATGATCCCTGATTCTGTTTTTGGTGCCCACAAAGGCCCATTTATCCATTCTCTGGAGCTTTTATCATAAAGTAACTGTCTGTGTTACAGGGTCCAGTTCTAATACCATGTAACTTGAAAGCCTCTTAGAAGGCAGAACAATAGTTTCTCCAGAACAAGAAGCAAAGACAAGATGATTTGGAACAGGCAAAACCAATACACACTAGCACATAGCAGTTTCTTGCATACAGTAGAAGTTTAATAAATGTTTGCTAGATTAAATTGAAGTCACAGGTGTTGTCTTTGTAAAGCATATAAAAAATGGTCATGTACAGACACATCTCATGTTTTTGTTCAGTCATTTCAATCATGTCCAACTCTTCTCTTTGTGAGCCCATTTGGGGTTTTCTTGGCAAAGATACTAAAGTGTCTTGCCATTTCCTTCTCCAGCCCATTTTACAGATGTGGAAACTGAGGCAAACAGGGTTAAGTGATTTGTCCAAGGTCTCACAGCTGGTAAGCATCTGAGGCTGAATTTGAACACAGCTCTTTCTGACTTCAGGCCTGGTCCCCTATCCACTACCCCACCTAACTGCTCCTAGTCAGACGTTTACAGATGATCTTTTTTGGGCAGCAAAACCAAATAACTGTTGGCTGTTTGCTATTTTTCAGGAACATACAATGTATGTGTGAATCAACAATGATAACCGCTCACAATTATAAAGTTCACAATTATATTTTAATACATATTTTTTATCTCATCTGACCCTCATGGAGGTAAATATTGGTAATGCCAGCTATAGGAAGTTGACTGAGGCTGGCGGATCTCTTGAGCTCTGGAGTTCTGAGCTTCAGTGAGCTATGCTAATTGGGTTTCCACTCTAAGCTGAATATCAATATGGTGAACTCTTGGGAATATGGGACCATAAATTTGTACCTTAAAGAGGGACAAACTGGCCCAAATCAGAAATGAAATAGGTTGAAATTTCTGTGGGATCAAGGCCTATGAATAAGCACTTGCATTCCAATCTAGGGGAGATATGGAGGCCCACTCTTAAAAAAAAAAAACAGTGTGGATTGGGGAATAGATTGAAAGGTTGCATAACATATAGGTATAGCCTTCTGAAGCTAACAACTGTCTGAGTTAGAATCTGAACTCAAGTCTCCCAGACTCAAACTTCAGTACTCTACCTGCTAAACCAGGCTATTGGGACTCTGTACCCTACTGCCTCCAGCACTCCTCCCTTCCCTCTTTCTTTTAGACACAGTCATTAATGGGTTATGAAGAATAGCCTGCATTCAAATATCTTGGGAGCAGCCCATGAGATGGGCTGTTTTCCTTCACTCATTTCAGTCATGTCTGACTCTTCGTGACCCCATTTGGAATTTTCTTGGCAAGGATATTGGAATATCCTTTACAGATGAGGAAACTGAGGCAAACAGGGTTAAGTGACTTGCTCAGAGTCACACAGATATTAAGTGTCTGAGACCAGATTTGAACTCATGAAGATGAGTCTTCCTGACTCCAGGCCTGGCACTTTATCCACTGTGCCTCCTAGATGCCCATGAAAATGAACTCCATGGCAATTCTAACCAATTCAATTCCTGGTCAGGTTGGTCCAGGCCCTGGACAAACCCAGAAAAAATTCTTTTATTAAGGGAATTTGTTCTTTGACGTTTGGATTCAGTCAAAGGACTGCACTTGAGAACTTAGAGGGCCGTATGAGGCCACAAGTTCCCCACCCCCGATCCAGGGAATAGCGAGATATCGAGAATCAACTAATCACATCATCTTTGAGTTGCCTGAAGGCAACCAGTTAACTCTCTCCAGTGGAAAGAATGAGACCAAAGCCCTCTCTCACAGGGAAGTCTGTCCTGGTCTCCTTAATCTTCAAGTATTTACTCCTTTCTCCTCAAATTAAAATGCAATTATTCATCCTGTCCAGCAGAGTGGGGAGCTCTTGGTGGGTCTAGACTGAATCCTGGCACTTAGTACAGTGCCTTCCATACAGGATCATAGATTGTGGTCATCACCTAGTACAAATATCTCACTTTGTAGATGAATAAACTAAGGCCTATGCCAGTAAACAATCATACTAATATTAAGACTAAAATCCACGTGTACTTTATGGTTTTCTTTACATCTATTACCACATTTGGTTAACTGAGCCTCACAACAATCCTCTGAGGGAGATGCTACCATTATCCCCATTTTACACATGAGAAAACAGGCAGAAAGAAGTTCAGTGACTTACACAAGCATTAAATAGGAGGGCTGGGATTCAAATCCACATAGATGACTGAATCCAGTCTTCTTTCCACCATAGAATATTATACATTCTTGTTGGAATAAACTGAATGCGGACCATGCTTTAACTTTTACAGGAGGCATACATATTCACTAGCTATGTGACCTTGGGCAGGTCACTTAACATCTGTCTGCCTCAGTTTCCTTAACTATAAAATGGGGATCTTAATAGTATCTTCCTTTCCAGAGTTACTGTAAGGCTCAAGTGAGATATTTATAATGAGCTTAGCACAGTGCCTGGTACACAGCAGGTGCTAAATAAATGCTAGCTATTATTTGTGTTAGTATTTTATCATTAGGTGCAACACCAATAGATGGGAATGAGATCTGGGTTCTAGTTCTAGTCTTACCACTAACTACCTCTGTGACCAAAAATTTATTTACATTTCCAGGCCCCATTTTTCTTACTGAAAAAATGAAAGGTTTGGATTAGATGGTCACTAAGCTTGTTTCCAACCAGCAGGTCCTATGATTCAATGAAATGCTTTATCTTAATCATGAGGAGGAAAGACAGGAATTTGTTAATATAGACATAGTCAAATGGGAAGAGTTTGGTTAGGTTTTTGGCAACCACTGAATCAATAAAATTGTGTTCTGTTGATGACCAACCCACTTTGGGGTCATTTGGGAGGCAGCATAGTTCAGTCTATTAGATGTCTATGGTCCTTTGGATTTGGAGTGGGGAAGACCTAAGTTTAAACCCTACCTTGGACATGTACTTACCATGCAACCCTCAGCAAATCAAGGCACCTCTCTGACCCTCAGTGGGAAGAATGTTAACATCTTCTCAATGAGCCTCAAATGAGATAATATATTTAACATGTTTGGTGAACCTTAAGGCTATATGTAAATATGAGCTATTATTATTATTAGCTAGGCAGTGTAATGTCATGAATAGAGAATGGTCTTGGAATCTGTAAGACTTGTTCAAGGCCGACATCTGACTCATACTGATCTCTCTCCAAAGTTAGCAATGATCTCTTAATTGCCAAATCCAATGGGCTCTCCTCCTTCCTCATTCTTTCTTGACCTTTCTGCTACTTTTGACAGTCATCCCGTCCTCCTTGACACTCTCTTCTCTTTAAGTTTTCTGGGAAGCATGCTCTTCTGAGTCTTCCACCTATTAGGTCATTCCTTGTCAGTCTCCTTTGATGGAATCTTCATCCAGTTCACATTCTCCAACCCATAGGTGGCCATTAGGGTTCTGTCCTAGGCAATCTTTTCTCCTTCCTCTGTACAATTACCATTGATGATTTCATCAACTCCCGTGGATTTAGTTACTATCTCTTTATATTGACAATTCTCAAATCTACCTATTCCTGCTCTCAATTTCTCTGCTGCCCTCTAATCCTGCATCTCCAAAAGCCTTCCAGACATCTCAAACTGGATGTCCAGTACACATTTTAAACTTAACATGTCACCTTAAAACCATCTGCCCTATTACTGCCAAGGGCAACACTATCCTCCCCTAGCTGACACATACTCCTTGATCCAGTGACACTGGTCTTCTGGCTATTTCATGATCAAGATATTCCATGTCTTAGCTGCAAGCATTTTCTCTGGCTGTCTCCTGTGTCTGAAATGCTCTCCCTCCTCATCTCTGCCTACTGGGCTTCCTTGACTCCCTTCAATACCCAATTAAAATCCCACCTTCTACAGGAGGTCTTCTCCAACTCCCCAGTTCCAATGCTTGCCTTCTGTTAATTATTTACTATTTCTCCTATTTGGAGATGGTTTGTACATATTTGTTTGTGTGTTGTCTCCCCCACTGGACTGTAAGCTCCTTGAGGGAACTGGCTGCCTTTTGTCTCTTTTTGTATCTCCAACACTTATTACAGTGCGTAGACACTTAGTAAATGCTTATTGAACTACTACTGGCTGATTGGGAGGTCTTGTCATTCAACCTTACAGTGTTCCAGGTATCTAAGGCTATAAGTTCTGGAATAAGTGTTAATGTTCATTATTAGAGGGAATTTCTTTCTCAGCAATTCCCTATTCCAAGAAAATCACAAGTCCAGTCCCCAAAAGGTATTGTTATTACAGACACAGTTCCTCTGCATTTGCTAAAATGGTAATAAAATAAAACTAAAAGGCCACCCACATCTTCAGTGGTGCACAGAAGGACACACTGTATTCAAGATAATTAATTTGTTCACTTGTCAAATATAAAACATCGCCTATACCCCTCAAGGAGATTACCATCTGTGATCCTTAAACCAACTTAACCTGCCTTCTTAAGTTACCATAGTCTCCAGAAACAATGAACTCAGAGTATGTAGGAGGCCTGAAAAATCCAAGGATGAAGGCCCCTGCTCTGAGCTGACATAATTTGCTCCTTCCAACCCCTAACTGAACTCCTAGTGTGCCCTTGAGAGTTGAACCAGCTATAAGACAGGTACCAGTCAGTCTGCTCCAGACTGATAAACTGGGCAGCTGAGGCCTTTGTACATAAGCAGACCATCCAATCTTTATAGTCTAGCAGCTCCCAAGGGAAAATATTGCTCCCCTGCCATACTGCTCACTCACACCTCTTCCCTTTCTCTGCCCTTTTTCTCCCCCTTGAGGAGGGTCTAGTCCTTTTTCCCTACCCTATGGCTTCCCCTTTTTTCTGAAACTCACAAAAACCCAAGGTTCTGCCTGTATTATGGGCTCCTTTGTACTTGGTATAAGGAATTCCACATTCACATTCCTTTTTCTCATAATAAATCCAGTTACTACTCACGTCTTGTGAAGCCATGACTTTTGGTTAACAGTAATTCGTGGCAGATGTGGGAGCATGAAGGCAGCCCAAAAGCTGAGGGACCACCTGCTGTAGGCTGCAGATGCTGTCAATGACAATCTGTGTGCTTCATTAGAAAGTCATCCTGGGGGCTGTCACTCAAGAAGTTGGCGTTGTCCATGTCTGGAGACTCCAACTTGTACCTCTTGGCCGGTGGCAAGGGAACCATCTCCCAGGTGGGGTTCGCTCCAAGGCCAGCTCCAGCCTGAGACAAGATATTGTATATCTTGATCATTATATATCATCTATACCATGAGACAATATTTATATTGATTAATAAAAGCTCTAAAAATGTTGTAGGGGTCCAGCAGAGAGAAAGATCGCATACTATGTCTCATACCAATCAAAGTTTCATGAAGGCAATGGCATTTGAGTTGGGTCTTGTACTATTCCAGCAGGCAGAGATAAGGCAGGGAGTCAATCAGTCAGTAAACACTTATTAAACACCTAGAAAGGGCCAGGCATTGTAAGAACAGCATGAGGTGCAAAGGCAGGAAACATTTGAGAATTATCAAAAAGTTCTATTTAAACAAAACATAGACTGTATTACAGAAGCTAAAGATAGAATGAGAAACACACTGTATAGGCCTTTGAATTCCAAACTAAAGACTCTGCATTTCACTTCATAGTCACTGTTTCCTAACAATTAGACTTAGCTAAAAGCAGCATAGAAGATGATGGGTTCCCTCTTGTTAGAGGTCTCTGGCCAAAGGCCAAATGGCCACATGTTAGTAGTATAGCATGTAAGCTCTTCCAGAGGAAGGATGATTGCTTCATTCTTTAAATCCCCAGCCCCTAGCACAATGCCTGGCATGTAGAAGAAGCTTAACAAATATTTGTTGATTGATTCCTATTCAGGTATGGCTTACACTTTAGGGACTCTGAAATGCTATGATTCTGTAAAGAATATGATCAAAGTGAAGAAATGCTTTAAGGAAGATAGAATAAAGTTTGCAGATAGTGGAGAGAAGGCAGAATCGCTGAAATCCTAGATCATGAGCATCTTCTCCAAGAAGCAGAATGATTCTCAAAATAGAGATGGTGAAAATTAATATCCCTAGAGAGGGACCTGCACTCCAAGAGAGATTAGAAGAGAGATGTTCCACCTCACAGGGATATTATGAAGATCAAAAGAGACGCACAATTTGTGAACGTTCTTTGAAAACTGCAAAGTGCCATGTGAACAGAAGGCATTATTAGAGTCCTTAGTTTTGTTAATAATAATAGGGTGTCTGGCTGATGCAAATGACTTCAGTTCTCTAGGCGCAGATTAATTATGTCCCTGGGATTTGAAAGAACTTGAAGATATGATCTTGCAGCCACTCTATGTAATTTTGATGAAATCATGGCGAAATGGAGAGTTGTTGTCCTTGTTTTCGAAATCTAGGGAAAGGAGGATTCCAGAAACCACAAAACAGTATGTTTGATGTAAATCCCTAGCAAAATACTAGGAGATTAATAAGGAGATATTTTGTGAAAACTTGGAAAAGAAAGATAGTAATTAGAAACCACTGTGTGTTAATTTAAGAAAAAAAGTTTTGTCAAACTAACTTCATTTCTAGTTACTAGACTGGTAAAGCAAAGAAATTCTAGGAATGTAGATATTGATTTTCAAAAGGCAAATCTCACAAGATATCCTTAGTCCAGTTAAGTGAGGTTAAACCTGGTGGAAAAATTATATACCATTACTAATATTGCTAACCAGAGTGATAACAAACCGGAGGGAGTTCTCTATTGGCATGCTCTCTATTAGAAGGCTCTGCAATTCATCCTGTATGGTTCAACAATATTACTATGATCACGACATACACCAATAATCAAGAAAGACAAAGCTTTTCATCATCCTTCAGTTCTGTCCACTAGGGCTTGGGGAACTGGCTCCCCCTCCCCTAGCATCCTTAGTAAGTACTTCCCCTTCTGGTAGGCCTTTCTTTTCAAATATGGTATGGGGTTTTCTGGGGCCAAACTATCTCAAGTAGCTTCCTAAATATAATATATTCATAGTCTCTCTCTCTCTCTCTCTCTCTCTCTCTCTCTCTCTCTCTCTCTCACACACACACACACACACACACACACACACACACACACACACACATCTCCCAATTGTGGACATATTCACTGATTGTCCCCCATGTCTAGAGTGCCCTTCCCCCTCACCTTTTGCCTCCTGGCTTCCTTCAAGGCTCATCTAAAGCCCCATCTTCTACAAGAAGCCTTTGTTGATCTTCTTTAATTCTAATGTCTTCCCTCTGTTGATTATTTCCAATTTATCCTGTTTATAGCTTGTGTGTAAACAATTATTTTCATGTTGTCTTACCCCCACCCTCTGAGTCTATGAGTTCCTTGAGGTGAGGGACTCTTTTGATAAATGGTCAAATGATATAAATAGGCAGTTTTCATAAGAAGAAATCAATGCCATCAATAGTCACAATAAGGGGCAGCTAGGTGGCACAGTGAATAGAGCACCAGTCCTGGAGTCAGAAGGACCTGAGTTCAAATCCAGCCTCAGACACTTAGCACTTACTAGCCGTGTGACCTTGGGCAAGTCACTTAACCCCAACTGCCCTTCCAAAAAGCAAAAACAAAAAAGAAAAAAAGTCACATTAAAAAATTCTAAATCGGGGCGGCTAGGTGGCGCAGTGAGTAAGAGCACTGGCCTCGGAGTTGGGATGACCCAAGATCAAATCCGGCCTCAGAAAATGAGCACCCACACATAAATAATGACTAGCTGTGTAACCTTGAGCAAGTTACTTAACCCCAATTGCTTAAAAAAAAAATTCTAAATCACTACTGATTAGAGAAATGAAAATTAAAACAAGTCTGAGGTACCTCCTCACACCTACCAGATTGGTTAACATAACATAAAATAAAAATGACAAATGCTGGAGAGCATGTGGAAAAATTGGAACACTGGTGCACTGTTGGTTAGAGTTGCCAATGGATCCAACCATTCTAGAGAACAGTTTGAAACTATGTCTAAAGGTTATAAAACTGTGCAAACCCTTTGATCCAGCAACACCACTATTAACTCTGTATCCCAAAGAGATCAAAGACAAGGAAAAAGGACCTATTTGTACAAAAAATATTTATAGCAGCTCTTTTTATGGTGGCAAAGAATTGGAAATTGAAAGAATGCTCATCAATTGGGGAATGACTAAACAAGTTGTGGCATATGATTATGAGAAACAGTATTCTGCTATGAAAAATGATGAGCAGCATGGCTTCAGAAAAACCTAGAAAGACTTATATGAACTCATGCAAAGAGAAGTGAGCAGAACTAGGAGAATACTGTACATAATAGCAACAATATCATAAGGATGATCAACTTGGAAAGATTTAGCTTCTCTGATCAAGGCAATGATCCAAGATAATCCCAAAAGATTCATGATAAAAATGCTATCTACCTCCAGAGAAAAATTGATGAACTCTGAATGTATATGGAGGAATCATTTTTTTTCATTATCTTTATTTTTCTTTTGCTTTTTTGGCAATGCAGTTAACATTGAAACATGTTTTTTGTGACTTCACAAGCATAATTGACATCACATTTCTTACCTTCACAATGAGTAGGATGGTGGGGCAGGGGGAGAGAATTGGAACTCAATGTTTTGGTTTTTTTAATGTTAAAAATAAATACATAGTAAATTGAAAGAAAAAAAAGGCCTTTCACCTAGCAAATATTCCCCCAAGCCACAACCCTCAAATTCCAGGGAGACATTTCAAGGAGAAAGATAACTGTAGTTAAAACATGCCAAGAGAGGAGAGGATGAGGGTATCATACCATCACCATATACTATACATACAACAAGCCTTTGTGTTTGTTTTATTGTATTATACTCTATTGTATTATCTTGCCCAAGTCCACACAGCTAGCTAGCTACTACCAAAACTAGGAATGAACTATGGGACTCCTAATTCTCAATCTAGAAAAAGGCAGGTTAGTACCCTGGAATTTTGAGAGCCAGAATACTTGGATTCAATTCTCTGTGACTATGGACAATGCTCTCTGGGCCCCAGATTCTTCTTCTTTTCGAAGAGAAGGATTAGACTGGATATGACCTCTGAGTTACTTTCTAGTTCTAAATCTGTGGCCCACTGTGAATTTTTCATACTGAGCCACAGTGAAGTTAGGACCTTGAGGAATACTCACATGGATTACTAGGTGGGTGATAAGCCAACAATGGAAACATCTGAGACATAGAAGTCAGGGGAGAAGACAACCAAGCTCACCAAGTGATACAAAGAGGTCAAGGAGAACGAGGATTGGGACGAGAGCAGCAATAACGTCTAAGTCACTAGAGAATTCAGTCATGTGGAAAGAGTTCAAGTGTGCTCTTCCCCATATGTTCAGGGTGAAGCAGAACAAAATTTACATTGCATAAATAGAAAACTGTAATGGAAAATTTGAGCAAATCAACTTGCCCTCTGTAGTGGAGAAAGACAACACAGTGGTAAGCAACCACATCTTTGATGGAACTCATCATTTATTTAGCCAGCATCAAAACCACCTAAACAGATGCCATAAACTCTTAACCATTTAGCATTTAAAAAGTAATACTGAAGGGCTTTCGTCACCTTGAAATATGGTGCGTCCAACTGAACATGCTTAAAATGATAACGATAGGAAAAAAGCTTTTTAGTTATGTGTTGGTTCCTTGCTAACCCAACTCTGATAACAGACTGTTTTGTCCTGTGTTAAGGCACAATGCAAATTATTTCAGGTGTCAGTAATAATCCATTTAATCCATCCCCAATCACATGACATGAATTACTATTTCTTCAGCATGGTGATGGGAACCTATATGGAATGCTGGATGTTCCCTCTGGGTTTCCAGACTTCCCAACCCAGAAGGGGAGAGATACAAATCTCCCAGCACTAGGCAGATGAAAGGCAGAGAGACCTTGCTTCAAAACACCAGCACAAAGTTACTCTACCTGCCCTCCTTCCCATGACCCCCAATTTAATTCTTTCCATATATGATACCTTCTTGACTCTTCATAATCTTGTAATAATTCAGTTTATGTAATACGTTAAGGTTTTCAGGGCATTTTTCTCCCACTAACTGTCAGAAGGTGGTACAAACAATATCCCCAACCCCATTAATACAGATTAATACAGTAGGTGAGACATATTCAAGGTCAGGTCTCATGATACCAAGTTCAACACTCTATTATGTTATGTTAACCGGAATTCCCTGCACCTGCCTCTAGCCTCGCGCCAAATTGTCTGATTAATAAAAAAAGCATTCAGCATTAGAACTTCCAGGTTTCCTTTTTATTTGCTGTTCTAGCTCTTTCTCCCCTTTCCCTTCTCTTGGTCATGTCTATTTCCCTGAATAATAAATAATAAATAATAAATTTAATAATAAAATAATAAATTCTCTTGGTCATGTCTATTTCCCTGAATAATAAATAATAAATTTCCCTGACCTCTTAGTGCCCTAGGCCAGAGGTGTTAAACAGGTTGCTATGGGCCAACATTAAAACGTAATTGGAAAACATTTAACAAAATAAATAAGAATGCAATAAAACACAGATAATATAAATATCTGATTTTACAAGTCAGAATGAAGTCTCAAGGATTCATATATACCATTTAATGGCCCTATTTCTATTTGAGTTTGACACCACTATTCTAGGGAACTTTCTAATAACACCATAAATTGCAGGGAAGATGTCAACCTCCATTTGTAAAAAGCATCTTCCCCTAGGAGTTTCTAGTACTAATAAAATCACACATCCTTATCTCCTACCCCAAAGCATACCTAAAGCTTTGGGTAGTGTCCAGCTTACTAGGAGCATCTTCACTGCTAGACTAGATATCACCTAAACAAGCCTTTTATTTGGATAGAGATTTGGACAGACTATTGGATATTCTATTTATGTAGAGGTATGTGGCTATAATAATAAAGCAGTTCACAGGCATCACCCCCATCAGATCCTCGGGACCTCACTGTAAAACAGGCAGGGGAGGTGTTAATACTCCATTTCATGCAGACAGAAACTGAGGCAAAGGGACGTTAAGTGATTTGCCCAAGACCACGCAACAAAATAAGTGTCAGAGAGAAGACATGAACAGAAACCGACTTTCATTCTGGTCTGCTTTGCACCAGACCACACTGCTTATGTTCTCTCTACAGGCCTTCCCTCCATGCTGAATTCTCTCCTCTCTTGGGTTTCCGTTCTTTCCTGTCAGACATTCTCTCCTCACTCCTCATTCCACTTAATAGATTAGAACTGTTTCAGTAAACTTTCTCATTATAAAGTTGTTTCCGCCCGTTTTTAATTATTCCCACTAGATAATATACCCTCCTTCATTTAGAACCACTTCTGGATGGTATTGCTTATTTTCCAAAATGCCCTGCAATTGTGCTGATTACTCAGGGCATTCAGCTTTTAATTCCATAAGGAGTAAGGTAGGCCATTATCAAGAATTATGCTTTGGAAGAAAAACAGCTCAAAATTACATTCCAAGGTGTTTTGTTTTGTTTGTTCGTTTTTGGTCAAAGTATCTCCTCCCTGTCAGAGGACTGATTTGAACATGTTTCTCTCAAACAGCTTGTGAAATAAAAGCCACTTATTATAAAACTAATACCCTCTAGATATAGCTACTCTTCAACTACTGCTTTGCAGTCTCTCCTGTCCCTGTCTCACTCCGTGTAAATAAAAGCAATTCTTGCCACACAAACCTGCTTGACTTTCAATCGGTTGTTTGTTGTCCTTCATGCTCAGAGGACCAAAATGAGATCCCTATATTGGGGTCAAAGTACAGTGTATCCCACTGTAGCTGATAAAGCAAGTTCAGAGTTCTACCACAGGTCAGGCACAAATAGTTCATATGAACATCTAGGGTGGAGATCTTTCTAAATTTTCTCATCTCATGTTTCTTTTGAGCTATTTCAAATCTACTTTGCTCAAAGAGCACAGCACCTTCTTTGATGTAGGTACCCATGCACCTATGCACCCATGCTGGGTGGTCCTGTGCCAGTGTCTCCCACATCACATAATCAATTCCAAAGTTCTTCAGAGAGACTTTGAGTGTCCTTGTATCACTTCCTTTGACTTCCATGGGAGTGTTGCTTTGTTTGAGTTCTCCACAAAATAGTTTTTAAGCAAGCATTTGGCATTTGAACAATGTGGCCAGCCCATCAGAGCTGCATTTATCTGCAGAAGAGTTTGAATGCTCAGCAGTTCAGCTTGAAAAAGGACCTTAGTGTCCCGTACTTATCTTGCCTATTGATCTTCAGTATTTTCCATTCAAATGGAAGTGATTCCGTTTCCTGGCATCCAGGTTTCACTAGTATACAACAGTGAGGTCAGCCCAATGGCTCTGTATACCTTCCGCTTGGTAGGCAGCCTAATACCTCTTCTCTCCCACACTTTCCTTCAGAGCCTCCCAAACATTGAGCTAGATCTGACAAGGCATTGTGTCAATCTCATCATCTATGTGTACATCCTTGGAAATTATACTGCCAAGGTAAGTGAACTTATCCACAGCATTCAAAAATTCTCCATTTCCTGTAACCAATGGTTCCATGTATGGATAGTGAAGTGTTGGCCAGTAGAGAACCTCTGTTTTCTTGGTGTTCACAGTTAGGGCAAAATTAACATAAGTGGCAAATAATCCATTCATACTCTGTTGCATTGCAGTCTCGAGGCTACATTGAGTACACACTCATCACCCAACAAAAAGTTATGCAGCAATAATCCCTCTTACTTTAGTCTTGGCTTGTAGCCTTTTCAAGTTAAAAAATTTACTGTCAACATAGTCATAGTAGCTGTTGATGCCATTTTCATTCTCATTGAAGGCATCTGACAACATCACTGAAAATATCATGTTAAAAAGCATGAGAGCAAACACACAGTCCTGCTTCATTTCATTGGTGACTGGGAAAGCCCAAGAACATCATCCATTATCCAAACACCATGCAGGCATGCCATCATGAAACTGACATAAAATACTGATGAACGTCTTCAGGCAGCCAGATTTTGCCAAGATCTTCCACAAGTCCCAGCAACCTGATTTTCAATTACTAGGGATGTCAGCCTAACTGATTAGGGGTGACATCATTCCATAACTCAGCACACAGATATTGGTCAATAAGAAAGAAATCTCTATTTAGAAATCTGAGTACTTTTCTGGTGATTTGTTTATTCATAAATTAATTCACCAGAAGCTACCTAAAAACACCCTGAATCTCCTCTCCCAAAAAACTAGAAATAGAAAGACATACCAAAGAATTAAAAAGCATTCAACTTCAGTTACACCAAAAATGACAAAATTAACCCCACTGGGTCTCAAACATCAAGCAGGAAAGCACCCAAGAATTTCAATTCACACAAAATCATTGAGAAGTATGTGAACAGAATAATCAAATTTAGTAACTGATGGTAGTGGCTAATCCAATCCAGTATTTGTTATTACTTGAGACAGAGTCTTAAAGTTGGAAGGGACCTTTCAGGTTTTCCAGTTCAATCTCCTATCTGATGTGGAGATCCCTCCCTAAAACATACCAACAAGTAGTCCAGGTTCAGTGTAAAGACCACCAGTAGCAACAAGGGACTCACTACTTTACAAAGCAATCTACTTCATTTTTCAACGACTCCAATTGTTGGGAATAATGATGAGTATTATGATGATGATGATGGGGATGGTGATGATGATGATATGTACTTAGTGATTTAAAGTTTGTGAAGTTTTTAATATATATACTCTCACTTTAGTTGTGCAACAAACCTATAAACCTATGAGGTAGGCAGTGCAGTTATCATCACCTTTTTACAGGTGGGGAAATCAAAGCTCAGAAATGTTAAGTGATTTACCCAATAGGATCAATCAAGGGAAAGAAAATAAATGCTAGTTAGTTGAAAATAAAATTTAATTTTTGAAAAAGAAAGTAATTGTAAAAGTAAAGGACTTGTTATATGCTAGATACGTTGTTAGAAGTTGGGGATACAAAAACGGTAAAGAGGACTTGAGTTCAAATTTTACCTCTCTTACTACCTGTGTGAGTTTAGGCAAGTCATTTACCCTTTCTGGGCCACAATGTCCTTTTCTGTGAAATCAAAGTAGCCTCTAAGTTCCCATTCAGCTCTAAATCTTTGATCTTATGATAAAACTGTAATGGTTCTTGAACACAAGGCACTTTCATAGCTAAGCATCAGAGGCAGGATCTATACTTGCTTTTCAGACTCCAAGTCCTGGATTTTTTTTTTTGGAGGGGGAAGGCAAGGCAATTGAGATTAGTGACTAGCCCAAGGTCACATAGCTAGTTAAGTGTCAAGTGTTTGAGGCCGCATTTGAACTCAGGTCTTCCTGGTTTTAGGGCTGGTGTTCTACTTACTGCACCACCTAGCTGCCCCCAAGTCCTGGATTTTATCCACTACACCATGCTATATTGGGCTCATTATAACTTCACCCACTTGTCCTAGTTTTCTCCTCTGAGCCAAGGAGCCACATTAGCACAATCGCCCTACAAAACCATAAAGTTAATGTCCATCTCATTTCTTTCCTCTCCACTCTAAAACATCCCCAGTTCCTCATATTGCTTACATTACAATTACACTACCTCCCCTGGCCACCCCTGCCCTATCTTGGTTGCCTTACTTCAGATGTGTTCTAGTTTGTCAATGTCACCTAAACCTGAACACAATCCTCCAATGTGACCTCCTCCACACTTATTCATGAATATGGAATATCCAGCTGGTCAAGTGGCTTAATCAAATTCCCTATCTCTCATAGGTTACCTTAAGCTTTTGCAGACCAGCCCATTTTCTATGATTTAATCTTCATACAACACCACCAGTGATTAGTTCATCTCCCTGCTCAAGAGCTTTCATGGACCTCTATGACCTACTGGATACAATCCAAGCTCCATACATGACCTGGCATTTAAGAGTCTTCATGATGTACATCCAAACTACCTTTCTGTCTCACTTTCTACCACCATCCAGCCTGGTCTGAGCTCCATACACCATCATCATCATCACCACCACAACCACCACCATTACCATCTTCATCATCATGATCATCATTCATCATTATCACTATCATCATCATCATCAACAATAGTGACACTTATGTAGTATAAAGTCCTTTACATACATTATCTCATTTGATCCTCACAACAACCCTGGGAGGTAAGTATTATTAATATCCTCATTTCCTTCCTCCTAGTTCAACCCTCTATCCACTACACCAGAGATGTCAAAGCCCCAGACACTCCCCAGTGCAGCCTAACAAGATTAAAATGTAATTGGGAAATATTTAACAAAATAAAGATAAAATAGAGCTGACAGGAAGGAGGAGCAGGCTGGGAGCAGAGCGCAGTCCTGTGAAGGCCATGCGAGGGCTGTGCCAGCACAGACCAGGCCAGAGCATGTCACAAGGGACTGAATCACTGGCAGCTATGGCAGTTTTTCACCCATGTGTTCTGAATTAGCCATTAAAATACAAGCTCTTTGAGAAGAGGAATCATCTTACTTTTGTATTTCTATCTCCAATGCTTAGGATCTTACTTGTCATATGGTAAGCATTTAAATATTTTTCATTCATTCAAATAGACCCTCTCTCTGAAAAACAATTTACAAAAATTTAATTAGATAAGTTTCACATCCATGCCAAAAATAAGCTATCCCATCAATCAGAAAACATTTGTTAAACACACTACCAATAAAGAGAGAAGAAAGAGAAGCAGAGTCAGATTTTATATTCTTAGGCTCAAAAACCATTGCAGATGTCGACTGCAATCATGAAATTAAAAGACACCTGCTCCTTGGAAGGAAAGCTATGGCAAGTCTGGACAGCATACTAAAAAGCAGAGACATCACCTTGCCAACAAAGATCCACACAGTCAAAACCATCAATGTATGGCTACAACGGTTGGCCTATAAGGAAAGCTGAGTGCCACAGAATCAACACTTTCAAACTGTGGTCCTAGAGAAGACTTCTGAGAGTCTCTTGGACAAAAAGGAGGTCAAAGGAGTCAATACTTAAAGAAATTATTTCAGGCTATTCACTGGATGATCAAATACTGAAGCTTAAATACTTCAGTCACATAATGAGAAGATGTGACTGATTGGAAAAGACCCTGATGGTGGGAAACATTGAAGGCAAAAGGAAAAAGGGGACAGGAGAGGATGAGATGAATAGATAGTGTCATGGAAACAACAAACATGAACCTGGACCGACTTTGAGATATATTGGAGGATACAGAAGAACCTGTCATGCTCTGGTCCATGAGATCACAAAGAGCTGGGCATGACTGAATGAATGAACGACAAAATCAATAACATGTTTTCAAGGAGTTTTCATTCTCTTTTTGATTCTTCCAAGTCCAAGTCTTCTTAGGACCAGAAAAATCTGGTCTTAAGACCTGGGTTAAAATCCTGCCTCTGATACACCGTGGCCATATGACCTGGGGTAAGTCACTTAACTGCTCAATACCCCAGGCAACACTGTACAACCATAATTAACAAAACAAACATCCGTGAGGTGGGGAGGAATAGCACCACACTAATGGAATCACAGTCCTAGCCAACAAAAAAGAAAAATATTCCCATTTTGCCATGATATCCTGCAGTCTGGTAGGAGATCTGGAAATAACTGCTGACAACAATATTTCTGATCTTCCTCTTCTCACTTGTACTTCTATCAATCCCAGAAATAAAAGGAGTGACATAGGAATATCTCTGATTTCTTTTGACAGTTATTACTAAAAACTTGCTGAAATTTGAAAACAGGCAGGAAAGAAATATCCTGATCATAAATATATCAGAGGGTGGAACATGTGGTAGAAAATCACAGTAGACTTGAGAATAGAGAATCAAACCACATATCCCTCACTTTCTACAAATCTCACTAAGTTGTTAGTGGTCATTCTTTCAGTCAGCCCAGAGAAACCATTTGACAGCCTCTCTGGCTCTGTTGATGCTCAAGCCACATGAGTGTTAGCTAACCCTAGAGTCATTTTTGATTCACTTGCTGTGTGATTTTCAAGCCAGCACAGAATATCCAATCAATGTAAGAGCCAACCTCACACATCCCAGTGAGATTTGAAACATGCCTAGACTTTCCTGGAGAAAATGGATTATTCCCGGGGTGGGAAAATGTTTGTAACTCACTATATCTTGCATCTATCCACATTCTTTGTTATATGTTGAGTTCCCTTTCCTGAGATTAACATCCTTTTTTTAACATTAAAAGATCCTTTGTTATATAGTGAGGCTGAATTGTGAACTGTGCTCTTAAATAAATAATTTCTTCTTGAATGTTAATTACACTGACAATTATACTGAAGAACATTTTACATAAATACAGTGTTACAGTTTCTAATAACACTACAATGCCTCCTAAAAAAGAAAAGGCATCTGTAGGGGGGAAAAAAGAGTCTAACACATTGGATAAATGTGAAATATTTGCTATATTGAATATTAATCTGTATATCTAGGAAATACACTAAAGACTACAGTACAACCTTGCAGTTAAATATTCATAAAGGCAAAGTATAAATACTTCATATTTCTTATCTGTTCAGGGAAAAGACAAATAATGGGTATCCTTAAGTGTCTGAGGCAAAAGTTAGCTCATCTAAAAACCTAAATGATCCATTTTCAACGTTAGCAAATTTTGTTGAGCACTTTCCAGGTCATTTTGTGCTAAATAAACCCCATCTGATGATTATGGTAATAATTTGGGGGCTTTCTAGCTAAAACATTGCACTCAGAGTCAGAGGTCTTTATCCTTGGATTTGCTATCATATATGCGATGTTAGTCTTGGTCTTCCACAGAAATTTCAATAGAAATTCATTAAGGCAGAGACAGAAGTTGGATCTACTTAAGCACTTTGAGGATCTGGGTTTCATTAATGTAAATACTCTCTTCATCAAAGTGCATGGCAGCCCCTCAATGTTTTAGTGCCTTAGTAGCTAGTATTCTAGAATTCCTGGGACTAGAAAAAAAATTCATCAATCACTCTGCAGCAAGATGACAATAATCTGCTCATTTATCTAGCTCAGTCTTCATATGATGAGCTCAGTCCATCATCAGATTATACACAATGTCTTCCATGTCATTCCAGCTTGGCAAGACCTACCATGGCTTGTTCTCTACTAGCTCAGCCATGATGAACCCAGGATTACTTCCAAACCATAAAACATCAGATTAGGTCCACCACCACCCTGTTGTTTGGAAGGGGAGAGGGAAGAGAGCAAAATAAATTAATTCATAGAGGCAGGAAAAGAAGGGAAATTGGTTGCTTATGGTCATGTAGACAAGATAAACCACTGAATCAGTTAATTAATCAATAAGAATGCATTAAGTGCTTACTTAGTCCACCTGCCACCCATTCTCACCTGTGACTCCAAAAGCTGTAGCATGTGCAGCAACCAAACGCTGGTTGAACTGTCTAGGCAGATGGGCTAAACCAGGTTGAGAGTAACCAACAGGCCTCCAACCTGTCGGTGAGTTAGGGGAATGTCTACCCCAAGCATATGAATACTACTCCCCTCCCCCCCCCCACACTGAATGGGTGGATGAAAACAATTTGTTCCAGTGTAAATGAAGGCTGAAGCAGGTGGTGTGGAGCACTTGGGCTTGCTTGGTCAGACATCAAAGACACCAAGGTCATCCACTGCATTCTGGGACATTGCCAATCATCCTAACTTCTATTTTGCCACTGGATTTTGATGACTCTGGAAGAGAGAGTGAGATTGATGACTTTGTACAACTCTACTTCATTTAAATCCAATTCATATGTAAGTCAAGACTTCACCCATGATGTCACTAGTCCTCTCTGCAAGCAAAAAACATAAAACAACAACCCTAGCACAAAGCCGGGCACTGTGTAAAGCACTAAGGATATAAAGAAAGGCTCAAACCATCCCTGATTTCAAGGAGTTTGCAATCTAGTGGAGGAGATCACAGACAAACAACAATGGACATACAGGATATAAACAAGGCAAATGAGACATAGTCAAAAGTGGGGAGGCACCAGAGGAGGGAAAAGGAAGAAGGGAAGGAAGAACTCTTGCTGAAAGTAGGAGTAATTTTTTTAACTGTTGAACCTGTTGTGTTTGTTTTTCATTCCCTGATCTCTTCCAGATGCTAATGCCTGCCCCCAGGCAACTCCTAAAAATTACTACGGGTGTATGCACATATATATTCATACACACACATATGCAGGTGAATCTGTTCCTGTGTGTTTTAGTGTCTGTATGTGTGTTTCTGTCCTTATGTGTGTTTATTGTTTCCTCCAACAGAATGGAAACTGCTTGAGGGCAAGGACTGTTAGGTTTTTTTTGGCTTTGCTTTCTCAGTACCTAGAACAGTGCCCTTTACATAGGAGACACTTAATAATGCTGGAAGACTGATTCATTTTGCATTATGAATGCTTGCTTGCTAATGTGGCCTTCTTGGACCAACAATACTTCTTTGTGTTCCAAATGTTTAATGAGGCCCCAATAAGGAATTCCTTAAATTAGAGTAAAAAAGTTCCAGCAACTGAGTGCTAGTAACAGGGTTTCGTTTTGTTTTTTTTTTAATCTAAATCAACTGTGTCCTTTAGGGGGGCAAGTGTCCCTAAAAGGGAATGTTAATGGCCAGCCTTAGAATTCTTAGTGCGGTTACTACCTTTAAGTGACACAGAGGGCAACAGACCCAATATCTAATGCTTAGAACTATCATGAAGAAGAGATTTTTGTTGTTGTTGCATTGAAATTAATGAACATTTCCCAATGTAGTGGACATTAAGATTTTAGCTAGATATTTTCTGGCATGGTTGTGACATATTTTTTCTGGTCAATATATTGGTTGGTGGGATCTAACCAAGTAACCCAACCAAGCAGATATCAATTATCCTGAAAGTCGCTCTCTAAAAGCGCAGATATGTCATACTGAGCCTTTTCATCTATCAGAGAGCTAAAGGATATTTACAAATAATAAGTTTCATGCTTTTCTATGGCATCTGACTCAGGCACCAAAGTATACTGGCTTCAAAAAGTGCTAGGATAATTTGATTTGAGCACAATGAACTTTGACGTTTATATGAACAAGACAAGTTCAACACCTCTAAACACAGAGAAGACAAAGAAGTGGCTTTCCCTTGCCTTAGAGATGCCAAGTGTGTATTATGATCATTCCCTCTCTTTGTCTTCCTATCCTTGTTCATTCCTTTGTGGGTAGTGGCTACTGCAGTAAGAAGGCCTTCTCTTTATCATCATGGCTAAGTTCTTTTTTTTTTACAATGAAATAGTGTTTGTTTTTCTCTCTTTTGGGTTAATAGCCTTAAGAGCTGGTAATTACTTCTTCCTGGCACCCCAATACCACTTTTTCCCACTTTAACTCTTGGATATTTTATATGCAAATCAGGGATAGAATGTCTAATTCAATCAATTTAATAAACACTTACTAAGCACCTACTATGTGCCAAACACTGTGCTAAGTATGAATGATACAAATTAGAAAAAAAAAAAGACAGTCCCTATTCTCAAGCAGTTTACAATCTAACGAGGGAAAACAACACAGAAAAGAAAGCTGGAAAGTCAGGTGGAACACCAAGAGCAGCATCTTAGTCTGTGGAGTCTTAAACCAAGTAGAGCTGCTCAATTAAAATGCACATTTGACTGAAAAGTCCAAATCCCAGTCCTCCATAAAGGAAAGCTTTAGGAGTAGTTTAACACAGAGGGCAGAGAAGGCTCAGGGAGTTGGGAAGGTGTCAAACATTCAGGACTGAATTAATCCTCATGCTTATCCCTGACGTGGGTTTGGGGGTCGAAGGCTGCATCACATTCCTTGGAGTCCAAACCAAGCAGAGCTGCTAATGGAAAATGAAGAATGGACATCACAGTGGTCTTCAAGTGTTGCTACAAAGAAAAGGGATTAGACAACTTTGGAGGCAACTAGGTAGCATGTTGAATGAGTGAAGAAGACTTGAGATTCAGTGATCCTACCCTTGTAGGATCCTATAGAGTAGACAGATGCAACACTCTCACCTCCTTATTCTCAAAGAATGAGAGTAATAAAGGTTCATTCCCTCTACACTTGTTGGGGGAGAAAAGAGGGGGGAACTTAAAGCTTCAGGAATCATCTCTTCATGTTAGACTTAATTTAGACTTCATTTTAGACTCTTTTAGACTTTCAACAATAATGACACATTATATAATCATGTGGACAATCATTTATTAAGCATTTACTATCTACCAGACACTGCACTCTAATCCCTAAGGATAAAAAGACAAAAAGGCAATCTGCCCTCAAGATGCTTATATTTGAATGGGAGAAACAATATGCAAATAGCTATGCTTCCAAGATCTATCTGAACATAGTCTACCAATTTTTACTTGGAGGTTTTGAACAGGATGTGTCCTGTACATATGTCAGGCAAAGATCTTAACCTCACATCAAGTTTTATCCCAGAATTTTGAGAAAGTGATATACTTTGGAGGCTGAATCAGATGCTAACAGAAAATCAGGAAACTTGTTCAGAAAATACACAAAGTACAATTCAGTCTCTTCAGTAAAGGTGTGTGCATGAATGGATCATTGGGGTTTTCTATTAACTAAGCTTACTGCTTATTAAGCATAAAAAAATCATTTGATTCAGTAAAGCAAAATACTAATTGAAGTGTTCTCTTCCAGTGAGGTGTCTCCCATCCACATATTAAAACCATCCAAGATTCTACTGAAAGATATAACAACAGAGATATCTCTGTTCAGTAATTCTGATCACAATCATTGGAGGCAAGGTATAAAAGAGGGAGCTGGATGCTCACCAAAGAAATTTACCAGTGTGATAAAGTAGATGCAGTGCGGAATCCAAAATGAAGAGGGATTTCTGATGTTCTTGTAAATGATGCTATACTGGTTGTATCAAACTCCAAAATAGTGGAAAGACACTGGTAACCACTCAAAAGAGTTTGGCCTGACCATACAAGGGAAAAACCTAGTAGACTGAAGTATATCGGACTGCAATATGCATTTGGAGGGATGACCAAAAGGATCTGTCTATTTATGTGTTTATCTGGGATAGGAAGTATAAATGGATAATAAGTTTGGACCAAAACGCATCAGTAGGGGAGTGGGATGGACTGCCTTCAGGAAACTGCAAAGCTCCTTTAAAGACCCCAGACTTCTCCCAGTAACAAAGGCCTACCTTTATAATGTCAATGTTCTATGTTAGTTATTATGAAACTGCAAAACATGAAAAATGAAAAATCTCTGAGGAAGTGAAATGAGCATCACAGAAGGATCATTGAAGAGGTGTGGAGTGCATAGATATTTTACATACGGAACTTCAAAGAATGACAGAAGCAAATTATATTGTTAGGGAAATGTATCATAGAGGAAAATGATGTGGTTATGTAGTGATTATGATAGATGGCATGAAGCCAGCATGAGTGTTCCACTGGAATCTTCATATGATAAGTGAAAATGAGGAAGGCCTCTAGCCCACTGGATGGACATCCCTCCCCCACAGTGAATTTATGGGCGGTCATAGATAAATATTGCACAGAATGGGCAGATGTGGATAGATGCTGCATTGACCATTATTAAAATCTGGAAGAAGATAAGAAAATTCCATTTCAGAAGGGAAAGTTAAGGCAGTGATGAAAGGAGCTTCTGACAAAATTTAACATGTCTTGGTAACAAAATACAAGACATATAAAGAATGCTTTGAAATTGCAAAGCACTCCACTAATGTTATCTCATTGGAATTTCTCAACATGGCAGGTGTTCAGTCAAATTTTATAGATGAGGTAATGGGAGTGAAAATAGGTTAAGTGATTTGTCCTTGGTCATAAGAGTCAAAGGTAGATTTGGACATAGATCCCTCTTACTCCAAGTGCAACATTCTATCCATCAGGACATGCCCTCTGTCTGACAACATAGCTTTAGTTTTCTCTATATTATGTAAAATCACAAGAGAGGTCAGGAAGGTACCAGTCAGAGTAAAATATTTAAAAGTAGCCAAGGATAGTGAAAGCATTCATGGAAACATCACTAGATGAGTTCCAGACATTGTCATTTCCCATGTTTTCTAATACTTCATGGGAATAAATTGGGTAAATTTTATCTTCTGTTTTTAGAGAATTTTAGTCAGGCAGCTATATAACTGCTACAATTTAGTTGCTGTTCAGTCATTTTTCAGTCATGTCTGACTTGTCATGACCCCGTTTGGGTTTTTATTGGGAAAGGTACTAAAGTGGTTTGCCATTTCCTTTTCCAGCATATTTTACTGATGATGAAACTGAAGCAAACAGGGTTAAGTGACCTGTCTAGGTCACACAATTACTAAGTGCCTGAGGCCAGATGAACTCAAGAAGATGAGTCCTCCTGACTCCAGGTGCAACACTCTATCCACTACACCAATGGAAGGGCCTATTTTCAAAAAGAATAGACAAAACAATGAATAGACATCATTGTTTTTCACCCTAAAATAAGACCTCTCTCTATTTCTGTATCTGTGGCATTTTTCCTTCCCCAGTAGCAGGAAACCTTACTGATATCTTAGTAATTCTCCCAATCACAGCTCTGAGAAACAGTGTGAGAAAAGATACTATTATTCCAATTTTGTCGAAGGAGAAAATAAGGCCTAGTGAAACAGAGGCACTCATCCACATGATCACATGGTGAGTAACATTACTGGTACTCTCCCAGCTATCCCTACTGACAAAAATTGCTCTCCACCATCTCCTATAGATCATTCATCTCTGCTTTGTTTCTGCCTCATGAGGATGCAGTGATAAAAAGTGATATCACAAAGATGTAAAACCTGTGGGAGTTTGAATGCAATATCATATTTTCCGCCTATCTCAAATTAACTTGGTATGAACAGAAAAATGATCACATTCACTTACTACATGTTATCAGCTGCTATGGATATTTGTTTGGGTTTTTTCCTATATCTTGGTTATGAAAGGCAGAGCTGGCTTTATACCAAAGCAGATTTTGCTTTCTTGATTTGAAAGGTGACCTAACTACCTTAATATGGTGTCCAGTAATACTTGAAATTCTGTCATCAGTCTAAAAGTGCACTCGTATATGAGAAGAGGCCAATTAAGCTAATTAATACTAATATAGAAATAACTGATAATAGCTTAATGCCTTACTCCTCTCCATTATACCCTTACTATATAAGAATGCTGCATGTTCTGACTAATGTGGATATGTGTTTAATATGATTGTACATGTGTAGCCTATACCATCTTGGGGAAGGGAGAGTGGAGGGACGGGAAGAAAATTTAGAACTCAAAATCATATAGAAGTGAATGTTGAAAACTGAAAACAAATAAATAAATAAAAATTTTAAAAAAGAATGCTTCATGTTCTACCAACAAAGGAATCTATTAGTTCATTAAAATATAAATTCCTTAATTTGCAGTCAAGGTCCTCTTCAGTTTTGTTCCAAACCTCCTTTTCAGACTTAGTGCATACTATTGCCCTCATACATTCTATGATCAAGGCAAACTAGACTTATTGACTATTTTTTGAAAATTTGTATTGATGATTTTGTTGTTATATCACAATATCACAACTAAGAGACCATTGAGAAGCAATCAGATAGAAAGAGAAGTAGGAGAATATGATTCATCAAAATCAAGGAAAGAAAGGAGGTCAAGAAGAAAATGATGGTCAACATTGTCAGATGCTGACATTTGGAGAGAGTGATTTTAGAAGAAATACTGATTTTGAAGCCAGATTGAAGTATGATGAAAAGGATACATGGTGTTAAAGGAAATACAACCCATATAGACTAATACTTTTTTTAAAAGTTTATCAAGGAAGGGTAAGAGAGAAGGGCAATATATTGAGGGGACAGCATGGTCAAAGGATGAGTTTTCTTATGATGCTCAGTGGCAGAAGAGTCAAAACCAATTAATGAAAAGAAATGCTAGGGAAGGTGGCCTAGCCATACCAGATTTTAATCTGTATTATAAAGCAGTAGCTATCAATACTATTTGGTACTGGATGAAGAATAGAGTAGTGGATCACTGGAATAGATTAAGTACACGAGACACAGCAGTCAATGACTATAGCAATCTACTGTTTGATAAACCCAAAGACCCCAGTTTTGGGAATAAAAACTCACTATTTGACAAAAACTGCTGGGAAAACTGGAATATAGTACAGCAGAAACTGGGCATAGACCATTATCTTATGCCATATACCAAAATCAGGTCTAAATGGGTGCACAATCTAGGCATAAAGGCTGATACTGTAAGAGTCTGGGAGAGCAAGGAATAGTGGACCTATCAGATTTATGGAAAAGGGAGGACTTTATGACCAAACAAGAGTTAGAGAGCATTATGAAATGCAAAATTGATAATTTTGATTATATTAAGTTGAAAAGTTTCTCTACAAATAAAGTCAATATAATAAAGATTAAGAGGGAAGTGGGAAATTGGGAAAGAATTTTTACAACCAATATCTCTGATAAAGGCTTCATTTCTAAAATATAGAGAGAATTGAGTCAAATCTATAAGAATACAAGTCATTCCCCAATTGATAAATGGTCAAAGGATATGTATGAACAGGCAGTTTTCAGAGGAAGAAATTAAAGATATCTATAAGCATATGAAAAAAATGTTCTGAGCTACCACATCTCACCAGTCAGATTGGCTAAGATGACAAAACAGGAAAATGACAAATGCTGGAGAGGATGTGGAAAAATTGGGACACTAATGCATTGTTGGTGGAGTTGTGAACTGATTCAACCATTCTGGAGAGCAATCTGGAACTACACTCAAAAGACTATAAGTAATTTCATATCCTTTAACCCAGCAATATCACTTCTAGGGCTGTAATTCTTGCATCAGAGACCAAATGTATAGGTAAATGAGTTAATTAGATGAATAAGAGAACCACCTTATTCTCTGTGGTGGGAAGGAAGAATGACAAAATGGATACAGTTGCTAAGAAATTTTTGAAATATGAAGTAGGTATGTTAAAAGAAAAAATAATTCCTATATCATAGCTTCCATCTTTTATTTGGGTATGATGACATATGCATAAAATTACAGCCACTGGAGAAGGCTGAGGCTGATTGTCCTGTCTACACAAATATTCATCTGAGAAAAATCTAAACAATTTAGTGAACTATAAGCATAATATGAAACAAAAGCATAATATAACGACCAGTGAAGCATATGTGACTTTGGCCCATATACTGAGAGACAGACAGACAGACAGACACACAGCACACACACACAGACACTTAGACACACAGACAGAGACAAAGAGAGACAGAGGGAGTGTTAATGTCTAGAACCAGGGAGGTGATGGTACTGATGTACTCCATCATGGTTAGACGACATGGGGAGTACTGTGCTACGTGCCACATTTTAGGAAGGTCATTAATCAATTGAAGAGCATACAAAAATGGCAGCCAGAAAAGTGAAGAGTCTGAAGATCATGCTATTTGAGAGTCAGTTGAAGGAAATAAGATACTTAGACTGGTGAAGAAAACACTTTAGGGGAATATTTAGCTTTCTTTAAAGTCTTTGAAGGCTTAATACATGAAGAGGGATTTGACTCGTCTTGGTTCACTCCAGAAGTCAGGGCTAGGATCAATGAGTAGAAGTTGAAAAGATGCAAATTGAAGCTTGCCATCAGGAAAAGCTTCCTAACCAACTGTTATCCAAACAGGAAGGTTGGATGACTACTTGTCAAAAGTATTTTAGGGGAGATTATTGTTCAGCCCAATGGCCTCTGACCATGTCAACTGTCAATCTGCGATTCTGTGACATGGTGCTTTAATTTTCATAGTTTTCTTTACACACATTATTTCATTCATTCTCTGAGATTCTTCCTATCTCTCGTCTTATAATGCTTCACCTACTCTTATTTTTCAAAGATTACTTGCAGTGTCTCAGCAAGCACATCAACCAGTTTTGTTTTGTTTTCTTAGTTCCTTGAGATAGTTACTCATGTGATGACTCCTAATTCTATTTTTGGACCACTTGATAATAGCAAATGAGCTTGTTAGAACTGTTCCTACAAATGTATTTGTAGCATTTCTTTAGTGTAGTGCCTGTACTGAAATAAACTTGTAGTATTTTATTTTAGTAGGTCCTTTTTTAAATTGTTACATACAGCCATAGTTATGTCCATGAAAAGGAAAGATTTATCCTTATTTTATACTTTTTTTAATACCAAATAATTGATCATTTGACTTTTACTCACATTCATCATAGAAAATCATGGTTTCCTATTTGAATGGTATTGTATATAAACCCTACTTGCATAAAATCACTAACATCCTCTATAATTTTAATGGCTTCCGAAGTATATTTTTAAGTTTTTCCAGATACAGGAGAGTCATTCCCAAATCATTCAGATGATAACTACTAATTAACTCAGTCACAGAGAGTCATAGCATACCAGCTGGCAAGTCTGAAGACTTATGCTTCATGCCAACCATCCTGTAGAAGAAATGACTGATCGATTTGATGGAAAGTCATTTAAGAACAGTTCTGGGAAGGTGTGAATACTACAGCTCATGAGGATATTTGGCCTAGAGAGGAGAAAACCGTGGGCTGGAAGGAGGAGGAGGAAAAGGAGGGGAAGTCCAACCTGATAGTTGCTTCCTGTACTTGAAACATTTACACGTGGAGAGCAGATGGCACAGTGCATGCGGCAGAGAGTGGACAGCGAGGCAGACAGCAGACGGCATGTGGCAGACAGTGGATGCACAGGGCATACAGTGGAGGCAAGTTGATCCACCAACTGCAAGAGCCATTCCCGGGCCTATCACTTCAGAGCTGGAATCTGTCAGAGCTGGGTAAGAGACAAATGCAGGGTCCACAGCAGTGACAACAGCTACTCCTGGGACTATCAACCCACAGCCTGGAAATTTAAAAAGCACCTATCTGAATTTCCAAGGACCAGGAAGGCAGAGTGAAACTCAACTGCTCTCATCCCATTTCCCCCCCCCCACACACACACACACACACCCTGAAGAAACAGTAATTATTGCCCCAGAGCAAAATTTTAAAATAGTGAAGGCTTGGGAGTCCTAGAGAAAGGGCGTGGCTAAGGCCCTGCCTCAAAATGTGTAAAAAAAAAAGCAGATTGTAAAGACAAAGACTCTAGAATCCTATTATTGCAATCTGGAGGAACCAAATTCAGAAGGCAACAGCATTGACTCCACAGCCACAGATGAAGCCACAACAGGGAATGTGAATTGGTCTCAAGGACTTTGAAAACCAAATTAGAGAGGTAGAAGATAAATGACTAATTCATTTAAAATCAAAATTTCAAAAATAGAAAAACATTTCAATGAAGAAAACAGCTCCTTAAAAAGAAAAATGTGTGAAATGGAAAAAGAGGTTCAAAATCTAACTAGAGAAAATAAATCCCTAAAAACGAAATCTGAACATAACAGCTTTAAAAACTAACTGAGGAAAATAATTTGCTAAAAATTAGAATCAACTAAATTAAATCTAATGACTCCATAAGGCACCAAGAATCAGTCAAACAAAACATCAAGAATAAAAATTAGAAAAAGAGGTAAAATATCTCAGTGGAAAAATAACTGACCTGGAAAACAGATCCATGAGAAATGATCTAAGAATTATTTGTCTACCAGAAAATCATGATGAAAAAAGAGCCTGGACAACATCTTCCAAGAGCTCATCAAGGAAAACTGCCCTGAGATCCTAGAACCAGAGGGTAAAATAGAAATAGAGAGAATCCACTGGACACCTCCTGAAAGAGACACAAATTGAAAACTCCACAAAATGTTGCAGCCAAATTCCAGAACTATCAGGTAAAGGAGAAAATACTGCAAGCAGCCAGAAAGAAACAATTCAAATATCATGAAACCACAGTGAGGATTGCACAGGATCTGGCAGCTTCACACTGAAAGATTGGAGGGACTGGAATATGATATTTTGCAAGGCAAAAGAGTTTGGTTTACAACCAAGAATCAGCTATCCAGTGAAACTGAGCATAATCTTTCAGGCAAGGAGATGGTCATTTGATGATATAAGGGACTTCCAGACCTTCCTGATGAAAAATCCAAAGCTCAATGGAAAATTAAATCTCCAATTATAAGACTCAAGAGAGACATAGAAAGGTAAATAGAGAAAACACACACACACACACACACACACACACACACACACACATAACCTGTTATTTAATAAAAGCAAACTACTTACATCCCTATATGGGAAGCTGATACCTGTTAATATTGAGAACTATATACTAATCATAACATTTAAAATGTATAAATTAAACAAAATGATGATTTAAAAAATCTTATTAAGGGATGCAAAGGGACTGCAATGGAAGAAGAGGAAAGAATGAAGCAAAAAAGGGTAAATTATGCTGCACAAAGAGGCATAAAATCATGTTATAGTAGATGGAGAGAAGGGAGGGAGATGAACATTATATGAACTTCACTCTCATTGGTGCTGATGTAAGGGAGGGAATAACAATCGGTTAAGTATAGGACTCTATTGAGAAGAGACATAAAACCTATCATAATAGGTGGAAAGAGGGGAGGAGAGAGGAGCATTGCATGAGATCAATTCTTGTCAATCTTGGTTCAAGGAAGAAATAACACACTACATTAAGCATAAAAATCTATCGTACCCTACAGGCAGTAGGAGGGAGAAAGGGCTAAGAAAAGGGGAGTGTGTTAGAAGGGGGGAAAGTAGTAGTAAGGGGGAAGTGGAGGAAAAGGGAGGGGGGCTGATGAGGAAATACTGATGGAGGTGGCAGTCAAAAGGAAAACTATTAAGGAGGAGAAGGGAGAAAGGGAAAAATAAAAGCATAAACAGGGGAAGAAATAGGATGGAGGGAATACACAGATAGTAATCATAACTGTGAATGTGAATGGGATGAACTCTCCCATAAAACAGAGATGGATAGCAGAATGGATTAAAAGCCATAAGCCTATCAAGCAGCTAGGTGGCTCAGTGAATAGAGCACTGGCCCTGGAGTCAGGAGGACCTGATCTGGCCTCACACACTTAACAGAAAAACTAGCCATGTGACCTTGGGCAAGTCACTTAACCCCAAGTGCCCTCCAAAAAGCAAAAAAACAAAACAAAAACAAAAACATAAGCCTACAATACGCTGTTTATAAGAAACACATTTGAAACATGGGGATACACACAGGGTAAAGGTAAAAGGCTGGAGTAAAATATATTATACTTCAGCCAAAGTAAAAAAAGCAGGGGGAGCAATCCTTATCTCAGATGAAAAACAAAAAAGCAAAAATAGATCTAATTAGAGGAGATAAAGAAGGAACCTATATCCTGCTAAAAGGCACGATCAAAAATGAAGCAATATCATTACTAAACATTTATGCACCAAGTGGTACAGCATCCAAATTCATAGAGGAGAAGTTAAGGGAGTTAGAGGAAGAAATAGACAGTAAAACTATACTAGTGGGGGACCTCAATCTCCCCCTCTCTGAACTTGATAAATGTAACCTCCAAATAAACAAGAAAGAAGTTAAGGAAGAAGATAGAATCTTAGAGAAGATAGATATGGTAGACCTCTGGAAAAAAAGTGAATGGGGATAAAAAGGAATATACCTTCTTCTCAGCAGTACCAGACTAACTGAAGAGGAAGTAAATTACTTAAATAACCTCATCTCAGAAAAAAAAAATTGAACAAGCCATCAGTGAACTCCATAGGAAAAAATCTCCAGGGCCAGATGGATTTACTAGTACACTCTATCAAATATTTAAAGAACAATTGACTCCAATTCTCTACAAACTATTTGGGAAAATTGGTGAAGGAGTCCTACCAAATTCTTTTTATGACATAGATATGGTGCTGATACCTAAATCAGGAAGAGACAAAACAAAGAAAAAAATTGTAGAACAATTTCCTTCATGAATATAGATGCAAAAATCTAAAATAAAATATTAGCAAAAAGACTACAATAACTTATCACAAGAATAATACACTTTGATCAGACAGAATTTATTCCAGGAATGCAAGAGTGGTTCAATATTAGGAAAACTATCAGTATAATTGATCATATCAACAATAAAACTAGCAGAAACCATATGATTATCTCAATAGATGCAGAAAAGGTTTTGACAAAATACAACATCCATTCCTGTTAAAAACACTAGAAAGTATAGGAATAAATTGAATCTTCCTTAAAATAATAGGTGGCATCTACTTAAAGCCATAAGAAAGTATAATATGTAATGGAAGTAAGCTAGAAGCATTTTCAATAATATCAGGGGTGAAACAAGGATGTCAATTATCAGCCCTCTTATTCAATCTGGTACTAGAAATGCTAACTGTGGCAATTAGAAAAGAAAAAGAAATTGAAGGAATCAAATTAGACAAAGAAGAGACTAAGCTATCGTCACCCTCTGAAGATGATCTGATGATATACTTAGGGAATCCTAGAGAATCAAGCAAAAAACTATTTGAGACAATAAATAAATTTGGCAAAGTTGCAGGATATAAAATAAACCCACATAAATCCTCAGCATTCCTATATATTTCTAATGAAATCTGGCAGCAAGAGATAGAAAGAGAAATCCCTTAAAATTACTGTAGATGTTATAAAATGTTATAAAATATTTAGTAATCTACCTGACACAACAAACCCAGGACCTATAGGAACATAACTATAAAATGCTTTTCACACAAATAAAGTCAGATCTAACTAATTGGAAAAACATCAATTGCTCGTGGATGGCTTGAGCTAATATAATAAAAATGACAATTTTATCTAAATTAAATTACATATTTAGTGCCATACCAATCAATCTACCAAAATATTACTTTATAGAGCTAGAAAAAATAGTAACAAAAATCATCTGGAAGAACAAAAGATCCAGAATATCAAGGGAATTAATGAAAAGAAATGCTAGGGATGGTGGAATAGTCATACCAGATTTTAATCTGTATTATAAAGCAGCAGCCATCAAAACTACTTGGTATTGGCTGAGGAATAGAGTAGTGGATCAATGGAATAGATTGGGTACATGAGACTCAAAAGCCAATGGCTATAGTAATCTACTGTTTGATAAACCCAAAGACCCAAGTTTTGGGGATAAGAACTCACTATTTGACAAAAACTGCTGAGAAAACTGGAATATAGTACAGCAGAAACTGGGAATAGACCAATATCTTATACTGTACATCAAAATCAAGTCTAAATGGGTGCATGATCTAAGTATAAAGGCTGATACTGTGAGCAATCTGGGAAAGCAAGGAATAGTGTACCTGTCAGATTTATGGAGAAGGGAGGACTTTTGACCAAACAAGAGTTAGAGAGTATTATAAAATGCAAAGTGGATAATTTTGATTGCATTAAATTGAAAAGTTTCTGTGCAAAAAAAAAGCCAATGTAACCAAGATTAAGTGGGAAACTGGGAAAGAATTTTTACAATTTTTACAATACAGTGTCTGATAAATGCCTCATTTCTAAAATATAGAGAGAGTTGAGTCAAATCTATAAGAATACAAGTCATTCCCCAATTGATAAATGGTCAAAGGATATGTATGAACAGACAGTTTTCAGAGGAAGAAATTAAAGATATCTATAAGCATATGAAAAAATGCTCTAAATCACTACTGATTAGAGAAATGAAAATCAAAACAACTCTGAGGTACCACATCTCACCAGTAAGATTGGCTAAGATGACAAAACAGGAAAATGACAAATGCTGGAGAGGATGTGGAAAATTTGGAATGCTAATGCATTGTTGGTGGAGTTGTGAACTGATCCAGCCATTCTGGAGAGCAATCTGGAACTATGCCCAAAGGACTATAAATAAGTGCATACACTTTGACCCAGCAATGCCACTTCTAGGGTTGTATCCCAAAGAGATCATAGAAGTGGGAGGAAGACCTGTATGTACAAAAATATTTATAGCAGCTCTTTTTGTGGTGGCAAAGAATTGGAAATTAAGGTGATGCCCATCAATTGGAGAATGGCTAAACAAGTTGTGG
Source organism: Gymnobelideus leadbeateri (assembly GCA_011680675.1). Lineage (NCBI taxonomy): Eukaryota > Metazoa > Chordata > Mammalia > Diprotodontia > Petauridae > Gymnobelideus > Gymnobelideus leadbeateri. The sequence goes on along the minus strand of WOXC01005640.1, from coordinate 204,719 downwards.
TATATGAATGTAATGGAATATTATTGTGCTATAAGAAATGAGGAGCAGACAGACTTCATATTTACCTGGAGAGGCTTATACAAACTGATGCTGAGTGAGAAAAGCAGAGCCAGGAAACATATGTACACAATTACAGACCAACTTTGATAGACTCTTCTCAGTAATGCAAGTTTATAAGACAACTCCAAAAGACTCAGGATGGAAAAAGATGTTTACATTCAGAGAAGGAACTATCAAGAACAGAATTTGAATGCAGATTGAAGCAAGCTACCTGCTCTTTTTCTTTTTCTTGTTTGGTTTTGTTTCCTCTTTCCCATTGTTCATTCCTTTGGTTACAGTCCTTCTTTACAACCTGACTAATGTCTAATGTGAAACTATTTTCAGATCCTGTACTTGACTGCATGCCACCATGGGTTGGGGGAAGGTAAGGAAGGGGGAGAAAATTTTAAACTCCAGGGAATGTGGAACTGAATCTTGTAAAATAAAGTAAACAAACAAATTAATAAAGACAAAATTTTTAAAGCAATAAAAAATAAAATTAAAAACAAGATTTCCATGTGAAAGAAGGATCAAACTTTGATCTCTCCCAGAAAGCAGAACAAAGCAATGGGTGGAAGTTGCAAAAGGGAAAGTTTGGGTTTTAATACAAAGAAAATACTTTCTAATAATTAGATCTATCCCCACAAAAAATGTAACAGGTTGCCTTGAGAGATAGTATGTTCCTGCCCCCTAGAGCTATTAATGGCAAAGGTTAGATGGCCATTTATCGTAGTGTAGGAGGATTCATGTGAGGGGATAGAGATTTGACAGATGACCACTGAGACTCCTTCCAATTCTAAAAACCAACATGAGTCTGTGAATATGTGGAAAGATGCTTTGAGATGGCTTCTATACAGAACTAATGATAATGATTAAGTCCTTTTAGCTAGGACTGGTGCTATTTCAGTGAATAGGCCTTGGTAGATTCAGATGTATTTTATACCTATATGTATTTTATATTTTATATTTTATATTTATACCTATACCTATATATATTTTGTACCTATACCTATATGTATTTTATACCATAACAACAGATTATGGCATAAAACACATATAGGTCTATCTGAATTTATGTAGCACACAAAGAGAACAGCAGAAAAAGCAACAAAAGGGAACCTTTATTGAATGAGAATGCACACACACTCATGTTTCTAGAAGCAGAGGGTAGTTCTGGGAAATGGCTACCTCTAAGGGAACCTCCTAGAATCACGGGCTCATTCTAGATTCAAGCTTTAGTGACAATACTGAGGGCAGTCACTTTTCATTCAGACTATCCCTGGGTAAATAATTGAGAATCCCATCAGTTTCTGCTGGATATTACAGCAGGTCAGCCAGCTGATCAGCCAGGTTCAAGCAGTTACTACCTAGCTGAGCAGGCATTGATAGTTCCAATTTCAGAGAGTGGTTACCACTAGAGCTAAAACTGAAAGGGTCTCTTTTGTTCTTGTCTTTCCATACCAAGTTTTCCCTATCTCCTAAACCAGTTCCTAGTTTTCAAATATGTCCCCAGATTTGAAACTGAGAAGTTTAACCTAGTGTTCCTCTGTGGGCTGCAGGGAGGATTAAAGGATTCCAAGGCAGCCTCCACTTCTTGCCAAAATGTGCTTCTGGAAACAATGTCATAAAGCAGATCCTTGTAAAGTGGATTATATTTTCCCATGGAAACCATGTTATAATTGGAGGTTGCATTTTCAACCAGTAACTTAGCATTAAATAAATTACAAATATAACCAGCAATGTTCAAAAATACAATGGCTATAAAGCTCTATAATCAGTTAAACTAGTAAAATTGTACTCTGTCCTATAAAATGGATTACAAATTGATTATGCCAGAGGCCCAGATGTACTATAAAATGTACACAGAGCACATAAAAGTACAACTTTACTGTGTTGTAAACTTAACCTAAAATTAATATGCTAACTAGAATCAACATTTAACATTTAATTAACAATAATTCAATTTCATTTAAAGTCATTACTGAAATTATTTATAAAAGATAGCATGGCACAGTGGATAGAGGGCTGGCCTCAGAACAAAGAGGACCTGGATCCAAGTCCTGTTTCTGAGACATACTATCTGTGTGACTTTGGTCAAGTCATTGAACATCTAGGCTCCCTAGGCAACTCTGTAAGATTATAAATTGAGTAGCTGAGGGAATTTTCCATCTAGAAGTTCCCTATAACTAATGATATTGCAGTTACAGTTCCTATTCCTACACTATCTAAGGGAAAGGACCCTTGGAATGATGGACAGAAATAGAAATTATAGAAAGACAGATTTGGATTCAATATAAGGAAAAATTTAAAAGGCTCCAAAAATTAAATAGCCTGCCTCAGGGAATGAGTTCCCCATTCACTAGAGGTCTTCAAGTAGTCTGACCATTTTCCAGGGATAGAGCAGATGATATTTCTGCATTGGGTAGGGGTTTGAGGACCCTTTCCACTTCTGTGGTTCTACCCTTCTACGAGTACAACCAAGTAATGTCAACCATAAAATGGTATATGTTATCAAGTCATTTTTTTCTCCATTTTTCTCCATTCTCCACACTTGTGGCCACCATGATTGTTATTAACTCATATTTATCAGAACACTTTCCCTCTTCATAGAAAAGCCATTGAAACAAATTTCCATGTCATTAGCATAGACTTTTTAAAAAATCTTTGAAACATCTTCAGAATTTGTAAGAAAAAAAAAAACACTCTCCTGAATATAATGTACTCCCTTTATTTGAAATTGATTTTTTAAAAATCCATCAAGCAAACAGATAAACACGGAGAGAATTAAGGTATAGGAATTAATTTTGAAGCATAAAATGGTGAAACTCCAAAAAGTGGGAGCTACACACATACACACACACACACACACACACACACACACACACACACATATTCCCATAAATATATATGTATATATATATATATATATGTATGTATGTTCTTATAAACAAAATAAATCAACAAGGTACATTTGTGGAACTGACTCATTGGATGCTTCAGACCAATAAAACACATAATCAGATTATCTTGTACATTGTCTGATTAGAAATGACAACCTTTCATTTGGTCCGTTTAACAGCCATATTGTTGCCAAATTGACAGCAATATTTTGTGTCTTTTGCTCAACCATATCTTTGTCCTCCCAATATGAGTAAATCTTTCCAAAATGAATGTTGTTAGTTTTTAGATACAAGGTAATCATCTCATTGAGTTAAACTTCAGGATCTTCAAAGCACTCTCCCTGCCTTAACTCTCTTCCCATTCTAGTCCATCCTCCATTCAGCTATTAAATTGAACTTCCTAAAATATAGGTCTGATCATGTCACTACTCCTTCTCAATAAATCCCAATGTTACCCTATTGCCTCCAGGATCAAACATAAAATCTTCTGTTTAAATTTTAAAGTCCTTCATAATCTGGTCCCTCCCCACCCTTCCAGTCTTTTTACACCTTACTCCCCTTCACCTTCTCTGCAATCCAGTGACAGTGGCCTCCCTACTGTTCCTCAAACAAGGTACCCCATCTCCCAGCCTCAGGAAATTTCACTGACTGTCCTTTGTGCCTGGAATTCTCTCCCTCATCATCTCTGCCTCTTAACTTCTGGGATTCTTTCAAATCCTACCTCCTTAATTTCCTGGGATTCTTTAAAATCCTACCAGAAACTTGTTCTGGTCCCCTTTAATATCAGAACCTTCCCTCTGAGATTATCTTCAATGTATTCTGTATATATCTTGAATGTACACAGCATGTTTTCTCCTACATTAGACTGTTAGTTTCTCAAGAGCAGGTACTATCATCACCCCAGTGCTTATAAGGCAAATACCTGGAACACAGTAAGTACTTATTAAATTATTTTGTTGATTCAAGACATGTTTGTTAACTTGCCATTGTTTGAGAAATGGAAGCTATTTCCAAATGTCATAAAATCAAGTATAACTTTTGGCTTGTTCATGAAACATCCGATGATAATTCCATATGCTTTATGAAATTGTTATAACAAAAATTCTGAAATAATTCAGGACCTGCACGTTCTGATCACAAGCTGTTTTTCTTACATCAGTCACCTCCTGTTCAGATCTTCTGAGAGGTGACATTTCCATGATCCCATCTGTCCAAGTTGCCTCCTCTCACAGTCACATTGCTTCAGTGACGTTTGAGGACCTTCAAAACTAGCTCAAAATGCCCACACATCTTCACTTGGTAAAATGGCCTTGATGGAGTTTGATTTTTCCTCGGGAAGTGCCTGAAGGGAATTTCCCATGTTCATTCTGATATCATTTTGACATTTCTTGCCCTGGTTTCAGATTTCTCTCTTCCACGGTACAGGTAAAACTGTTCATAGCAGCAACAGGGCAAGTATAATCTGCTGGATATTGTTCCCTAGCTCCAAAGAAACAGGATGGTAAGAAATAATGTCACAAGGACCAGTTAGATCCATAGAAAATAATATTAAAAATGGACAGTGGGCTGAAGGATGTCATAGTGTGGAGTTTGGTCCTTATGTATTAATGATGTTAATTGGAAAATGATAATGGTCAGTGCAGCATTACATGGGATTTGCTGGTAGCAGTAAATTCCTAGGCCTCTAACCAGGAGCCCAGTTCCCCACTGTAGTATTCTGCTGGTGCTGCATTCTCAAAAGTCAAAATAAATATTTTCCCCATATATTTTTTCAATTTAGAAGCAGAGACTATTTAATCAAAAAGCTTCTGGATCAAGTCAGTGAGGCAAATTTATCAAAGCAAGGGCACAAAAATTTCAATTAATGGTGCTTGACATCATACAAATTGCTCATTTTTCTGAAATGTATGTTAAAAATGATCTTGAAAGGAACTATTCAACATTTTCCATTTATATATTTGGTAATTATAGCCCCCAGACTTATCTCTCAAAACCATCTTTATATTTCCCTTCACAAAAGAAGGCTATAGGGCATTTCCCCAACCCCCACCCCTACAATTCAATTGAGTTTATATTTTGCAGCTCACTTTGACAAAATACAAACTAGAGTAAGTTCAATAAACAGTTCTAAGTTTAGAGTTTTGCTTTTAGTCTTGTTTTCTTTCACTTGAAAAAATATAACAATCACAGGATGACACAAGGATCTTGGCTCTGAAGCTTGTATGTTATGTGACATACATCTTTCAGGCCAAATTCACCAGCTTTCCATAGCCTCCTCCAGATGTTCAACTGAAAACATTCATTTTTAAAATAGAAAATGAGGGGGTTGGACTAGCTGATCTCTAAGGCCTCTTCCAGCTCTAACAGTCTATGATTCGATGAAATTCTTTCATTTTTCAAAACAGTTTATGGTGGCCTGTTGTAATCTCAAAGGAATGGAAAATGCTTTGGTGATTCTTTTATTCCATGCATAAGGAGCATTTATAGTATGTATTTACTGCAGAAATATTTATAGCAGTTGTATAATGATGCTCTTACTATACACGTTATGCCCAACTGTGGTTTGGAAGCTTTCCTTTATCGTGGCTTACTTTGTCTTTAACAATGCATGCAATGTGTACAGTATATTCCCAGATCAAATGTTACTGAACAAACTGAGTTGTTTAGCTCCCCACGTGTCGGGCTTTTCAAGCACACACACACACACACACACACACACACACACACCATATATTTTGCTAAGTCTCAAAAGTACTTCATTGCCATATTTTCTGAGCTAGATAACATACGATATCGTAGAGTTGTTGCAAGTGGAAATCTTCCATGTTTGATACTTTTCGAAGAACTATAAATATAAGCAATCCAATTTAGCCATGATGAATGCTGCCTTCCAAATTCCAATCATATCTGTCCTTAGTTATAGCAATTTCCAATAAAAAAAAACCCTTTGGTGATGCTTAGACACATATCATTTTTAAGACCTAGAAATAAAGACCTGGACTTGGGCCAGTCACTTGAATTGTGGGGATATCCATTCCAAGAATATCTTTTATAGTTATCACTGCTCACTTGTCGCCAAGATCTATTGGCCTTACCCAGCTTCCTTACCACTGAAAAATCATTTTATTTTCTAGTATTTATCTTGCTCTTCTTGTATGCTTTCTGCCTTTCTAAAAAGGTATTATTCAACCTATTCTTCTAAATACATCTATGGCAGTTTTGGTCTCAAAAATCTAAATGACCCTTTCAGTTTCCTTATCATCTCTTCTTCTGGATTAGATATTAACTCTTTTTGCAAGGATTGAGTTTCTGAAGTTTCCCACTACTCACCCAAGTGACTGCCATAAGACAGTAAAAGTTCCAACAAAATGAAGATTGTTTTTCATTTAATGACTCTATCACAGAGACCTTTGTGGTGTGATAACAGTAGTTGTGTCACCATCCCTATCCCTGAGCAGACTGGAATAGACTCATATTTTTCAATGGTTTTGCTGAAGCTTAGGAAAGGATAGAGGTAGCGTGGTCCAACGGGTGGATTGGGAGCTGGCCTCATGGAGTCAAGAAGATGTGGGTTCTACTCTCTAACATATACTGGCTATGTAACTATATTTCTCAGTTCTCTAAGACTCTAAGTTGCAGAGAAGAAGCCAACCTGCATTAGTAGAGGGAGCTTCCTCACCAAGGAACTCCTTATATCGATAAAATTACAGGTTTCCCTAGGAGTGATCTATATAAGTAACCAAGTCAATTTCTTCAAAAGCTTTTTTTGTAGTATCTACATTATGGGTGGAGAGTGTTTTTACATGTAAAATGACCAAATCTTTTGCCAAAATAAGAATAATTGATTTAATGATCCTTGAATTTCTGAGATCTACTTAGGTTATGAGATCTGTGGGTAAAGTAAGTATGAGATTTGCATGACTATTTGTGTAGAACTTGGAAGCTCAGTTAGCTTTCTAGGGCATTTGCTAAACAAGTCATTAGCCAGTCATGTATCAGAGCATCATGAATGTCTACATTTGCAAGGGACCTTAGAGGGCAGCCATTCCAACCCCAAATCACTGCAGTAATCCCCTTTCAACACTATGTCAAATTCAAATAGAAATGTGGACCACTAAACCATACATAAGAACCTTTCCATGAAGCATGCTGACTTAGAAAACCATATGTTAACATTATCTGTGTTTCATTGTATTTTTGTTTATTTTATTAAATATTTCCCAATTACATTGATATTCAGTTTTGCTGGATGTTTGACACCTTCAGCTTACCTGTTTTCAAAGACAGATACTCATTGCCTCACAAGTCAACCAATTCCACCTTTCAACAGCTCTGTTGAGAAGTTTTGTCTTACATCAAGCCTTTCAAGTTCAAGAGAACATCTTCAGCATTTGGTCAACCTTTACGTCACCCCTAAGTTATTCAAAGGGTGTCCATCTAACTGTTTACGATTGCTAGCTTGGGTACCAGATTGTTACCTGAATTCTGAAAATGAATACCATTTCATGGTGTACACCAAAACTTTTTAATACAACCGAACCTATAAAAAAAAATCTGCTAAAAACAAACTCCCCAGCCTGTCATTAAAAGCCTCACATAATGTAGCCACCACCTACTGTTCCTGTCTTACCTCTTTATTTCCATTCATGTACTCAGTTCCAGGTAAACTAACCTACTAGTTATTTCTACTACACAATGGCAGATGGTGGTACAGTGGGAAAAGAATGGAACTTTGCTCCATCAAATTGAGGACTCAAATTGGGCTCCTGGAACCTACATTCGAATCTTGGCTCTGACACTTTAAACCTGTATGACCTCAGACACATCACTTAATCTCCCTGGGCCTCATCTGTACAATGAGGAAGTTGGGCTAACTGACCTCTCATTTCCTGCTTGCTCTAGACCTGTGATGATACTCTATTTCCCACCACCATGCATTTGCACAAGAGGCTCCCCATTTCTAAAATGTACTCCTTCTTCACCTCTGCCTCCTAGAATTTCTAACTGCCTTCAGAGCCCAAATGAAGCACTACCTCCTACATGGGTATTTTCTGATCCCATTCATTAGCATTCTCTCCCTCTCAAAATTACTTTATGTCACTTTGTATGCTCTGCATATCTATATATGTTATATACCTCAAACAAAACATTAGCTCTTTGAGTTCAGGCACTGGTTCAGTTTTGTCTCTGAATCTCCCCAGTGCCTCCCCTTCCTCCCTGGCACACTGCCTTTCATACAGCAGGAACTTGATGAATGTCTGCTGAACTTAGTTTTACTCTGCAAACAGTACTGGTATCTTCTGCTGTGGTGCACCATTAAGAAAGGAAGGAAGCAAAAGGGGCAACTAGGTGGCCTAGTGTTGGACCTGGAATCCAGTAGCCCTGAGTTCAAATCTAGTCACTGACACTGACTGGATGCATGACCCTGAGCAAGTCACTTGCCCTCTGTCTCAGTTTCATAAACTGTAAAATGAGAATGATCGATCAGAGCATCTTCTTCCCAGGATTGTTGTGAGGATCAAATGAGATAATATATGTAAAGATTGGTTGCTTGTTGTCCTTCATTCTTAAAGACCAAGATTATACCACGATGTTAGAGTCAAGTTATAGTGTGTCCGACTGTGACTGATCAGACCAATGTGAGCTTGGAATGCTCTACCACAGGTCGGGCACAAATATGCCATGTGAACATTTGGGTGGACTCTCTAAATTTGGGCATCTCGTGTTTCTTTTGAGATATTTCGATTCTGCTTTGCTCATAGAGCACAGCACCTTCTCTGATGTGGGCACGCCATGCTGGGCAGTCCTGTGCCAGTGTCTCCCACATCGCAAATCAATTCCAAAGTTCTTAAGAGAGACCTTGAGAGTGTACTTGTCTCACTTTTTCTGACACCATGTGAGTGCTTGCCCTGTATGAATTCTCCAGTAGACTGTCCCGGTTTCACAAGCATACAACAATGAGGTCAGTACCATGGCTCCGTAGACCATCAGTTTGGTAAGCAACTTAGTACCTCTTCTCTCCCACACTTTCCTTCAGAGCCTCCCAAACACCGAGCTACCTCTGGCAATGTGTGTGTTGACCTCATTATCAATATGTACATCCCTAGAAAGCATAATGCCAACATAAGTGAACTTATCCATAGTATTCAAAACTTCACTATTTGCTGTAACGGATGGTTCCACATATGGATGGTATGATGCCGGCTGATGGAGCACCTGTGTTTTCATAGTGTTCATTGTTAGGTCAAAATTAGCACAAGTGGCAGAGAATAATAGATCCATACTTTGTTGCATCTCAGCTTCAGGGGCTGCCTTGAGTGCACAATCATCTGCAAACAAAAAATCATATACCAACACTCCCTCCACTTTAGCCTTCACTTGTAGCCTTTTCAAATTAAAGAATTTACCATCAATGCACCACTGGTGGCCGGGAAAGCTCAAGAGCATCATCCATTATCCAGAACCTTTGGCACATTGATGATACTCATTTCTAGGTCCTCATAAAATTGTTCTTTAACCTCATCAGCGTTCATCATGGTGGGAGCATGATGGTGATTTGGTGTTTTCCTTCAAGTGACAACTGCATTGTCATGAGCCTGTCATTCACTTCTTAGGTAGGCATACAGGCCTGTTGACTAGATTAGTTCTGAATGCAAAACCTACACCAGCTTCATGGCACTCCCCTTCACTGTGGCCACTCCAGAAGAACATATATCCAGCTCTGACTTCAGTAAGCAGGCCTTCATTTGCCAGCCTTGTTTCACTTCGGGTTATTTGGATGCAATACCTGTTGCATTGTCTTCAAATGTGCACACATTCCATGGACCAAGTGGAATCATCTCTGCAGAAGTTTTGCTCTTTTTGTGTGTGTTTTGAGTGCAGGTTGCAATCCCCGCCTGCTGATGTAATCAGGCCAGGGTTAGGAAAGTAGACAATTTTTAGGATACCTTTTCTAGCCCCTTCCTCACACCAGGAGGTGAACAGTGTGATTCTTAAAAGGCTGCTCAGACACATTGCCAAACCCCACTGTTGCTTCCAGTGAGATGACCCTGTGGCCTGGGCCACCTGTGTGCAAGATAGGGATGACAGTTCCCAGTGTTTCTTCACCTGCTGCTTCATCACTTGTCTGCCACCACAGGACTTTGAGATAGGCAAAAATGGTAAAATGGTATGGGGTGATATCTTTTGATTCCTGCAGAAAACTGGATTTAAGTGAGGCAGAGTTACATGAAACCACTGGTCTTACTCTCTCCTCCAGAGTCACCACAATCCAGTGGCAAGACAGAATCAAGGCAGCTGGTGATGGCCCAAGATGCAGTGGATGACCTTGACATCTTCAATGTCTGAACAAACTCTAAGTGCTCCACAGTCATGACCATTGGAATAAATTGTTCTCATCCACCCATTCCAGCAGGAGAAGTCTTCATTCTTGAAGTAGATATTCCCCTAACTCACCAATGGGTTTGGGACCCCCCGTGTAACCCTCACTGGCACTCAGTAGGGGTTTAATTAATGTCTGTTTGGTTCTTTTCTGTGGTCCACCACTAAGGTGACGCCTCCGAAATACCTTACAGGTCCAATAACTATTCTCTCCCATTATCTCAGATGAGCCAGAAGGGGAGCACTCCATCCTCAAAAACCGCTTTTGTAGTCCTTTAGTAATCAGCCCAAATTAAGGAGGCATTGTGAGATGCTACCAGAGGAAGTTTCTGTCTAAGCACATTTATACAAAGCTACTTGAACACATATGATATCTTACATGGAGTTGTCTGTCCTCACAGAACAGTTAGAGAGACTCCTATAAATCATTCTGACACACTTTGTTCCAAGCCCAGCTTGCCAGATACTAGCTTCCATGACAGTTCTTCAAATCACAAAATGAAGAGTAGGATGTAGTCAAATTACTTTTCTGATAAAAAAGTGGGGGGGGGGGGAGAAGGAGGAGTGAGATGAGAAGGCCTAAAAGGATGAATTCTTATGAGACTGAAACGTGACTGGAAGATCAATCATTCAAAGGATACCACATTCCCTGTGATTTCCAAGAGATGCCAAAATTGTTTGATGGTGCTTAGCCATAAGTGCAACTAACCATCTTGTTAGGACTATTTTCTGGTAGGATTCAAAGTTCATGACTATTCCTGTGGACATGAGGGCATAAATTAATTTACTTGTGAAGGTATGATTGCTCCACCTGTTATAGTCTGTCCACGTTTTAAATTTTCATCAAGTGTTGCCAATTAGTTTGCAAAACATAACTGAAGAGTGAAAATTGAGGTGCAAAGTGTCTGATTCATGGAGGAAATTGGTTATGCCCAGTGATTTTTGTTGCAGCTTTAAATATCCTCTTATTGAATTGATTAAATAATTAAAACTGCTACAAACATGTCAGATGTTATTTCACATCAAATTTCAACTGATGCCTTGGAATGGGGAAAATCTTAGGATCACAGAATTAAAGCTGAAAGAGACCTCAGAGGCCAGCTTAGTCTAGCCTCTGATTTTATAGAGGAGGCCTTGAAGGGCTAAGTGACTTCCCCAAGGTCAAACTGATAGTAACTCGCAGAGTTAGAACTTGAACACAGGTCCTCTGACTCCACGGGCTGGGCTCTTTCACACTGTACCATGCTCTTTAGTGATCGAATAAGTTCTTCCTTACGGTATTCCCAAATTTCCTGAAATTTACCCCATTGACCTAGTCTTTTATGGCCAACTGATAAAATCCTGTTTCCACTTAATATTTCAAATATTTGAAGTGAAGAAGTATGTTCCCTGGCTGCACATGCACCACCTTCTCCTTTGCCAAAAACTATTCTATCAGCCAAATGTCACCCTGTTGCTTTCTCTTAGGATTGGTGAATCCCTGGCCCCAACCACCATCTCATAAGGTGCCCAAGCCATGCTCACTTCACTCAGACTTCACCCTTCAATACCCTCACTCTCCACATTTCCCACCTCCTCACCCGAAGCCCTATTTTTATAGGGAGTCTCCTCCACCCTTTACAGACATTAGAATATAAACTTTTGAGGATAAGGATTACCACTTAGCACAGAGCTTGGCACACAGTAAGCACTTAATAAATTGGTTTATCTATCTACCAACTAATCTTCTCAATTAGAATCATAGGTGAAGACCCATTAGCTCAATCAAAGGACAAAACCAATTTTAGCAGATAGCTAGTGTGGATGCTTCAGACAAATAGAGCAGGACAGAGAGAGGTACATTTGGAGTGATGGTAGGCCCTCCGTAAGACTAAAAAAGGCTAAAAGAATGACATGAAGACATCGGGAACTGGTTCTAGTGTTACACAAGGTAGGGTGTGCTAGAAAAGGTCATAGATAAGGAATGTGAGGCCTGAGTTCAAAACCTGGTTCTGCTACTTAGGACATAAATGTATTTGTTGTTCAATTGTATCCAACTCTTCATGATCACAGCATGCCAGCCCTTTTATCTTCCACTATTTCCCCGAGTCTGAGTTCATGTTCATTGGTCTCTATCTATCTCATTCTCTGCAATTCCCTTTTCCTTTTGCCTTCAATCTTTCCCAGCCTGAGGGTCTTTTCCAAGGAATCTCATTTTCTCATTATATGGCCAAAAGTATTTAAGGCTCAGCTTCAGTATCTAGCCTTCCAATGAATAGCCGGAATTAATTTCTTTGGGTATTTTGGGTTTTTTGTTGTTGATGTTGTTGTTTTGCTTTTTGGAGGGCAATTGGGGTTAAGTGACTTGCCCAAGGTCACATGGCTAGTTTTTGTGTTAAGTGTCTGAGGCCGTATTTGAACTCAGGCCCTACTGACTCCAGGGCCAGTGCTCTATTCACTCTACCACCTAGCTGCCCAGAATTAATTTCTTTAAGTATTTGATATCCTTGCTGTACAAAGAATTCTCAAAAGTTTTCTCCAGCACCATAATTCAAAAGCATCAGTTCTGTGGTGCTCAGCTTTCCTTATAGTTCAACTCATACATTGCTACTGGAAAAACCATAGATTTGACTATACAGATCTTTGTTGGCAAGGTGATGTCTCTCCTTTTTAGTAGGCTGTCCAGATTTTGCATAGCTTTCCTTCCAAGGAACAAGTGTCTTTTAATTTCATGGCCACACTTGCTGTCTGCAGTGATCTTTGAGCTCAAGATTGTAAAATCTGACACTGCTTCCATTTTTTCTCCCTCTATTTCCCAGGAAGTGATGGGATCAGTCGCCAAGATCTTAATGGTTGTTGGTTTTTTATGCTAAGCCTCAAGCCAGGTTTTACACTCTTTTCTTTCACCCTCATCAAAAGGCTTCTTAATTCTTTTTCAATTTTTTTTTTTTTTTGCCTTTTGGAGGGCAATTGGGGTTAAGTAACTTGCCCAAGATCACATGGCTAGGTTTTTGTTTGTGTGGGTTAAGTGTCTGAGGGCCGATCCAAACTCAGGTCCTTCTGACTCCAGGGCCGACGTTCTACTCACTGCGCCACCTAGCCGCCCCAATTCTTCTTCAGTTTCTACCATCAGAGTTGCATCATCTGCATTTCTGAGATTGTTGATATTTCTTCCAGCAACCTTAATTCTGTTTTTGATTCATCCTGTCTGGCATTTTGGATGTTGTACTTGGTAAATAAATGAAATAAATAAAATGACAATATATATCCTGTTGTACTCCTTTCCCAATCTTAAACTAATCACTTGTCTCATGTTTGGTTCTTGGCCCACACAGAGATTCCTCAGGAGACAAATAAAATGAATGATCTGCTACTCCCATCTATTTGAGGACTTGCTACACTTTGTGGTGATCTGTGATCCACATAGTCAAAGGCTTTTGTGGAGTCAGTGAAGCCAAGTAGCTGTTTTCTGGAATTTCTTTGCTTTCTCCATGATCCAGGGAATGCTCTTGATTTGGTCTCTAGTTCCTCTATCTCTTTGAAAACCAGCCTGCTCTCTGATAATTCTTGGTTCACATATTGCTGAAGCTTAGCTTGAAGAATCTTACATATAACCTTGCTGATAGACATAAACTGATCTCTTCCAATCCAGTGGCCACTGTTAAGTTTTTCAAATTTGCTAGCATATTGAGTACAGTACTTTATTTTATTTTACTTTATTTATTTATTTGCTTTTTGGAGGGCAATTGGGGTTAAGTAACTTGCCCAAGGTCACACAGCTAGATTTTTTTTTTTATTTGTATGTGCATTAAGTGTCCGAGGTCAGATCCGAACTCAGGTCCTTCTGACTCCAGGGCTGACGCTCTACTCACTGTGCCACCAAGCCACCCCCGAGTACAGTACTTTAACATAATCATCTTTTGGGATTTTAAATAGCTCAGCTGGAATTCTATCACCATCACTAGCATTAATGTTATTCTGTGCTTCCTAAAGTCCATTTGACTTCATTCTCCAGAATTTTTGGTTCTAGGTAAATAACTACACCATCATGTTCATCAGTGATGTTAAGATATTTCTTGTATAATTCTATATATTCTTGCTACCTCTTCTTAAGCTTGTCTACTTTTGTTAAGTCTCTACCATTTTTGTCCTTTATCATTCTCATTTTTGTGTGAAACCTTCCCTTGATATATCTAATCTTCATGAAGAAATCTCTTGTTTTTCCCATTCTATTATTTTCATCCATTTCTATGCATTGCTCATTTAAGAAAACCTTATCTCTCCTTGCTATTTTCTAGAATTCTGCCTTAAGTTAGATATGTGTTTCCCTTTCTCCTTTACCTTTTGCTTTCCCTCTTTCCTCAGCTATTTGTAAAGCCACATCAGACAGCCCTTTTGCCTTCCTGATCTTCTTTTTCCTTGGAACATTTTTTATTGCTACAATATTGCAAACCTTCATCAATAGTTCTTCAGGCACTTTATCTATCAGATCTAATCCCTTAAATCTATTCATCGCTTCCACTTCATATTCATAAAGCATGTTATTTAGTTCATACCTACACGGTTTGATAGTTTTCCCTACTTTCTTCAATTTAAGTCTGAATAAGAAGTTCATGATCTGAGACAAAGTCAGTTCCCGCTCTTATTTTAACTGACTACATAGAGCTTCTCCACCTTTGGCTACTGTAATGCCATGCATGAGCAGCTTTCCAGAAGAATGCTACTGTAAACAACTTTTAAGGTTCTGATTACACAGTATGGTGAACACTCTATTCCATAACAAATCAAAGCAAAACATTCACAGAAAATCAAGGTACAGCATTCACAATGTTACAATTTATCACAGAAAATCACAATATAGTATTCACGACAGCTTATCATTAAAATGGCCACATAGTTTTCACCAAAGTGGTCACAATATTTAAAACAAAGAAGAATCATCTTAAAGTACAATAGTCAAAGTCTTCCACACTAAATTAACCCAATAAGTCACTTATTCAGCAATCAATTACTAAGTATCATTAATCACTAAGTATAATCATTAGAAAATACACAAACCCTCCACCCCTAGGTCACTAGTAAACTACAATTTCATCATTACTCAGTACCCATGGAGAGATCTTTTCCTTATATACACGCAGCCTGTTTCAGCCAACCCCTTCCTGTTACATCAGCTACAGGAGATAAGAGTTCATACCTTCTGTTTCCCCAACAGAGGCTTGATCAATTACTAAGTGCTAAGTACCTGCTTGCCAATACAAAGGGGTCAAATTACATTACCATTACAGCTACAAAGTATATAATCAATCTCCAAATCATTTAATGTCCCTGGATCTCACTTTCTTCATCTGCAAAATTAAAAGATATCTGCAAAATAACAACTAACTAAATCCATTGATTGATTCTATCAGATCTCTCAAGTCTAAATCTTTTGATCCTACAAGTTGTCTTCCTCTTTCAGAAACCATGGCAAAGACCAGAGAAATTCAGTACAACTGTAAAATGGAAATCCAATGCATCCCAAGGTCAGAAGAAATGAACTGAGGTTTTTTGTTTGTTTTTTTTAAAGCAAAAATAAAGGATCTCGTGGGCGGCTAGGTGGTGCAGTGAGTAGAGCATCGGCCCTGGAGTCAAAAGGACCTGAGTTTGGATCCGGCCTTAGACACTTAATGCACACACAAACAAAAACCTAGCCGTGTGGCCTTGGGCAAGTTACTTAACCCCAATTGCGCTCCAAAAAGGCAAAAAAATAAAAATAAAACATCTCAATAAGACTTGGGAATAAGTTCTGAGTGGGATTGAAAATGCTATGAGTCTATATAGAGATGTCAGCCCCGAACTACTGTGGAAGAATCAAAGGCTCATAGATTTATTGCTAGAAGGTACATTAAAGGCAATCTAATCCAGTTCCCTAATTTTATATATGAAAAATCGAGACCAAAGGAAGTGAGGTGAGTTTCCCAGGGTCATGTAGCTAGTAAGGGCCCATGGGTGGGATTTAAATAGCTCTTCTTGCCTTTAAATCCTATACTCTATCAGCTAATCCATGCTATCTTTTTCAAGTATCCATTCCTTAGCATTCAGACATCTATTTCTATTCATGGTGCTTGTTTTGTTTCTCCATAATTTCCTAGCAAAGATTCCATATTAATCTTCTCATACTTGAGGAATTCTCTCACAGAACTCACCCCTTTTCCTCTACCTTGAATCCCCTTTGCAGATTTTCCAATGACCTGCTGCTATTGTCTACAAATGCTGAGGTCCTCCTCCAAAGCAATGTCCTATTTGGGCCAGCTTCCCTTTGCAATATCCCTTGTTCTTTCTCCAACATTCATCTGTCCTTTCTCCCCAATTCCCAGATATTGTGTATTAATGTAACTTCTGGAGATAATGCTTTAACCCAAGACAGTAACCATAATGATAGAATTTCAGCTACATGTGTCAAAGGAAGTGAAGAGGCAAATAAATCTTAAAGAAGGAAATTCCATCAATCAAAAGTCATATGGAAAAACGCTCAAAATCATGACTAATTAGAGAAATTCAGATTAAAGCAATTCTGAGGTTCCACCACATACTCATCACATTGACAAAGATAACCGAAAAAAGGAAAATAACAAATGTTAAGGAGACAAGTGTTTTCCTTTGGGAAAACCATTGGTCAAGCTATATGTTGGCCCAGCAATTTTGGAAAGTAATTTGGAACTGTGCCAAACTAATCTATGCATACTCTTTGACCCAATGATATCACTAGTAGATTTGTATTTTAAAGAGATCAAAGAAAAAAGAAATGGGCTCATATAGACATATATATGTGGGCATATATATAGTGTATATATACACACAACATATATGTATATACACTATATATATATATATGTATATATACACAATATTTCTAGTAGTTCTCTTCTGTGATGGCAAAGAACTGGGAAACAAATGGGTGTCATACATTGGAGAATAGCTGAACAAGTTATTGTATGTGAATATAATGGAAGGCTAGCATGCCATAAAATTGATAAAAAAGGGCATGAATGAAAAAATGAATTGCTACAGAGTGAAGTGAGGAGAACCAGGAAAAATGTTACCATAACAACAACTTTGTTAAAAAACACAACTTTGAAAGACTCTGATTTGAAAGAACTCTGACTAGGGCAATAACCAACCATGACTCCAGAGAACAGGTAATAAAGAATGCTACTCATATCCTTTCAAAAAGTAAAAGTATTAAATATGTAGAATGAAACACACATTTTGATATGGTCATTATGAGTTTGTTTTCCTTAATAACGTATATTTGTTATAAAAGATTTTTTCTTTTTTTCTTAATGGGGGATAGAAATGGAAGCAAAAATAATTTTTTGCTAGAGAAGAAAATTTTAAAATTAAAAAATAATTTAAGCCATCTTAAAGAGAATGATTTTTACAAGGGGACTTTCCTAGCAGAATCCTTCAAATTCCATCACATATGTGAACACATACTGTGAGCCAAACAGATCCTGAGCACCACTTAGTAAAAACAAGAGATAAGAAAACATTTTGAAAAGACTCTCCACCACTATACCTAAGTTCAATAACAAGCTGTCTACCCTTAGCATGGCCCACTTCATCCTTTACCATTTGTTTGGCATCTGGATTTGATTTTTCTTTATTTTAATTCAGTCAGCATTTGAAGATCATTTTATACTTGGCCCAGTGCCTAGAAACCCTTTTTACTGATTATTCTTACCAATAATTCTGTAAGGTAGGCTGATAAGATTAGCCCTATTATGTAGCTGAGAAAACCAAGGTGTCCCTAGAAAGTCAGCAACAGCAAGTCTTACAGAACCTGACTGGGGAGGCAGTCAATTCTTTAATGTGCTCTGTCACATTTATTATGATTGTTACTAGTTATGATAAATAATCATATGCTCATTAAATATGCCTTTTCCTCATAATAACCTCATTTGATTTCTAGTAAGGGAGCGATCTTATACTGTTTTAGAAGTCAAACTCTCCCCTAGTCTCAATGACAGCTGAATTGGTATAAAAATAATTCAGCCCTGGTTGTTTTTTTCTTAATTTTAGCATCACCACCCTCTCTGACATGCCTAAAGTTACTTCTTTTAAATAAAATGTCAAAGCATTTACTTTGAATTAATACATTCCCTGTCAAATAACCTCTATACAGACACAACAAGGCAACTTGGTATTCCTTACTTTTTATTAATAGGATTTTCACTTCTGAGGTTAGTTAGACTGGGTTCTTAACCTAGGATCCAGGGTCGTTTTAGGGGTTATATGAACTTACATGAGAAATTACATGTTTATTTTCACTTAATAAAAAATATTTCCTTTAAATTTTCATTTAAGTTTTCCTTTAAGTTTTCATTTAAAAACATTATTCTGTGAAAGGGTCCATAGACTTTACCATACCAAAAGAGTCCAGAACACAAAAAGAGATTAAGAATTCCTGCTTCAGAGGTATTTCTACATTGATACTTGAAAGTAATTGGTGATTTTATGATGATGATAACTCCTTCTACCCTTGCAGATACACCCTCATCCATGACTTCTCATCAAGGGCAAGTTTGTGTATGTTTTAACATAAATGCACTATAGAAAATCAAAACAGCATTCTGGGGGATTTCTCTTATTTTTTTCAGTGTTTGGGGGCGGGGATATCAATATACCACTTATCCTATCTACCTGCAAATAGATACATACACACACATACATACACACTAGAAAACCCTTTCTCACTGAAGGGTCACAGCTCTAGACTCATGTGGACTGGTCTCTAAAGAGATGGGCCAGTCTCTTTAACATTGTCTCTGGATCTATACTCCCAAACCCAGAGCAGAACTCTAGGAGCAATTGCTTAATCAAAGTTTAGGTTTGGCTAATATCTATGGTCTCCCCAAAAGGCATTATCTGGGCCCCTCCTAGGAAGGTACTCAATGTATAAAGGAGATCAAATGTAAGATTACCATTTATCACCTCCATCACAAAGGAAATGCTTAAAGCACATAAGATTCATAAGTGCACATTGACAAAAGCTTACAACCTAATAAAGATACTTAAAGCATGATCAGTCATTTCCCTTTCACCTCAGATTGGCATCATTCCAACAATTCCCTCAAGGTCCAATGGCAAGGTCTTATGGCAAGTCAGGTTAATGATTAGGTTCCTCTTCCTTTCCATGGCTACCTCCTCCAAGAAGGTTGAAGTTGCAGAAGATGCTTCCTATTGCTTCTCTGGCACACATGGTCTGATCAACCCTCTCTTCATGACTTCATATTATGAAGGAGTGCTACTGTTTCCTCACATTGTAGAGGAACATCTGTTGGAAGATGTGGTAAAGTTCATATTAGGTGGTTCTGCTGCATTGTCGATAGAAAGAAATGGTAGATTTATTCCATCACACATCTATTTGTTTTTCTCCTTCTGGTTTTATTTATAAATATTCTTGGAATAATCTTGAAAATATGGATCTTATGTCAATTTCTCTATAGGCTCCTTTTTGTTCAATTCTTTTCAGAATTTTGTGAAGTTATACCACTCATATTCTTCTACTCTCTTTCCCCTATAGTATACCGAAGCCAGTTTCTAGATTCAACTGGTCCTCTCACTGTAGTATTCTTTTTGAACTGGTTAAAATCACATAAGAAATGGAAATAATTAGATGAATGTCTCCTTTTATATCCATTTCCTTTTTTCAAAGTAGATGGATTGTTTAAACAGGTCAAGTTGGAGTTGCTTTATTCGAATGCAGTACCTTCTCATCTTTATCCTTATAATCTAGCATTTACTTTGTCATTTATTCTATGTAGTCAATGAGCTGGTTGCTAAGAGAGACAGACAGAGAGATGATAGAGTAAGTATTATTAAGTACTTACTACGGACTAGGCACTATTTGTATAATGTGCCCATTATGTCAAAAACTTCTATGTCTAACAAGCCTTTGTTGATCCTTGATCCCAAGACAATATTCCAACCTGGTTGTCATAATCCTTCCTTGTGTCTATCTTTGTGTTGAGAGGACCAACAAAATAATAAGTTGACTTGGTTTAGATGATTTTGTCAAGTTCTTCATGGAATTTCTCCACTTCATTTTCTATGGTGGATGTTAGTACATAAGCTATGATTTATATTCATGATTTTTTTTTGCATTATGTGCATTGCAACTTGGGACAATTAAGTCTTCCATAAGATGATGGCTCTTGTGCTCTCCTTTAGTTCTTCTCTCCAAGGAGACCATATAAGCCATGCTTCCATTTAACTGCAGCCTATTCGGTAGGGAACACAATGAAAAAATGCTGGGCTTTGATTCAGAAATTTGTTGTTGTTCAGTTGTTTCCAGTCACATTGGGCTCTTCATGACCCCATTTGGGATTTCTTGGCAAAGATCCTGAAGTGGTTTGCCATTTCCTTCTCCAGCTTATTTTATAGATAAGGAAACTGAGTCAAACAGGGTTAAGTGACTTGCCCAGTCTCAGACAGCTAGTAAGTGTCTGAAAGTAGAGTCAGAAAGATCAGAGCTCAAAGCCCATCTCAGACACTTACTAGCTATGTGACCATGAGTAAGTCACGTAACCTCTCAGCCTGTTTCCTTATCAAATGGCACCTACATCATCAGGTTGTTGTGAGAATCAAATGAGAAAATAAATGTTATGTGGTTTATAAATGTCAAAGTGCCATATAAATGCTATTATCGTGATTTCTATTATAGGGACAATATGAATATGCATATGCTTCAGCTTTCCAATATCATGTCAATTATCTCATTCATGTGTTGGCACAGCCCAGCTTAGAAGGCCCATTAAAGCTTATATTCCTTTGGCACATCCTGGGACAACCTGGAACCAGTACAACACCATAAATAGCCCTTGCAGCAAGATGTGAGGGGAGGACTTTGGTTACACTTCAGTTTTTTTTTTCCAAAACACCTTGCTATTTCATCACCCTGTTGCCATTAAAGTCATGAAAGTAGGACTGCTGCAATCATCTGAACTTTTTATCACTATAAATTTTTCAGGAGCCTAAATGTTGTCTGCAAGAATAGTCTCTAGGCTGCAAGCTAGCAGACTGGCATTTCATTTTAGAACTCTTTATCACATTAAAAAATCAGTTCTGCCAATTTTAATTTGATGGTTTAAAAAAAAGAAATTAAATATGTTGGTATCTTGAATTCCCCTCAGCCCCACCCTGCTCTAGTCTGATATTTAAATGTTAGAAGAGTGAGAGCCCTGTTCTGTAGTCAACTTTTAACAACAGTAGTTCTAGATACTGAGTACACCAGAGTCAAAGGATCACAGACTTGAGGACTCCTCAGAGATTATCTGGTCCAATCATCTCATTTTTCCAGCAGTATCAACAATTATTTCAAAACAGCCTTGCTAAATCCCAGGCAATATACTGTATTTATACAGTAGATGCTTTCATGTACAGCATCAACTCTTTTTCATTAGAGAAGGTAGATACAGCCATTATCAGAGACATTTATTTTGAAAGATGCTGCTTCCTTCTTTCCCTAGGGACTTTCCTTTTCCCTATTAAAAAAAAGCCCTTAATCTGAGTGCAAGATTTAACTTCTAGTCTCCCTTTTCCAGGCCATGTATCCAACAAAGTGGGTTGAAAGGACCTTCATGTCTCTCTCCAAAGAATGAGTGGGATGATCCTGACAGTGTCAGTTTCCTATGCTGGATTCAAGAATGATCTGACCAAAAGTGTAAAGATTTGGGGAATAATTTTCAAGGGTTGCTGTTCATACACAAAGAAGATTCTTGCTGACTCAACACATTCTAACTACTACTGATGTTTCATGGTTAGACACAACATTTCACCAGATTACTGACCTACTCGTTTCTTACTGGGAACAGATTTGTCTTCTTAGCAAAGAGGACTCCATTCAATTAGTTATTTTTACTCATTCATTCATTCGTTCATTCTTTCTTACATTTAGTTGTTGGCCATCCCTGTGCCTGTGATTTCATCAGAGTAGGGAACATCCAGTGTAAAAAAATCCCTCTACCAGTACAGAGCAGCAACTTCTCTGTTACTTATGGTCTTAAAGTACCTTCAGTACTGAGAGCTTAAACGGCTTCCCCATGGTCACATGACAGGACTTGACCAAGAATTCCTGACTCCACGGCTGGCTTTTGATCCTCTCACTGTACCATACTGCCTCATCCAAGTACTTGCCTCTAACTCATAATCACCTATACCTTGGAGGTTAGAATTACAAATATCCCACCAATAGGATAATAATAATGCAAGTAATAATTATAATAAAAAATATAATAATAACTCAAAAACACAGTGATGAGAAAGGAAAAATAACAAAACTCCTAGAGCCCTAGAACTACTTATATAGAACTTATATAGACTAAGAACCATATATCTGAACTAAATCACTCAACATGAGAAGTAGCACACTAGGGTGGAAAAAATACTGCCATGGAGATGACAGGACCTCAGATCAAATAACCCCCCTCTGTCACTTACTATGTGATCTTGAGCAAGTTAATTTCTTTTGGCCTCAGTTTTCTCATATGTAAAATGAGAGCATTAGCCCAAATGGCTTCTAAAGTCTCTTCCAGCTTTCAATCTACAAGCTGTACCATTATCAGCCGTGTACTGGCCAGACGTTCCATTAAGTTCCCACCAAAGCCTTTATGTCTCACCCTTCTGTGGGTCAGTGACAAAACACCAACCTTTAATTTAAATTCTAGAACTTAGAACATATTTGCTGCAATGCTCACTTCATTTCAATGTAGCCTTGGTATTTAATTGTAAATTACTGGTCCTATGAAGAGAGTTTTATTATAGTTTTCATTTTCAGTTGTTTACTCTTTCCTATCAATATTTCCCCACCAATCTGCAATTCTGAGGCCGTTACACAGACACTAATGTTAATGGGTTATATTATGCTTCTGTTCCACAACAGTGCACGTTTTTTAAAAACATAAAGAGCCCATTTTGCAGATGCTCACATAGCCTCCCAGAATAGAGTCACTTACATTCTGCACTGAAACTAAGCCTTGATTTCTGTTCCAGCCACCAAGTGTTCAGAAATTTCAGGGGGAAAAAAATCTAAATTAATCAACTCCTCAGCTTTTTTTCTGCCATTTCTATGGTTTGGATGAAGGATGGATATCCGCAGCCCTGTCGATGCAAACTAATGACCTGCTTACAGCAAAACCCAAGCAAATGACAAAAGCAGAGGAGCAGATGTCTCCAAGAAGAATGATCCCCAAGACTGTCATTATCAAACTGCCCAGTGTCACAATGTCAATACTGATCACAGGAAAAAAAGAGGATTGTAAAAAGGCAAAGTCACCAGCTGCACATCTGTCCTGGTAACATAACTCAGACCAAGGCCAGGGTAGGAATGCTACTGATTCCCTTTAAAAGGGAAGAGTCCATTGCAAAAGCAAAACACAGTTCATCAGAGAGTTGAGAGATCACAGCTTATGTGTCTCATTACACCACAGAGCACTTATATTTTATCACAAGAAAATATTCCTTGTGGGTCTTTTCTGTGATTCAGGGAAACCCAGACATTTCTCCCTGATATTTTGATTTTTAAAAATCCCAGGTGAAGGGATACTGTGAAATAAACCAGCAAGGCAGATTGTTCCAGTAACCCAAGCATATGCCTGCAAGTCTATTGCAGCTGGGCTTATGTCCCATTTAGAGATTTAAAATGAAACCTAAGGCAAGCTCCTCCATCTCTTTCTGCCTCTGCATTATCCATGAAAAAAGGGGGATTTTTTCATAGGACCATAGATTTAGAGTTGGAAGAGATCTTAGAAATCACCAAGCACAGCTCCCTTATTATACAGAAAAGGTTGCTGAAGAACAGAGAAGTTAAGTAACTTGGCCAAGATTATGTAGGTTACTTCTTACATTATCTCACATCAAATCCAGCACGCTTTCTATTATACGTAATATTGTCAACTGGGGTGTCTGGACAGCAGTTAAGTAAATGGCTATCTCTTTACTATTGAAATGTTAGATGATAACAACAAGAATGATAAGCAATAAAAGAAAGCTAATTTCTAAAGCTACAAGATCTACTGAGCCCCTGGTGACTTCTCAGTCTGCCTCCCAGCTAGAAGGCTTTGGTGCCAGTTTGCATTGCCTGGGCTGGTATTCCAAAACCACTCCAGTCCTCGGCTTACTACCAGGACTTGTCTGATTTTGTGCTGGAGCTTGATTTGTTTTTACATTCAAACTCTCCTCTTTTTATTTTTTTACAGTACTTTGCATGCTATGGTGACTAATTTTAAAGCTCACGCATATATCCCAAACAGAGCACATATAAAGATTTGGCGTCAAATGACATAGCACCATTCTGCTAGCTTGAAATAATTAAGGCAATATCCCAATAACTATTAGTCATTTGCTCCCATCATTTGCTTTATTTGAAAGTGTGAAGGC
>WOXC01005640.1:0-175000 GCA_011680675.1 Gymnobelideus leadbeateri | reverse complement strand
TCAAGATGATTATAGAATATGCAGAGCCTCATACCTACTTAACATTAACACATCTTAAAGAAGAGAACCAGAATATTTTGGACATATCAAGAAATTAACTGTATCTTAACAGATAGGAAATAACCAACATTAACAACAACAAGCATCTACTGTGTACCAGGAGCTATACTTAAGTCCTCAGGATTCAAAGAAAGGTTAAAGCAGGGTCCCTTGCCTTAAGGAGCTCACAGTCTAACAAAGGAAACAACATACAACTACACATATATAAGATATGTACAAAACAGATAGGAGGTAATCTCAGAGGGAAAACACTAGCAGTGGTGGGCACAGGAAAGGCATCTTGAAAAAGGTAGGATTTCAGCTGAATCTTTCAGGAAGCCAGGGAAGTCAGGAGATGACAGTAATAGTTACCAAATTAGAGCCATTTCCAAATAAGTTGTCTATGTGACATAGTGTCATATCATCAGCTAGTTAGAACAAAAATTAAAATATACACAAAGTAAGAATAATTATAAATATGAGGAAAAGGGCACCCCATTCATATTGTGGGTCAGATCCAAAGTAGTCATGTACAACTATTCAGGTCCAAAGTTTAAAATGCAATTGGAAATTATGAGTCATAAAATAGAATTAAAACCACATCACTTTAAAAAGAGATTAAAATAACCTATTTTAAAAGATATATTATTAAATGATACTCCATTCCTACTTAAGAATCACCACAGTAGATAGTCATCTGGATCAAAAACATATTAGAAGGCAACAAGAGTTCAGATGAAGCTTCTTTCCAATAAGATCAGGGGTCAAGACAGATGTTTATTGTCATTATTATTATTTGTAGTTCTAAAAATGTTTGCTAAATGAATGAATTAAAATGTATTTAGTAGGTGCTTATTATATAGCAAACACTAAGCTAAGCCCTGGGGATACCAAATGAAAAGCAAGGCAGTCTCTACTCTCAGTGAGATCAAATTCTAATGGAGAAGACAAGATTATGTGTTGCTATATAGCAATAAGACAAGCAAAAGAAATTAAGAGAATAAACATAAATAAAGAGGAAACAAAACTATTGCTTTTGCTTATTTAATCATGGTTTACTTAGAGAATCCTAAAGATTCAACTAAAAATTAAATTAAACAATTAAGTAAAGTACAAGAAAAAAAGCCACAAAAAATCATGAATCTTTCTGTATATCACCAATAAAAGTCATAAGGAAGCAATGGGAAAAAAATACCATTAAAAATAACTACAGAATGTATTATGTATCTAAGATTTCACATATCAAGACACACACAAAAGTGTTATGAATAAAACTATGCAATACTCTATTTTTTTTTTGTTTTTTGTAGGGGGGAAGGCAGGGAAATTGGGGTTAAGTGACTTGCCTAAGGTCACATGACTGATAAGTGTTAAGTGTCCTGACTCCAGGAAAGGTGCTCTATTCACTGCACCACCTAGATGCCCCTATGCAATACTCTTTACAAAAATATAGACATACCTAAGGGGCGGCTAGGTGGCACAGTGAATAGAGCGCCGGCCCTGGAGTCAGAAGGACCTGAGTTCGGAGCTGGCCTCCGACACTTAATCCACACAAACAAAAACCTAGCCATGTAACCTTGGGCAAGTTACTTAACCCCAATTGCCCTAAAGGGGCGGCTAGGTGGCGCAGTGAGTAAGAGCGCCGGCCTCGGAGTTGGGATGACCCGAGATCAGATCCGGCCTCAGAAAATGAGCACCCACACATAAATAATGACTAGCCGTGTAACCTTGAGCAAGTTACTTAACCCCAATTGCTTAAAAAAAATATATATATATATATATAGAGAGAGAGAGAGAGAGAGAGAGAGAGAGAGAGAGAGAGAGAGAGAGAGACATACCTAAATAATTGGAGAGATATAAATTTTTCTTTGGCCGTGGAAATGTAATAAAACTGACAATATTACTTAAATTAACATATTCAGTGTTGTGCTTATATCTACCAAAGGAATACTTTGTAGAACTAGAAAAAAACACAATTCATCTGGAGGAAGAAAAAGTCAAGACTTTCAAGTGAAGACAAATGGGAAAGGAAAGTAGTACCAGATCCCAAACTATACTACAAACTAGAAATTATCAAAACTGTTAATTGGTGAAACAAATTATGCACACAACACCCAAAAGTAATTGAACATTATAGCATAGCATTTGAAAAACTCAAGGGCTCCACCTACTAGAGTAAGGACTCACAAAAATCGCTATAAAAATTGGAAATCAGTCTGGTAGAAATTAGGTTTAGACCAACATCTCATACCAAATATAACAGCAAGCTCCAAAAGAATACATGGCAGATATGAAAAATCATCTCATAAACAAATAAAAAGAGCATAAAAGGAGATATTTCTCACAGCTATGAATAAAGGAAGAACTCTTAATGATTACAGTGATGGAGGGGAACTCAAGTGATAAAAGAGACATTTTTGTTTTGTTTAGAGAAAATGATTTTGTGGGTCAGATCCAAAGTAGTCATGTACAACTTGGGTGTGTGTGTGTGTGTGTGTGTGTGTGTGTGTGTGTGCGCGCGTGTATGAACAAGAATCATTCCTCACTAGAAAAATGGTCAAAGGATATGAACAATCATTTCTCAAAAGAATAAAGGAAAACTATAACAACCTTATGAAAAAAAATCCTCCAAATCATTAATAATAAAACAAATGCAAATTAAACAATTCTACCAGATTGGCAAAAACGACAAAACAAATGACAGTTGCTGGAGCTAGTAGGGTGTGGGCATACTAAAGCCCTATTGGTAGACCAATGAATTGATCCAACCACTCTGGAAAGCAATTTGGAACTATGTTCATAAAATCATTAAATTGTGTATAACCAACAATGTCACTACTAGGACTATAACCCCAAAGAGATTAAAACAAAGAGCCAAAGGGCTCTCGTACAAAACACATACTCGCGCGCGCACATGCACACACACACACACGCGCACGCACACACACACAACTATAGCAGTGCTTTTTTTGTTGTCTCACAGAACTGGAAACTAAGAGGGTGCTCATTAATTAGTGAATTGCTAAAAAAAAAAATCTGTAGTATTGTTGATGGTGCAGGACTCCATCAGATAGAACAAGGACATATACAGGAGCTGGACAATACTCAGAATGAGCTCGAGAAAAATATAGTGAGAAGTGATAATGATATAATGCAATGTGCTGTTTTTATAATACAATATTCTATAATTTTTCTTTGTGATTTATTTTGATTGAAATATACATATATAATGTTTATTTTTTAGGTTTTATATTGTACTTTTAATATTACCATATATTTGATTATGTATCCATGTAAAATGTGATCAAAACTACCTGTAAATCTGTTCACTTAAACATTCATTGAGTAAAGCAAAAATACAAATGTAATGGATCATTATGTTATAAGAGATGACAAAGGGGAAAGATTCAGAGAAACCTTAAAGGATTTACACAAGCCACTGTAGAATGAGGCTAGTAGAACAAGGAGAACAGTTTATAAGACTAAAACATTGTAATGAAAATCATCTGTGAATGATCTGAGACTGATCAACACAAAGATCAATCATGACTCCAGAAGACTGATGGTGAATCACACTTCCCACCTCTCAGCAGAGAAGAAATGGGCTAGAAATACAAAATGAAACATCCACTTTTAGAAAGCATAAACGCATGAATTGCTTTTGTATGGGTGAACTTATTTGCTACAAAAGAGGGCTTTTATTTGGGAGGAGAGGGTATATAGTGAGGTGGTAGAGGAAAGAGAAATAGCAAAACAAAACAGAAAAAAAAGTACATAGGAGAAAGTTAAAGAATATCCAGAAAGAGACATTAAAAAGCAAGGCATCGGGGGCGGCTAGGTGGCACAGTGAGTAAGAGTGCAGGCCTCGGAGTTGGGATGACCCGAGATCGAATCTGGCCTCAGAAAATGAGCACCCACACACAAATAATGACTGGCCGTGTAACCTTGAGCAAGTTACTTAACCCCAATTGCTTAAAAAAAAAAAAAGCAAGGCATCATTAGAATTGCTGTGATACAGTTAATAAACACTTTTTTAAAGTACAGAGTGCTGTATAAGTACTTGTTAGGTAATATTATTATTATTATCAGGCATTTAAAGCCCCTCGCCACTTTCCAAATTCCAGGTGCACCAATACTGTGGATATATGTGTCTTTGTCAGGCACTTAAAGGATGTTAACTTCCTTTTAAATAAAATCTGAATGGCTAATCATATTCCCTTATCAGCTCTTAAAACTTAACAACAGATATGCCCAGTCCTTGAGCAAGAGGCCTCCAGGGAAAATATGGCACACTGTGGGAAATACATCACTAATTCAATGACGAGTTATACATTGCTTTGCCTCAGTGCTGAACATAATGCCCTACCAGGCACTGAAAAACCAAAATGTCAACAACTACATGTCTGAGAAGTTCTTTAAAGTCAATCTCACAATCCCTTCTGGTCCCCAGAGGCTAAGGGCAGCATGTATTCAAAGCAGAAACAAAGACTTCCTGGCCAAATTCAAGTGCACAGACAATTCTGCCTCTCCAAATCCTCCCTGGGTACTAACATTCCATCTTAGCTGTTTTTCTTTCTGCCTCGCACCCCAAACCACTGTGTCATTTTGCTATATGCAACTGAACAGCTGCAATGTGGCACCCTGTGGGATTGCTAAAATTTCAGCAATTGCAAAAATGACTCTGTAGACACATATTCACACATGTGGAGATAGAGGATTGTTTCAGAACCAAGGGACCCATCAGCAATGAAAGATGCTGTCTAAGTGCTAAATATTATTATTACATCTGTGGGTGGAACAAGGCAGAGAAATATAATTTCTGGTAAGTTTGAAATTCCTCAGAAACACTGTGGTAATCATTATTGCCAAAGTTCATCTTCAGCCCTTGTACTCAGCAAACTTGACCAGAAATTCATTTTCCCGGTGTTGTTCTTTCAGTCTGTGCTAGATGTCTTGCTTCTAATTACTTCAATTAAAAGTGCTTGGGAATAAAAAAAAATGCAATTTCTCTTCCTTGGATCTTAAAACTATGAAGATAATTGTCAAATTGTTCTTTCACACTCACTAATGTGACTTTCTGGTTAATTTGGCTGGCTGCTTTTCTCCTTCCCTTCTTGCTAATAGAGCATAAGGAAAGGAATGGCCTTTTACCTTTTTGAATTACTTAAGAAGAAAAAAAAAGCCTCCTTTGTTTTTGTAAGATGCCACAAGAAATCGAGCAGAAACAGTTAAAAAAAACCAATTTATTTTTTCTTTCTTCCTAGCTATTCAGCAGCCATGGACTTCTTAAGCAGATTTGTCATCATGAACATCTAGTAAAAAAAAAATTGGCCTCCCTGTTTTCACAAATGGTGGTTTTATGGTTTCACTCAAATCTGTAACATGAGCTATAGCATGAGGACATTATTAGCAGGAGAGAACAGAGACAGAGACAAAGACAAAGACAGAGAGAGAGAGAGAGAGACAGAGACAGAGAGAGACAGAGAGAGAGAGAGAGAGAGAGAGAGAGAGAGAGAGAGAGAGAGAGAGAGAAACAAAGACACAAAAAAACAGAGACAGAGAAAGAAGGGGGGAGAGAGAGAGACCCCCTAAGAGATCTGATGAAGCTCAGTTGGTCAATTACCCGCCATTATTTCTGAAGACTATGTCATAAACTTCTGAAGCACAGATTGCTTGAGGACAATATGATGAAGAGACATAATTTCCTGTGCCAATTTAACATTCTGAGCAATACCAAGGCTTCATTCTGTTTTCCCTCAAATCCTCCCATTACAACAATAGCATATTTCTTTACCAGCCATTTAGTCATTTTATAAAACAACATCTCTAGCAGGAGTTATTCCCCACCCCACCCCCGCCTCCGCTCCACTTTGGTAACAACTGTGCCCAACAAAAGATTCGCTCACCCACTGTTCATACCAGATAAATCATTGTCTGGTGGGACAAATTGATGATCAATCTACAAGCATTTACTAAGTGCCTACTATGTGTCAGGAATTGTACTGGAATGCAGATACAAAAAACTAAAATCTGTTTAGGACATCCTCCATAATGATTATGAGCAAGTATGACAAGTGTATAATCTCCCTATGCTATGTTTCCTTTGATATTGATAATCAGAAGGTCACTGACCAAATTTATCTCTATTCTTACATCTATGAAGTATTCTGATTGATATTAATATATGCATGTCTGCAGTTGCTTCAGATAAATACAGTAAGATGTGGTATTCTCAGCACCTTTAAAATTATGTGGCTAAAAAGATGCGGTTGGCTGTAGAAAGTTGTTTGCAAAAGTCTGTTTTTCTTCAGCACCTACCATGTGCAAATTATGAAACAATTTGGATACAAAGGCAAAGTGAAACCAAGCCTCTGATCTCAAGAAGCTTATGTTCTGATAGAGTTTATGTTTTGGATCAAATATAAATTTTCCTGTTTGGTTTTCAAAACCCTTCATAACCCAGCCGCTTTCTACATTTCCAGCCTTCTTATACCTTATTCCCCTCCACATACTCAAATCCAGTTACACTGGCCTCCTGGCTGTCCCTCACCCAACACAATCCATCTCCCATTTCCAGGCATTTTCACTCTCTGTTCCTCATTCTCGGATCCCCCTCTCTCCTGGCCTCCTGGCTTTCCTGGCTTCCTTCAAGCCTCAGATAAAGTTCCATCTTCTGTACAAAGCCCTTGCCCCATCTTCCTTAATCCTACTGACCTCAATCCAAGATAACTCCTAATTTTGGGTGGATATATCTTGTTTGCACACAGTTGTTTGCATGCTATCTCCCCATTAGACTGCGGATTCCTCCAGTGAAAGGGCTGTAATTAATTTGTTTTTATCTTTCTTGATATCCTTAGCACTTTGCACATAAGTAAGGTACTTAATAAATGCTACTTAATTAACTGATAAGGAAGACAATAAATGTTTAAATAGACATATAAATATGTAAATCTTAAGGGGGAAGGGAAAGCACTAACAGTTGGGGGCAGTAGGAAAGCAATCCAAGAGAAAGTGGCATTTGAGCTGAGTTTTGAAAAAAAACAGAGATTCCATCAATGCTCAGCAAAGAGGAAGAGAATTCCATGAATGGGAAGCAGCCAATACACAGGCCCTGAGATGGGAGACGAAGCATACAGCATTTTAAACACCAGAGAACTGTATGTTTGATACTGGAGGTGATAGGGAACTGTGAGAGTTTATTGAGAAGGGTGACATACAATTTAGGGAAATCTCTTTGGCAGCAGTTTGCTGGATAGACTGGACTGGGGAAGAGACTAGAGGCAGAGAGTCAATTAAGAGTCTATAGCAGAACAAGCTGTGGTATATGATTGGGAAGGAATGATTTCAGAAAAACCTGTAAAGATTTATATGAATTGATGCAAAGTGAAGGGAGCAGAACCAGAACATTGTACACAGTAATGGCAATATTGTACAATGAAGAACTGTGAATGGCTTAGCTATTCTCGGCAATACAATAATCCAAGACAATCCCAAAGGACTCATGATGAAACATGCTATCCATTCCCAGAGAAGGAACTGAACTGACATTGCCTGAATACAGACTAAAGTATACTATCTTTCCCTTCCTTTCTTTCTTTCATTCTTTTTTTTATTTGTCCAAGTCTTCTTGTACAAAATGGCTAACATGGAAATAATGTACATGAATGCACATATATAACCTATATCAAATTGCTTACTGTCTCAAGGAGAAGGGAGGTAAGGATAGAATTTGGAACTTGAAATTTTTTTAAATGTTAAAAATGTTTCAACATGTGATTGGGGGGAATAAAATATTTTTTTAAAGAGGCTATGGCAATAAGTCCAGATGAGAGGTGATGAGGACATGAACTAGGATGGTGACTATGTGAGTGGATGGATGGCATGTGTTCAAAAGATGTTGTGAAGATAGAAATGACCAATTTTAGCAACTGGTTGGCTATTTCAGGTGAATGAAAGAAAGAAGTCAAGGTCAACATGGAAATTGTGAACTTGGGGTACTGGAAGGATCATGGTGTCCTTGACAGTAGTAGGTAGGTTTGAAAGAGAGGTGGGTTTGAGGGAAAATAAAATGAGTTTTATCTGTAGCTATGTTGAGACTTAGATGCCTACAGTACACTCAGGCTGAAAGTTTTTAAAAGTTGGCCACATAGAATTTGGTTTCAGGAGATAGATTAGGGCTAGGTATTTAAATCAGGAATATATTTGCATAGAGATAATAACTAAACTCATGGCAGCTGATAGCTAATCAAATGAGAAAGTATAGAAAGAAAAGAAACAGGGACCTGAGATAATGCCTTGGGGCACCCCTACAACTAGTGCCTGTCACATGGATCGATATCCAGCAAAAGACTGTGAGAAGTTATCATATTGCCAGGAGGACAACATGGGAGAAAAGTATTCATGACAACCTAGAAAAGAAATATTAACCTTCCATATATGCTGTTTCCTCCACTAGAATGAGAACTTCTTGGGAGCAGACTGTCTTATTTTTCTATTCATATCTCCAGCACTTAACATGGTGCTTTGCATATAGTAAGTTAAGTACTTGATAAATGCTTTATTCATTCAGTCATGTACATTTGGTGGTTTGGGAAACTTGGCTGGGGACAATGAGTATGGCAATGTAGCATGAGAGTCAAAACTCCTAGTGTGGTGGTAATGCTTGTGTGAAATCTGGAGATGAGCAGGATACATATTCAGAGTAAGAATAGTCATGGCGGCTGCTTGTATTTTGACATTTAGTGGAAATTTAGGGAATCTGGGCTGAGAAGAGTTAATGTGGAGCTTGGGAACAGCAAGTGCATTTGGGCTTGGTGCCAAGGCAGAGAGAATGACCTAAGAGTGACTGTGAGTGTGGCTGACACCTTGGAGAGCTGCCATGCAAACAAAAGCATCCTAAGAGGACCAGGGGGCTTGAGAATACACCATGTGTGTGGGATGGGGCTGTGACCTATATAGAGTGAATGATGATGAAAGGCTGTAAAATAAGATGCTGTCCAGGACAGTTTGACTGACTCACGAGAAACTAAGCTTCTCCTAGCTTGTGTTTCAGAAAAGGGAATGCACAAGACTGAGTCTCCTAAGGAAATAGGCAAAGTGATAGCTAGTTCTCAATTAGTGCAAATTTTTCAGTTTTTCAGATGTGCACTATTTGAAGTTATAATTATGTAAAACAGACTCACTGGTTCCATCACATTGAAAATATGCAGTGAGAATTCTAATAATATGACCATTTCAGGGTATTCACTATTTGTACTAATTGAGACCTTTTTACTTATACAGCACTTGGTCCCTTGAACTTAAAAGGAAAACACACAGGAACCACAGTAAGGCAAAAGATAAACTCTCCAAACCATACCAACAGGTATTGTTGTGTGGAGGATAGCTACGTAGACTTGGAGACAGGAAGGCCTTGGTACAAAGCCTGCCTGCTCTCTTAACTCATTAACCCTGGATGAGTTACTGAAACTCTAATGAACTTCAACCCATTTATCTGAAAATGAGAAGCTTGGACTTGGTGAACTCTAGGACCCCTCCCAGCTCTGAATCTATGATCCTATGAAGGAAAGAGTATATATATAATGCAAAGTGCATTTTCATCTGTAAAATGGGGATATTTGTAGACTTCCTAGCTAGGGTTTTGCATTTATGTTTTTCCAACAGTTTCTGGGTAGCAGACCATCCGTTGGGTTCAAGTAATAATGGATCAGACCTTGTAGGGCACAACCTCACATGTTACTCCAGACAATAAAATTGTTTGTTTCATTCTGTATCTTCTGCTGTTTTTTGCTTCTCTTTGAAGTTGCAGACTGTGGGGGATGAGGTGAAAAGGAGGAGCAGGTCTGAGTCTCCATCTACAATAATTTGCTTTACAAATGAAAGGAACAAGACTGGCCCTCTCTGTTCCATCTTTCTGCTGTAAGCAGTCTCTGCTACAGACCCAAAGCACACACATATCACATCCTTGGTGACCTGAACAAAGTAGTGATTTACTTCTGATTTGTCATAAAATTTTTAAAAGCCTGAGACCATCAGAATATTTGTGTTTCTTTGTATTGACTGTAGGTTTTGATGTCTTTGCCAGTTCGTTTCTTACACTGTCAGATTTTATTTTATGTTCCCATATTCTTTCAACCATTTCAGGGGGAAAAATGCTAATTACCATGAGTTTAATAGCAATGCTGAACTGCACCAGAACACCAGGGTCTTATAAATACCTGTCACAGTAGAAGTCTTCAATTACCATAATTCCATTCCTAATTCAAATTACCATAATTGCCCTCCATTAATGCAACTTTCTTAAAGCTAAAACATCAAAGGAGAAGTTTGCACTTACATTAACTTAGTTGACTACCAGCAAAAATAAATAGTGGTCTGTCCACAGGAATATGTCTCCTCTTTCTCCAAATGGGTTGCTGTTAAACTAATTAGCCCTTTTCAGAGTGAAAGAAAAAGATCAGTCCCTGGAAAGCCAGACTCTTAAGACTTTGTTACAAACATTATTCTTGTCATTATTCTTGGCACTTGTAAAGATAAAAAATCGTAATCCATGTCCTTTTTTTCACATTCACAATTGTTCAATTCAGCATATTTATGTATTCAGGACTTGCTGGGATGGGCAAGATTCTCTGCCAAAGACCTATATCCAATGACTTAGCATGAATGGTACAGGGATTACTCTGGACTTCAAGGCTTTACCACCAAAACACAAGCTCCAGCAAGTCCTAGAAATCTTCAAAGGCCTTGAAAATGGATCTAGAGCAGAATTATAGTATTGTCTGAAGACCAACCTAGATAAGGTCAGAAAAGTTTAATAATAATTATATTTCTACAGTAGTATGTTATCTCATGTTATCCTCTGCAACTCTGTGAAGTAAATTCTATTGTTATCCCCATTTTACAGATGAGAAAAATAAGATTGAGTGGGGCCAAGTAATTTTTTTTAAACAAATGCTTTATTAACTTCTGTTTTACATCATTCATTTCCGCCAGATTTTGAGTTACATTCATTTTCCCCCCATTATTCCCCTACCCAACCTCCCAGAATAGTAGTCCCACAACATATCGCTTCCTCCAATCTGCTCTCTCCCATACTTTCTCCCATACCCCCATCGACTTTTCCATTAGAGGAAGGTGAATCTTTGTGTCCCAATGCCTGCACATCTTATCTCCCTATTACAAGCAAAGAGTATTAATAATAGTATTTATATATATTTGAAACATTTAATGTTAAGACCTCGAATTTCAGATCCATTTCCTTCCTCCCTTGTCACCCATTCCCTCTTGGGAGATAAGTAATTCAGTATATGTTGTATATGTCTAGCTATGCAAAACATTATCATAGTAGATATATTGTACAAGGCTGCTTATAATTCCCTCCCACTCATCCCACCCCCCACCTGGTCCATTCCCTACATGATCCTGTCACTCTTCTATAGTGGGTACTTCCAACCTCCCCTCACCCCAAGGATGCCCTCCCATCCATCATCCCTCCTCTCATCCCCCTTCCCCTATCCTGCTGCAGGTTGAGATATCCCATTTAGTATGTATGTCATTTTCTCCCTGAACCAAATTCAATGTGAATGTGGTTTTGCCTTTTTAGCCTTCCTTATTCTCCCCCTCCTTTGCAACCACTTCCCCTTGCTTCTTCTACATGGGATAGTTTACCCTACCCTGTCTCTCCCCATCTCCTCTTGCCACTTTCCTCTTTCACCTCATAATTTCATCCCTTGAGTATTCTCCCTTCCCAACAAATTCAACCTATGCCCTCTATCCATATATAACTGTAACCATATACACACACATTCACATATGTATTCATATGACCACACCCCCTTCTTCCATTATTTTCATAGTGAGAAAGATATCATCAGTCACAGTTATTGCTTTTCCATATAGGAATGTAAATAGTTCAACTTTGATAATTTCCTTTTGATTTCTTTTCCCTGATTACCTTCTCAGGCATCTCTTCCTTCTTGTGTCTGGATGTCAAATTTTCTATTCAATTCTGTTTTTTCCTCAAGAATGCTTGAAAGTCCTCTATTCCATTGAATGACCATATTTTCCCCTGAAACAAAATACTCAGTTTTGCTGGGTAGGTGACCCTTGGGTTCATTCCCAGTTCTTTTGCCCTCTGGAATATCATATTCCATGCCCTTTGATCCCTCAGTGTAGAAGCTGCCAGGTCCTGGGCTATTCTGATTGTGTTTCCACAATATTGAAATTGTTTCTTCTGGCTGCTTGTAGTATTTTCTCCTTGATCTGGGGATTCTGGAACCTGGCTATAATATTCCTGGGAGTTTTCTTTTTGGGATCTTTTTCAGGAGGTGATCGGTGGATTCTTTCAACCTCTATTTTACCCTCTGGATCTAAAACATCAGGGCAATTTTCCTTGAGAATTTCTTGAAGGGTGATTTCTAGGTTCTTTCTTTGATCATGGCTTTCAGGTAGTCCAATAATTTTTAAATTTGTCTCTCCTGGATCTATTTTCCAGGTCAGTGGTTTTTCCCATGAGATATTTCACATTGCCTTCTAATCTTTCATTTGTTTGGATCTGCTTAACAGCATCTTGATTTCTCATAAAGTCATTAGCTTCCATTTGCTCCAGTCTAACTCTGAAGGAATGAATCTCCTCAGTGAACTTTTGAGATTCTTTTTCCATCTAGCAAATTTGACTTTTTAAGGCATTCTTCTCCTCATTGCCCTTTTGGGCCTCCTTTGCCATTTGAGTTAGTCTATTTTTTAAGGTGTTGTTTTCCTCAGTCAGGCTGTTGACCCTCATTTCATACTTTTCCTGCATCCTTCTCATTTCTCTTTCCAATTTTTCCTCCACTTCTCTTATTTGATTTTTTAAAGTCCTTCTTAAGGTCCTCTATGGCCTGCAACCCACTCATGTTTTCCCCTGGGGCTTTTGGAGCAGGACTTTTGACCTCACAGTCCTTTTCCCGCTCTATGCCCCCAAAATAGGAGTCTAGGGTTGCATTTTTCTGTTTCCTTTGCCTTGGCATGTTGCCACTTAGTTACTTGACTTTTGGGCTTGTTGCCACACTATGGCTTTAAGGCCAGATAGAGGAATTTTCGTCTCGAACGTGTGGGGGGCAACTTCCATTTCTGGCAAGCTGTAAACCCACCCACGACTTCCACCCTAGATCACAATCCAGATCCAGGTAGGTTAAAGCAAGAGCGATTACCCCCCAAGACTGATCGCTGGATCTCCCTACAATTTGCAGGCTGGGAGCTGGAGCTGCCTCTGAAAACTACAAAATGGCCTGTCTCCTCAGCGGCTTCTAGCCCCTGGGGGAGGGAGCCAACGCATTCCCTAAATACCGGTCCCAAAGTCCATAGGACACTAACCTCTTACTTTGTCCTAGGCATGTCTATGTTGATAATTCTGGAGTCGCCACAGCTCCTGGTGTTCTGGGGTTCCTCCAGCCTGCTGCTGGCCCTGCCACCCTGGGGCTAAAACCTCGGCTCACGGGGACCTGGGCTCGGCTCGGCTCCTGCGTTCTGCGCACTGTGCGCTGCCAGTTCCCAGACCGCTGCGCTGGTCCTTCCTGCAGGGCTGCTGGGCTATCCTCAGCGGGAGGTTAGCTTCTCTGTGTTGTTCTGTGGGTGCTGGGGCTCCAGAAGTTGTTCAGAGTCCCCTTTTACATAGTTTGGGGGGAATCTGGGGGCAGAGTGGCTTGGAGGAGCTGTTTCTACTCCGCCATCTATTCTCCACCCCTCTGGGGTCAAGTAATTTGCCCAAAGTCACAAACTATTCTCTAAAAGAGTTTCATGGGGGAAAGACATCCACAAATAAATATGGGAGCCATAACTCAAATCACGCAAAGAGAATGTGAGGTAAATGGAAGCAAGAAAGAGGCCCAGGAAAAGTGCCGTAAAGAAATTTTAAAAGTTGCTTTAAAAAAAAAATCAGGAAATGCTAGTCTTTGACTCATGAGGATATGGATCCAAATACTGCTTTAGTAATATACTAGGCAAGTGACCCTGAGGAAAGTACTAGGTTTAAAGGCAAGTGACCTTACTACTTATATGACCTTAGGCAAATAACATAATCCTTCTATGCCTCACATGTCTCCTCTGGAAAAAGAAAGTGATGGGAAGAGGTTGGACTAGGTTACTTCTGAGGTTGCCTCTAGCTTTAATCTATAAAACCTCTCTAAGCCTCAGTTTCCTCATCTCTAAAGTGGGGATTGTAACAGCTATGGTACTTGCCTCACAAGGTCATTGTGACTGTAAAGGAGATAATGTCTGCAAAGTGTTTGGTGATATGACTAGTGAGATCATGGGGTTGTCATTTCCTATATACTGCTCTAACCTAGCAACCTCCAAAGGAAAAAAATATACCCCAAATCTTGAGGAATTAAAACAATCCACAAAATAAGCAATCAATAGCAAAACAGAAAGTAAGAGATTCACAAAATAACCTCAAACAACCAAAATATTTATTATGCCGTGGAAAAATGACCTTGTCAGCTGCACAGAGAAAATGCTAGAAGCTGGGAAAACAGTTAGGAGACCAATGATCCAGGTAAGAGGGGATCATGGTTCAAAGTTGATTGACAGATAGGTGAGTGAAATGGAAGGCAGAGAGACAGATTTGGAGTCAGAGGGCCTGGATTCCAATCCCAGCTCCTCTGTACTTCCCTAGCTGTATGACCCTGACCACTCCACTGTCAGGTTTCATCTGCATTGTTAACTCTCCTGATCATCTTCCCCAATTGGATACTCTCTCTTCTCTGGGTTGTTGTGACCTCTCCTCACTCTCATAGCACACGTCTAATCTGTTGCCAAATCTTGTCATTTCTACCTTCACAATATCTCTCACAAATGCCCTCCTTCTTTACACTTGCCCATCATTACTGAGGCCTTAATTACTTGGCCCCTGAATTATTATAATAGCTTTCAAGCTGATCTCCCTATCATAAGTCTCTCCACACTCCAATTCATCCATGCAGCTACGAAAGTGAGCTTCTTAAAATGTAGGAATAACCATTTCATTCCCCTTTTCAAAAGACTCCATTGGCTATCAATGACCTTCAAGATTAACCATAAAGTCCTCTGGTATCTGAGGCTCTTCACAGCCTGACCCCTTCCAACATTTCCTGTTTTCTCATACTTAATTCCTTTCCACAACCTCTGTAGTCCAGTCTTATTGCCTTACTTGCTATTCTTCACACACAACTTTCCATCTCTTATCTCCATCTCTTTGCTCCTGCTTGCTGATGACTAAAAATTCCCTTTCCACTCCCCTTTTCCTATGAAATGTCTACCTATTCAATAAAGACCAGATGAAAGCTCACCATGCAGAGGAAGGTGGCACAATGGAAATAGGAATGAACGCTTATTTGAGTCTGAACTGTAATCTGGCCGATTACTACCTATGTGACCATGAGTAAGTCCTTTAAACTCCTTTAAGAAGTAGCTAGGTTGAACAGTTGATATAGCAACAGACCTGGAGTTAGGAGGACCTGAGCTCAAACCCTGCCTCAGATACTTACCAGCTGTATAACTCTGGGCAGGCTCTTCTGACTCAGTTTCCTCAATCATAAAATTGGAATAACAGTAATACCTACCTCCTAGGGTTGTGAGGATCAAATGAGGTAATTGGTTTTGTTTGGTTTGGGTTTTTTTTGCTTTTTGGAGGGTAATTGGGGTTAAGTGACTAGCCCAAGGTCACATGCCTAGTAAGTGTTAAGTGTCTGAGGCTGGATTTGAACTCAGGTCCTCCTGACTCCGGGACCTGTGCTCTATTCACTGCACCACCTCGCCGCCCCAATGAGATAATACTTGTAAAGAGCCTGGCACTTAGTAGGCACCTAATAAACTTTTATTTCCTTCCTTCCATCTTAGTCTCAGGCTCCTCATGTACATGAGAGGACTGGATTAAATGGTTTCCCAAGTCCCTTCAAGCCCTAGATCTATATGACCCCTCAGTGTCTGCAGCCCCTAGAGTGAGCTCTACTTTCTCTGTATGACCTTAGCACTTACTGCATGGACTGTCCACTGGTTCTCAACTCCATTCTGCCAGATAAGGGCTATTGTTGCTTTGCTGTGTTACATGATGACTTTCTCCATATCTTGTAAGCTTCTTGAGGGAAGGGACATATGTCTTTTAGCCTCAGTGAAGAATAGTTCTGTGCATAACAAGATGTCAATTATATTTGTTCAATGAACTGGAGTTAAGTTGTAAAGCTACCCAAGTAGGTGTAGAGCTCCAAATACAACTAATTGCCTTGTTTTAAGACATCACTCTTCCCAGTCACTATCTCATAAGGTGGGTGAAAGGGGACGTGCTTTAATATAACCTATCAGGGTAGCAAGTATCACATTTGATTGTGCTCTATAGCCAGGCTATTTTTGGTTTTAATTATAAGACTTGTCCTTGCTCATTAGCCATATACTATTGAAGAGCAACAGAAGTAAGTGATTCATTGCTGACACATGGCATTTCATGAGCAGCCATTAATTAGCCAAAAAGTACTTGAACATAAATTGTTAAGGAGTGTCAGCAAATAAAACTTTAATCAGTATTTCTCTCCCTTTCTCCCAGATGAGCTTTGTGGCTTTCCACTTTTTTCAGCTCCTGTTTGGTTCTTATCTGAGCAACAGAATAATAAATTAATATTTAAAGGACCAAGCTGAAGCAAGAATGACCACCTCTCTAATGCCTCTATATCCTGATTTGTAAGAATATGGAGATTAGATTAAGGGGCCTTCAAGCTCTATATTGATGGTGCTACAATGTCACCCTATTTCACTTTTTGGATATAAGAGATGGCTTGGATATGAGAGCTACAGAGCACATATAGTTTATCAAACCTGCAGGAATTCTGTATTTTTCCCTTGTTTCATGAATTTACAAAGTAGAACTTTGTCAGGCCTTCAAAGAAGGTCAGCTACTGATGAGAAAAGAAGGAAGGAAAGAAGAGAGAGAAAGAAAGAAAAAAGAAAGAAGGAGGGAGGAAGAAAAGGAAGGAAGGAAGCAGGGAAAGAAGGAAGGAAGGAAGGAAGGAAGGAAGGAAGGAAGGAAGGAAGGAAGGAAGGAAGGAAGGAAGGAAGGAAGGAAGGAAGGTTTCTGGCTTTAGCTGAGTTGCACTTCATCTCCATTCATCTTTAAAATAAGAGGGTTGTGCCAGATATTCCCCAAGACCCCTTCTAGCTCCAATATGTAGTGATTCCTGGTCCCCATTAATTCTAGTGCTTTCTCTCTGTTGATCACTCCCAATTTATCCTGCATATATCTCATTAGGACATAATTGGGACATGTTTGCTTGTTGTTTCTCCCATTAGACTGTGACCTTGGGAGCAGATACCATGTTTTTGCCTTTCTTTGAATACCCAGCACTTAATAAAAGGCCAATACATAGTAGAGACTTAAGAAATTTTTATTGACTAACTGATTCTCTTAAAAGACTAGGGTCCCTTGTGAGATCCTAGAATCAACCTTGATACTCCAATTCTTAGAGATACTCTGCACCTTTGAGAATAAACTGGTTCCAAAGAAGCCTCCATTTAGGAATGCTTGGGTATCTTAAGCGGTTGACTCCACAACTCCCTACAATTAATCTTTGAGCATTTATTTAGCAAAAACAAAAATATTTCTGGTTGAATATATATTCCAAAGCTCCATGTTCTTTTCTTGTTGTATTTGTTTTGTAGGTCTGGATGGGTAGAAAAGAGATTCAGAAAATATGGAATATCGGGGTGGCTAGGTGGCGCAGTGAATAGAGCACCACCTCTGGAGTCAGAAGGACCTGAGTTCAAATCTGACCTCAGACACTTAACACAAAAACTAGCCTGTGACCTTGGGCAAGTCACTTAAACCCAATTGCCCTCCAAAAAGAAAATAAAAAAGAAAACATGGAATATTCATTTTTATATATCATAAGGTGGATTCCCACAAAATGGAGCTCTATTTTGAATTTTCATTTATCTAAGCTTTCTTCCAAACCCAAAATAAATTTAGTTGCATTCTATGATATTTAGAATCTTTTATATTGCAAAGTATACCATTAAATACACAAATTCTTTCTCTTCATCTTTTCCCATGTATGTGACTCCTTTGTTAAAGGTGCAAGGTAAAATTACAAGGGGAATAGCGGCTATTCTTAATCACCCACCTATAGAATATAATCCAATCTGACAATCATTTATTAAGCACCTACTATGTGCTAGTTGCTTGCCGTCATAGAACCTGCATTCTTCTATCTGGGATACACTATATTCATTTTAATTGATAAGTATGTCTCTGTGTATAACATGTGTGTGTGTGTGTGTGTGTGTGTGTACACACATATGTTTTTAAACTTATGATTCCCCAAGATAATAGTACTCTCTCCCTCCTCAGATAATCATTTTCTGTGGGGAAGCAATGAAGACAAAGGAGCTAAAGCCTTAAAAGAAGATAGTGATCCCAAAAGGCAGAGGTGAAAAGGTAATGATTCCAAGTATAGGTGGGTAGTATTCTATAGCACACCTATTCCAAGTATGGGCAGTGTTTTCCAGGTACTCAGTCTATACAAAAGCACAGAGATAGGATATAGGAATAAAAAATAGCCTGAATTGGCTGGAATATAGAATAAATGAAGGGGAGAAGTATAATAAGCCTAGAAAGATAGGCTAATGTCATATTGTGAAGGGATTTACATGCCAAGCTGAAGACTTTTTTGGTTTGTTTTAATCCTCAAGGCAAGCGACTGGAGGTTCTTGAACAAGGGAGTGTCACATGAAGATCTGTGCTTTATGAAGATTATTTTGACAGCTATATGAAGGGTGCATTGGAGAGAGGAGAGACTAGAAACTGGGAATCCAAGTAGGAAGGTGTCCTTGTACTCCAGGTGAGAGGTATTTAAAGCCTGGAGTGGCATAGCTGTGAGTTAAGAAAAGGGAATAGACATG
This sequence comes from Gymnobelideus leadbeateri, assembly GCA_011680675.1. NCBI lineage: Eukaryota > Metazoa > Chordata > Mammalia > Diprotodontia > Petauridae > Gymnobelideus > Gymnobelideus leadbeateri. Next base: position 156,058 of record WOXC01005640.1, on the reverse strand, counting down.
AGACAAGTCATTATAGAATGGATAGGGCTTAGAAACAAATATGAGTGATGAATAAAATGAGTAAAAGATGATTCCAAGTTTTTAAACCTGAAGTTTGATGGTGCTCTCAAAAGAAATGGAGAAGTGTGGAAGAGAAGCTTGGTTTAGCAGAGAGAGATAATAAACTCTGTTTTGGCAATGTTGGTAGTGAAATGCCTAACAGAAGATATCTAACCATTAGTGTTGGAGGACTAGAGCTCCAAAGAGAAATGAGGGCTGGATATATAGTATATAGCCTGCTACAGTGTAAAGCAGCCCAGCTAAACTTGTTAGCAGAATGCTGTTAAAATAATCTCTCATTCCAGCTTTGATGTATGTGTCAAGTTTAGTGGATTTAAGTTGGTCCCCACATACATATACATATAGCACATGTATGTTGAGGGCTAGAGGGATATTGAGACAAAAGGAGAACAGTCTCTAGATGTTCTGGTCAGGGGACCTGGTAAGAAAATGGGGGGGGGGGGGTGGCGGCTAATGGTGGTGCAGTGAGTAGAGCGCTGGCCCTGGAGTCAGAAGGACCTGAGTTCGGATCTGGCCTCAGACACTTAACACACACAAACAAAAACCTAGCCATGTGACCTTGGGCAAATTACTTAACTCCAATTGCCCTCCAAAAAAAAAGAAAAGAAAAGGGGGTAGGGGGCCACACAAGTGCTAGGGTAAATGGTAAAATGCTCGCCTTCGTTTTCTGGTGGATAATTCTGAAAGGATCTGTGTATCTAGCATTATGCTTTGAAATACAAGGATTTAAATCACCTGCTGATTATTTTAATTACATTTTCAGTTTTAAATAAAAATTTGCCTCTAATCAAGGAATTCTGAACTGAGGTCTGTTAACTTTTTATATTTTTATAATTATATTTTAATATAATTGGTTTCCTTTGTAATCCTATATATTTTATTTTATGCACTTTAAAACATTTATCTGAAGAGGGGTCCATTGGTTTCACCAGATCAACAGAGGGGTCCATGACAGAAAAAAAAAATAAGAACCCCTGCACTAATCAAATATATGGAAACAAGTCAACTTTTTTTTTTTAATTCAAGGTCTCCATATCTTACCCAAGACTGGAAGAACAGTCACTCCAAGACCCATTCTCAGTATTACTCTGCACAGAAGTTTCAACCTTCTATTTTTCTATTTTCCTGACCCAGGCTAGACATAAGCTGTCTGGTAGCCCCACATTAATGTGGGTTCCACCCAGCTGGCTTTAACCCTACAGCAGCTCAGGATTCCCAAAGTCAAGCAATTCATTCACTTGAGCTTCCCCCTGACGGAGAGCTTATAGGCACACACCACCACACCCAGCAAGTGCACCTTCATTCTGCAGGGTATCCTCTCATTAATAATATGCTATATTTCCTTCATCTCTTCTCTAGCTACCAAAGCAGACAGAGCAAACAAACACAGAGATAATAGCCCAATAGCAAAGGTACATGAATCATCAGAATGTCTATAAAATCACGCACATTCCATTAAGGGATTATACTGTGATAAATATTATCACCTTCAAGATCAATGGAATAAATGATCTGCCAAGTATAACTCAATGCCAGGAAAATTTAAATCGTATTTGCAGATTACAGCCTAGAAAACTCAGCGTCCATAACACCAAAAATTTGTATTCTTTTCACTCTTTCTCCTTTATATTTTACTGCAGATTCAGGCTATTTGCAAGACTTTTTGATAGAGGGGTCCTTGCACATATGACTGTTGTTGTAATCATCAAACTCATCACCAGAGAAAGGCTTGGAATCTGCCATATTTCAAAGGAGGAGTGAGCTCAGTCATTCCAAATTCATCAGCTGTCCATTGTTGCATTCTGTCGTGTCTCTTTCTGAAAGAACCGATAAGTCAATGAATAATAGAACCAAAGTACTTATACTAGGAGCTGACACAGAGCACATTGGATAGATTTACACCCCCCCCCAAATAAGCAATGGCTAATTCAGTAAAGCAAAAAAGATAGATAGAGAGATAGATGGATAGTTATCTTTTCAAGTATCAGGCACTGTACTATGCCCTGGAATAGAATAACAAGTCAATAGACAGTCCCTATCCTTAAGGAGATTACTTTAAATGGAGAAAGACAACATGGGTGCTAGGAGAAGTGTGGGAAAGAACTGTAACCCTGGAAGCAATGCAGCAGTTGAAGAAAAAGAGATAGAATATGGAGAAAGTCAAGGCAAGAGTGAGGTGAAGCATGACTGAGTCCTTCCCAAAACAGTGTTCCCAGAAGCAGTCAAGTATGAGAAGATGGCCCCCGACTGTGGTCACTCAAGGTAGCACTATGACAAGCAAAATGAGAGGAGTAAAGATTAGAGTTTTAAACATGATTCTTTAAAAACAATATTACAGGGATGGCTAGGTGGCACAGTGAATAGAGCACTGGCCCTGGAGTCAGGAGGACCTGAGTTCAAATCCAGCCTCAGACACTTGACACATTTACTAGCTGGGTGACCTCAGGCAAATCAACCCCAATTGCCCTGCCTTCCCCCAAAAAACAAAACAAAACAATATTACTTACATCAAAGTGAGCTTTCACTATAGATAGGTAGATAGATAGATGGATGGATAGATGGATAGATACAGATACAGATGCAGATATAAATACAGACACAGACACAGATACAGATACAGATACAGATGTAGATGTAGGTGTAGATGTAGATCTATGGCCCCTAAATGATCAGTATTTACATTTGGGAAACTTATTAAGCTTCTAGATGCTGCAACCCTATTTTTGTTCAGTTGTTTTCAATCGTGTGTAACTGTCCATGACTTCATTTAGCGTTTTCTTGGCAAAGATACTGAAATGGTTTCACATTTCCTTTTCTAGCTCATTTTATAGATGAGGAAACTGAGGCAAACAGGTTTAAGTGACTTTCCCAGGGTCACTCAGCTAGTAAGTGTCTGAGGCAGGATTTAAACTCATGAAGATGAGTTTTCCTGACTCCAGGCCGCTATTCACTGTACCACCTAGCTGCCCAATGGGATCCTATAAGGTTTTTTAAATGTATATTCATTGTCAAAAAATAAAAAGTGAAGTAGAAAGTAGATTTAAATTCACTTCATCCCCACTATTAGAGCACTCTGATTTTGATACTTTGGTTTCTATACTGATTCATTTGAAACCACACACCTCAAATACCAGGGGTTGAATGGAGTAGCAAGGGGGTAAACACAAGAATTAAAAAGAGAAGGAAAGGACTCCTGTCAAGGAAGGCCATGATTAATACTATGTTCTCCAAAAAGATACAACCTGGATGTATACATGAAGGCAAAGGATTGGAGGATTGGTGAGCCCCCTCTCCAGTAACTGGAAATCTGGCTGCACTTTCCTTATACATATATACTAGGTTTCAGCCACGGTAGGCTCCTCATCCTCCCTCCTACTCGTCCTGCCCTCTCCAGTCTCTGGGTCCTTATCTCACACCTTAAACCTTTGCTAGTAATCTGTCTTCCAAGGCCCAACTCAGTTGCTTCCTCCCTCAGGAAGTAACTTTTTTTTACTGTTTTAAAATTGTCTTTATTGTTAGGAAGCCACTTCTGAGTCACTTAGATGAATGACTTTTTCTGCTCAGATATCTTTGGACTCCTCTTTGACATTTTCCCATGTTCTCTCCCTGGTGTTACAGCTACTTGTAAACTATCCATTCCACTGCACTGTAAGCACTTTAAAAGCAAGGGCCATGTTTTGAATGAGTGAATAAAGCATTTATTAAATACTTCTTGTATGCTAAACACGAGAAATACACATAGAAAGGACAGTCCCTGCTCTCCAGGAGCTCACATTGGAACAGAGGTGACAATAATTATAATAACGAGCGTTTATATTGTGCTTTAAGGTTTGCAAAGAATTTTACGAATATGAACTCACAACCCTTGAGAGGTAGGTTGTAGTAGTAAGCAGATGGTAATGCTTCATCTGGAGCTGGGTTCAAGTCCCTCCCTTACACGTGTTGGCTGACATCCTGACCAAGTCACTTAATAATTTAGTGCCCCTAGGCAATTCTCAAAGACTAAGTTGCAGGAAAGTTGCTAACCTGCATAGGGAAGGGAATGGCCTTATTTGGGAATTCCCTATATTGATGAAATCCCTATACCTATTCCTTCTCTGTCACTGGTTTTGGGGTCCACTAAGCAAATAAGTTGTCATAAACTGCTTCATACCCAATTCAGCTTTGCTGATTCCCAAAGGAAGCTATAACATTAAATACTACCAGATCAGAAACCAGCATAGAACTGACAAGGGCTGTGCTCCAGCCTTTGACATTTCTCTACCCCATCAGCCTCTTTCTCAGGGTGCCTTCCCACGGGGGTGGATCAGCTGCCTTCCCTACCACGTACCCTTCCATTCTTGGAGATGGACACATCTCCAACTCAAATATTCATGCAGACTTTTTGTGCCCGACCTGTGGAGAGCCTTCCAAGTTTGTACCGGTCTGCTCAGCCACATGAGACACACTGTACTTTGATCCCAACATTGTGATATCATTTGGATCTTCTTCAATTACAAAGGATAACAACATATCCTTCCACCAGCTACCTAGCCTAGAGACCCTCGTCCTCCATCACTGTGCAACCAGCTGGAGGAACCAACAAAACCATTAACCATAACAACCACTGTAGCTGCTGCCACTACAGTCCACAATAGCAAATTCATCCCTTGACTTTCCCTGATCATCATGCTACTCTGCCCTCCCTTTCCAGAGTGCCTTTGGGAACCTTCTTCTCTTGTAGGGCAGTGGAAAGAATGCTGTATTAAGAAAAAGACCTGAGTTTGAATACTGGCCCTGCTACATACAGACTGATATTGAAGAAGTGGGGCTTCAGTCCTCAGCCTCCTCATCATTAATATTTAAATGATGATTCTTGGTCACAAAAGAAGGTTAAATTTTTTCCAGTTTACTCTGAGAAGGCATGAATATTTGCAATATTTCGAAAGATTTTAATACACGATAAACTTTTAAAGTATTTTGTACTTAGGAGAGTAAACCTGCCGTCCAACTTGGATATGGGTAATCAAGGTTTTAATGTGACCCTTTTCTTAAGTTTAACTAAATTCACGGATAACAAATCCATAATGTGTTATCATAGAAATTGGAACTTGTGTTGACATATCCCCAACCCACTGAGACTGATATCTGATACTGCTATACCTTCCCACAATACCACTCTTGGTGTCAATGTCAAAAACAAAATATTGATCTAGAAGGACAATGGATTAGTCAGTCCATCAACAAGGATTTGTTGAGTGCTTATCATGTGCCAGGCACTGTGCTAAGTGCTAGAAAGGCAAAAAACCTGTCCCTGCTCTTGGCTTGCAATTTAATGGGGGAGACGACATGCAAACAAAAAAACTGTGTACAAACAAGACAGAGAAGATAATGTGGAAATGACTAAAGGAGGTAAGGGATTAGCGTTAAGACAAATCTGGAGAGACTTCTTGTAGAGGTCAAGATCTTAGTGGGGAGCCAGGAAAGATAGGAAGAAGGCAGAGATGATGAGGGAGCACATCCCAGGCATGGGGGATAGCTACAGACAGACAGTCGGTCTGATTTCGCTTAAGTCTTTTTTTCTTATAGCTGAGAAAATCCCATACTGCTAAACATTTTTAAAGCTTCCTGAGACAGTGCTATCAACCACCCAAATTATTATTCACAGACTACTGAAATGAATAGTTTAGCATTTGTTAGGCATACTCAGTATATTGGAAATGGGACATTAAATAGAAAATAAGCAAAGTTCCCCTCTGATCTTCCACGTAGACAGTGACTTTCCCCTTCTAGCTTCACAAAGCACTTTGTTTTGTAAATCTCAATGCACTGATTATGACATATAATGTTTCAGAGCTATCTGTATTGATAGCCTACTCCCCCTTCTAGACTATAAGCATCATGAGGACAGGGATTATGCCTTATCTAAACTCTGAATCTTCTCAAGTACCTAGCACTTTAGTGCTCTATATATAGGATATTAATAAGTGTTTGCTGAATAACTGAAAAAAAAAATGTGATACATGGACAATCATACACAAAAAGGCAAAGAGGTCATTGTGCATCCTACCCAATTAAACCCTTATCTGGACCTTCCAGATGGTCCATTTTCACTGATTTGTTTGTTGTTGTTGGGTTATTTTCCAGTTGTGTCTGACTCTCTGTGACCCCATTTGGGGTTTTCTTGGCAAAGATATTGGAGTGGTTTGCCATTTCCTTCTCCGACTCATTTTACAGATGAAGAAACTGAGGCAAACAGGGCTAAGTGGCTAGTTAGGGTCTGGCACCAGATCTTAACACATGAAGATGAGTCTTCCTGATTCCAATCCCAGTGCTCTATCCACTCTACCACCTACCTGACTAGTCAATTCAGTGAAACAACCAGTTTGATTATCCCACTTAATTGATTGGTTGCTTTGCCGATTTGATCTGAGCCACCTGTTCTCTTCTGTAAATTAAACCACCAGCAGTCACTCTTGAAATCCTTATGCCCTTTGTCCCCATAAAAGTTATAGGCAAAAGTGAGAACCAAAAAATAATAATAATTATAAACCTGGTACCTTTGCCTTCCCCTAGATCTGCAGAGAGCTTTCTATACTTATAGCTGCATTTCCACCCAGGGCACTAGAATTTTCAGAGTTTAATATGAGGAGGGAGATGGAGGATTGACTGTATTGAGTGCTATTGTGGATGTGCAAGTAAAATAAGGGTAGCTACTAAAAAAGATGACCTGAGTTCAAGTCCTGATTCTGCCACACACCGGACAGGTGACCTTGAACAAATCATTTCTCTTCTAAGATGCAATTTCCTTATTTATAAAATGGAAAGTGCTTTGTAAAGTACAGTATGAGGAATCATGATGTTGGCATCATCATCATCATGCCACCTTGGAAGTGAAATTACTACTCACATCTCCTTTATTTACCCCTGATCCAGAATCAGTGATTTGGATTCCCTTTGTGACTTCAGGACTTTTAAACCATCAATTAACCAAATCAATCAACAAAAATGTGTTAGGCACTCATAAGAAAAAGAAAAATTTAACTAGTAAGATAAACAAAAATTTTAAAGGGATTAGCAAGTAAAGCCAGAGTAGAACTAAGGACTGGAGAAAGCCTAAGTGGTAGAGGGAAAGGAGGTCTCAATCAGGATGAATAATAGGTTCAGGGAGATGAAGTGAGATGATAGAAGGTTCTGGTCAGATAAGGGAATGTCAGTTTCTAATTAAGGAATAGAAAACTTGTGAAGAAAGAATGATTAGACCTGGTATGTGACTGTTCCTTTGTTTGAATGAGGTATAGTAAAGGAGTAGGTAAGATTGCCTAGATGAATAGTATTGAAAACACTGGATATGTGTATAACCCTTATCAGTTCAGGAGAAGAAACAGACAGAACCCCACATAAATTCAAAAGCAATGATTTGAATAAGGTCTTATAAGATTTGTAATGAAGAGTTGCAGTTTTCAATAACTTAAAACCTGGATCAAAAAAATAAATCTGAAAAATTAAAAAATATGTATGTTAGGCACTTAACCAGTACCAGAAATAGTGCTACTCACTAGGAATACAAAAATAAACATAAAATAATCCCCATCCTCAAGGCAAGAAATAAGCATTTATTACTTAATATACTGTACTAAACACATCACAATTATTAAGACACTGTACTAAACACATCACAAATATTACCTCATTTGAGCCTCGCAACAACTCTGGGAGGCAAGTGCTATTAGTATCCCCATTTTATAATTGAAGAAACTGAGACAGGACTAGGGTTACATACCTAGTAAGTATCTGAGGCCAGGTTTGAAGATAGGTTTTCCTGACTCCAGTCCAGTGATCTAACTACTGGGCCACCTTACATTCCATGAAGGGAGGCAACATGAAAAATAAATACAAGGTAATTTTGGTAGGCAGTACACTAACAACTAGAGGAATCAGGAAAGGCTTCATGTGGAGTGTAGTAGCCAAGCAGAACTTTGATAGAAACAAGTGTAATCTGTCTCAAAGTCCATCCCATACCATCTAAGAGAGGAAAGTGAGGAAGGAGTCCACTCCGGGCATGGGGGACAGCCAGTGCAAAGCCACAGATATGGGTGAGAGAGTGTCATGTGTGAGGAAGAAAAAGACATTTTAGTTGGAGTGAAGAGTACGTAAAGTGGAGCAGTCAATGAGGCTGGAAAGGTTAAATTGTAGTCAGATTGTAATGGGCTTTGAATGCCAAAGAGAGGAAGCATTCTACAGGGAATTCTCATCCTTTTCCATGGATGTGCACCTTGACATATCCATGTATCCCAAAGGGCGATGGAATGACAAAAGATGGAGACGATATTATAGTTCACATTTATATAGCTGCTCATGGTCGAAAAAATGCTTTACATACATTTTCTCATTTAAGCCTCACAACAACCCTTCAAAATGCTACTATACCCATTTTCCAGAAGAGAAAAGTAAGGCACAAAGAGGTTAAATGACTAGCTCATAGTCAATCGATCAATAGACATTCATTAAGCATGTACTCCGTGCCAGGCACTGTGCTAAGTACTGGGAAGATAATTAATAAAATAAGAAAGATACATATAAATAAAATATAATATATACATAATACATAATAAAATATAATAAGCACAATAAAAAGACATATATAAATAAAATAAACTCCTCCCTCAAGGAGTTTATAATCTAAAGGGGAAGACAGCCCACCAAAGGAGGCAGGAAAGTGGGGGGGGGGGAGGGGCACGAGGTAACCTAGCCTGAGAGCATCTTGTTTCTATTGAGCTGAAACTAGGCAGGGCGGCAGATGCAAAATGGAGTGATAGGAGTGTCATTTCTGCCCTCTATAAAGGAGGTGTTGGGAGGAGTTTGGTGTGCCACCCTCTGATCCTCCAATGACAGGGTAGAGGAGTTGGCAGGGAGGTAGTGTCAATCAAGGTTTGAGTTAGCTGCATGGTAATGAGAAAAATAAATCGTGAAGATAAAGCACTTTTTGGATACAAAATGTCCTTTTACAAGCCCAAGTACTTGCTAAATACATTGTTCTGTAGCTCACCATGAATTAATTCCTCCTCCTTTCTGGTGACATATTCCCCTTTGGAACCTCCCACATCCTTTCTGACTCTTCTCTGCTCTCAAAGTTCCTCCTCTTCCTCCTTTTTTGCTTTTTTCTCTTTTCCTCTTGCTTTTTCTCTTCTTCCTTTCCCTCTCCTCTTTCTTCTCTTTCCCTACTCCTACCTCAGCCTCAGAACATAGTAATTCTAAAAGAGCTGCATGAGGATTAGGGAGTGGGCTTCTGACTACAACCAGTGGAATCATTACTGTGACTACTGTTGGTGACAGTGAGTGTGCATACATGTGTATGCACATGCACATGTTAATTGGGAGCAGGGAAGAAGTTGTCTCTAGCCGGACATGGCTACCCAAATTTGACAAGGAGTACAATGTGGGGATGGGAGATAGCAGCTTCCAGGTAGCTGGTGGTGCCTGGAATTTCATGGAGTATCAGGTCTTGCTCCCCTTCTCTTTCCATCTGTTTCTTAGAGTCTTGACTAAGGAGCTGTTCCACTCAATTTTTTCCCAGAGAATCCCAGGGACAACTACCCCAAAGGTCAGATGAACTGTACAAATGGAAGGTGTAAAGCATCATGCATCTACACCAGAGAATGATGTATGTGTGTATGCAAGAATGAATGCATGTATAAATGGACATATGGATGGATGGATGGATGGCTAGATGGAAAAGCATTTGCTAAATGCTTACTATATGATCAAGCACTGGGCTATTCCTAGCATGTCACATATAAACATAGAATGTTTAAAGGGATAACTTAGAGGGGCTTAATCTTAAGAATTAAACATATACTTGTGAAATGAAAAAACATTTCAATTTCAGGGTTTGCCATTCCAGGGCATCATCTTCCTCATTATTGCAAGAGCTCTTGGAGAACAGGGACTATGTTTTTACCTTACTTTGTATCTCTAGCATAATGCCTGCCACATGATAAGCACTTAATAAATACTTATTAATTGACTGACTGATAGTAACATCTTCCATTAGATTAAACTTGTCAATTAAGTAGATTAAGCCAGAGTTTTGCACTTCTTTCCCTCTCTCCCCCAAAAAGATATTTTATCTGGATATTCTAATGGAATCCTGAATTTGAAATAAATATTTACCACCCAATAAGCATGGAGGTGTAGTGGGGAGAGAGCTGATTTCAGAGTCAGAAGATGGTATTCTAATCCCAACTCCACTACTATGTTCCCTATGACCTTGAACAGCTCGTTTACCCTCTCCAATCCTCAGTTTCCCCACCTATAAAATGAAGGGTTGGGGGAAGGAGAGTTTACTATATCTCTAAAGTCCTTTCCAGCTCTAAGATTTTATGATCCTAAGTCTTTCTATTCCACCAAGGTCCTCTACTCCAACGTGGCTCTATTTGATTATCACTTATATTTTTGCTACACACTTAAAATGATAAATTGGAGCCTATTCCATGCTCCCACTCCAACCTTTATGCTTGTGAATAAAGGTGGGAGGTGAGCTATTCTGCATGGCAGATGGGGGGGAGGTGGGAGTTCACAGCAGTCGCAGCAGCCCAGCCAAGGTGACATTCTGAACTACTGAGCTGCCTGCTGTCTGTCCAAATTACTGCATTTTCCTCAGTTAGGTGGTTTTGTTATTTTTGCCTGTTCAGTGGAGAACAATTTAAAACTGGACAGACCGAGCCTTGGTCAATGGCAGACCAGCCTCCTCAATAGTAGCCTGATTGCTAATGGATTCAGAGGAGAGTTCTTTCCTCCAACATTCACTACTCCTCTTCTCCAATTCCCCATACGTCTTGCACCTCTAAGGCCTTCCTTATAACAGGGCTTTGTTATTAGAAGTTTTCTGGATCACCTAAGAAGCTACATTTGAAAGACTATCACAAGGGAAAAGAAATTAAGTTAGTAGCTAGGTGGTACAGCTGATAGAGAGCTGGACCTGGAGTCAGGAAGATCTGAGTTCAAATCCAGCCTCGGATACTTACTAGCAGTGTGACCCTGGCAAATCACTTAAACTCTGTTTATCTCAGTTTCCTCATTTGTAAGATGGGGATAATAACAGCACTGACCTCCCAGGATTGTTGTGAGGCTCCAGTGGGATAATATTTATATATTAGCATGCTATTAATATTATTATTGCTTATTCAGTGACATATTATTATCATACTTGAAAATAAGAGGGAAGGAAAAGGGAGAGAGAAAATAACTGAAGCCTGGACTCACCCTATATGCCCTTCCTTCTATGGCAGGACTATGCTGCATAACCCACCTTCTACCTTGACTCTCCTATTGTTTTCCACCTTGGGATGTCCTCTCCATTATGCCCTCCATATCTGTCTATTCAAATCTTATCCTTTGTTCAAAATCTAATGGAATACTGGCAGCATGATTTTAAATGGCTGGAAAATAGACATGGTGACCTGGTTCCAGGCAAGAAAAGATGAAATTTGCTTATTTACTCCTTTATTGTTCTTCTCTCAGAGTCCTTCAATGCCCTGACATCAGCCACCTTTGCTCAGTTCATATGTTGCTGAATGGTATTACAAAGATTCATAATGATGACAATCGGGTCCACTTATCACTTAATATCAACTGGATCTTTGCTGCCTTAATTGATTCTCCCTAATCTCAAACTTGCTCCTCCTAAGAACTGTTCCCAAATTTCACATCTCTCAAGCCCCCCCTAGACTACCCTCTCCTCCACTTTTTCATCAGAGGGTCTTACCTCCTATTTCACTTAAAGATACCATTAACCATGACTTTTCCTTTTTCTTATACTATTTTACATCTCAAAACCTCTTGTTATAATCCCCAATCTATCCTCCTTTGCTTTTATCTTTGATGGAGAGGGGGCCCTTTTCCTCACCAAGGCTAACCCCTCAACTTGTACCATCCTAGTTCCTCTATCATCTATCCCATGCAATCATGTCCACTTGCAATAACAGATAGACCACCCAAACATTGCACCAGTAGTCATGCAATATAGCTATGAACAATTCATGGAAAAACATGTACAAGAACCATACAGAATAGAATTGCTAGATTAGTCTACACTGGTAGATGTACCAATACTGATGAGGTCTTGCAGCCATTGAAGTACTAATGGATTGCTTCATAACGACCCTGAGTCAAGTAGGCTTTTTCACAAAACATCTCACTATCTTCTGTCTGCACTGTTGACTTTTTGAGCCTAAGTGCAGGACTTTACATTGATCTCTATTCAATTGTTTTTACTCGATTTTCCCACATTATTTCAGCCTACTGAGTACTCTTGAGATCCTGATTCTGTGTCTTTATAGCCTGATACCTTTACATCATCCATAGACTTACTAAGCATACTACTTATGTCTTCCTCTAAGTCATTGTTTTAAAAGATTGATTAGAACAGGGCCAAAGATAAAGTTCTACAGAATAGCCCAAGTGTCCACCCTCCAGACTGACATGGATCCATGTACAATCTTTGGGTCTGACCTCTCAGCCAGGTCTAAATCCACCATATTATATTTTCATCTGACCCACATATGACCATTTTGTCCACAAAATGTCTTATAAAGAGTCGTGTCACATAAGCCTTTTAAGAGACTCTGTCAAATTCCTTGCTGAAATCCACATACTATGTCTTTCAGCCTAACAACATTATTGGAGTATATATTAAGAATCTCTAATTACTACTGGGAGTTTTCTGAAGGGTTAGAAAAAATCCCTGGTTTAAAACATAGGAATTAAAAGAGATTTCTAGATGTTCAAGGACCTGAGAGATCACTTAGTCTAACTTCTTATTCCATAGATGGGAAAATTAAGACCCAAATCAGTTAAGTAGCTTGCCCGAAAATACACAATCAAGAAACTCAACCTAGTGAAAAGATCAATTTCTACTACATCAACCTGCCTTTCCAGATACATAACTGACTTGTTATAAGCCTGCTACAGAAGCATCTCCTGACCACCAGGCAACTCCCTCAAGAAACCAAATTTATTTTTATGCTTCATTTAGTATTTTAATTTTTCCCAGTTACATGTAAAAATAATTTTTAAAACTTTATATTCCAAATTTTCTCCCTTCCTCCCTTCCTGCCCCCCCTCATTAAGAAGGCAAGCAATTCCTTATGTTATGCATGTGTAGTCATGCAAAACATATCCATAATAACCATGTTGGGAAAGAAAATGTAGACAGAAAAACTCAAGAAAAATAAAGAAAGCAAAAAATCTGCTTCAATCTGTTTTTAGACACCATCAGCTCTTTCTCTGGAGGTGGATACCATTTTTCATCATAAGCCCTTCAGAATTATCTTGGATCATTGTATTGCTGAGAATATCAGTCATTCACAATTGATAATCTTACAATATTGCTGTTACTTTGGACACAGAACATTTCACTTTGCATCAGCCCATGCAGGGCGTTCCAGGTTTTTCTGAAAGCATCCTGCTTATCATTTCATATAGTATAATAGTATTCCATAATCACATACCAAAATGTGTTCAACCATTGCCCAATTGATGGGCACCCCCTCAGTTTCTAACTCTTTGCCCTCAGAAAAGAGCCATTATAAATATTTTTGTACACATGGGCCCTTTTCCCTTTTGTTTTTTTTTTTAACTCTTTTGGGATACGGATCTAGTAGTGGCATTGCTAAGTCAAAGAGTATGCATGGTTTTATAGCCCTTTGGGCATAGTTCCAAATTGATCCACAGAATGGTTGAATCAGTTCACAACTCCACCAACAATGCATTAATGTCTCATTTTTCCCACATCCTCTCAAACATTCTTCATTTACTTTTTCTGTCATGATAGTCAATATAATAGGTTTTGAATTTCAGAATTGTTTTAATTTGCATTTTTCCAATCAATAGTGGGTTAGAGTATTTTTTCATTATGGCTAGAGATAGCTTTGATTACTTCATCTGAAAACAGTTCATATCTTTTTATCATTTATTAATTGAGGAATGGCTCTTATTTTTATAAATTTGACTCAGTTCTCTATATGTTCGAAAAATGAAGCCTTTATCAAAGAAACTTGCTTTAAAATTGTTGTCAGTTACTATTGCTATTTCCCTCCATTCTATCTCCCCCATTTATTCTCTTCTCTCTCTCTCTCTTTTCAGTCTGTCCCTCCTCAAAAGCATTTTGCTCATGATTACCCCCTCTTCCAATCTGCCCTCTTTTCTATCACCTCCTCTTCTGTTATCCCCTTCTCCTCCTACTTTCCTATAGGATAGCACAGATTTCTATACCTAAATGAATGTATACGTTATTTGCTCTTTGAGCCAATTCTGAAGAGAATAAGAAGAACCCAAATTTATCTAACCCCTTACTTTGGACCTTAGATCACCTGGCCAGCAGAAGTCTTCATGTGCTTGGGGTAGACACCCCTTACCTCACCAAGGGGATTTAGACCCATTAGTTACTCTCAACTTGGTTTAGTCCCTTTGCGTAAATGGCTTGCCAGGGTGTGGCCGCTGCACATGCGACAGCTTCTTGGAGCCACAGGTGAGAGTTGGGAGGAACAGGTGGACACCAAAGGTGGAAAGCGTCTCTGAAAAAGACTCGGCAACCATCATACCAGAGGTACTAGTCTTCTCAGGTACTTACTCACATTAAACTGCCAAGCATTCAAACTGCTTCAGAGTACACAAATCCAATGGGTTGGTCATCTAATGTAAAACATAGGCTTGCCAAAAAGACTCTTTAATGAAGAACTCACACAGGGCAAGCGTTCACATGGTGGTCAGAAGAAGCAATACAAAGACACTCTCAAGGTCTCTCTTAAGAACTTTGGAATTGATTGTATGATATGGGAGACATTGGCACAGGACTATTCAGCATGGTGTGACCACGTCAGAGAAGATGCTGTGCTCCATGAGCAAAGCAGAATTGAAACAGCTCAAAGGAAATGCAGGATGCGCAAGTTTAGAATATCTGCCCCAGATGCCCATACAGACTATTTGTGCCCAATCTGTGATAGAGTATTCCAAGTTCATATTGGTCTGATCAGTCACAGTGGGACACAATGAAACTTGACTCTAGCATAGTGATGTCATTTTGGTCGTCTCTGAGAAGGAAGGATAACAACCACCGACCATATCACCTGGCCTAGATCTCCAAATATAAAATACACATATCATGAATATAACCAGAACCAAAACGTATGATCGAAGTGACAGTGAATTGGTATTCATTTCAAATCATAGCAATAGAGAATTTACCATTTAAGCTTTTTTGATTTTTTATATCCAATCTTCCCCCAAAACCTAGCTTCCCAAAAGTAAGATATATGAGTAAAAATGAGGACCAAGAAATTTTTTCCCATAATACATCATAGTCTTACTACTGATAACAGGGATCATAACTGAAACATGGAGAGAAACAATCTAGGCTACATATGGTATTTTTAAACTTTTTTGTATCCATGTTTTGATTCTAATATGCCATTATTTACTTGTTTTCATCTTTAATAAAATGATATTTCATTAATTCATATCTACTTTCCCAAACTCATGTATTTCTTACATTGTCATGTTATCCTACTGTTCTTTATAATTTGTCAGAATAACTTGGAAATCCTAGAATCGTTTTTAAAAGACCTGACTTTTGATTAATCAGCTAAATTTAAAGCATATATTTTGAGTTCATTTTAGGAGTTCCTTGTCTTTTTTGTCCCTTTTGTTTTACCTAATTTGAGGATAAACTCCCCTGAGCAAAATTTTTTATTCCCTGCTATTATGCATACCATATAACACAAACCAATTAGAGATGGCCTGAACTATAAAGTAATCCAATTGATTTTTTACAAATATAAAAGAACTCATTCACCCAGTTTCTTTCTTCCAAAAAAACATCTTGAAAGTCGATCTGCTTAATAATACTACCACTGTGCCAGAGTCTCTCTTGGAATTTTCTTTATAGCCTGTGTCTAGTTCTGACTATCCTTAATAGTGGAAAACCTTAATGCCTTAAATATGGGTTTGATTTTTGAAAGCAGCTAAAGTAGTTTGCTTTTGGAAGCAAAAGCTATTTGGGAGACAAGACTAGGCACTAATGGGAACTATTGTGCAGGGTGATATCATGTCAATGATCTATGATTTTGTCAGTGCGAAAACATATTCCTTCTACCAGTTGTCCGTGGTCACACAGTTAGTAAGGGTCAAATAAAAGGAATATGAACCCAGATTTACCTTACTCTGAGTCTATCAATCTATGTCTTACATAACACTGCCTCTCAAATATTATTTTTTGGCCAAATTCAAGGTATGGCAAGCAATGAGACCTCACCAGCTCTAAGGGTTCAATCATCACCTCAAAGCAGATGACTCCTCAATCTACATGTCCATCACTAAGCTCTTTCCTGAGCTCCAATCCCATATCATCAACTGTTTCATAACCAACATATTCAAAATAAAATTCATTCTCTTTCCACAAAATTCACCCCTTTCTCAACTTTCCCTATTACTATCAATGGCAGCATCATCCTTCTGGACACCCAAACTCAGAACATGAAGTTTCTGGGGTCATCCTTTATTCAAATTTTTCCCCATGCTACATATTTAATCAGATGCCAAGTCTTAATGATTCTACTTCAGCAATATCTCTTGGATTCGTCCCCTCTTTTCTACTTACATAGAAACTACCCTTGTTCATTTCTGATCACCTCTTACCTGGATTATTGTCTAATTGATGTTTCTGCCTCTTGTCTTTCTCCTCTCTAATCCATCCTCTCTATAGCTGCCAAACTGATATTCCTAAAGTACAGGCCTCAACATGTCTGATCCATGTTCAGTGAGCTCCAATTTTCCTTATTACCTCTAGAATAAAATACAAAGTTTACTTGGTAGTTAAAGTCCTTCACAACCTTGCTCCAACCTTCCTTTCCAGTCTTGTTATATTGCATTGTACATACACTGTGACAAACTCTTCAATCCAGTCAAACTAGACTTCTTACTGTTCCTCATACATGACCTTCTATCTTCCATCCCTCTAATGTGCACAGGTAATACATTCCTTCTTCAGCTCTACCTCTTAGAATCCATGCTTTCCTTCCACGCTTAGCTCAAGAACTAGTTCCTAAATCTTCCCAGCTGCAAATGCTTACCAAGAAATATTGCTTTTTCTCTGACTATAGAATGTAGGCTCCTCAAGGGAAGGTAATGTTTCACTTTTTGCTCTGTATCCCCAACACTTAATGTAGTGACTGGCACACAGTAGAAGTTTAATTAGTGATTGTTGATTGAAACTAGTTTACCTCTGTGAGGTATGTGTGACATGTGATACATATACATATGTGTGAGTATGTATATTTTGTAAACTGGCTTTAGCATGTGCAGCGGCCAGACTAAAAAAAGAAAAAACATCTTGGCATATAGGCTAAACCAGCTTGAAGGTAGCCAACAGGCTTTAAATCCATTGGCGAATGAGGGGGATGTCTACCCCATACATGTGAAGACATCCCCCTGACGGAATGAGCAGATAAGAGCAATTTGTTCCAACAGCTATGAAAGTGACTGAAGCAGGTGCCGTGGTCAGACATCAAAGACATCAAGGTCGTCCAGTGCACCCCAGGCTATCACCAGTCATCTTGACTTTTGACTTGCTGATAGACTGTGATGACTCTGGAAGAGAGAGTGAGTCTAATGATTTGCATAACTCCGCCTCACTTAAATTCAATTCTCACACAAGCCAAGATATTACTCCTTCATGATGTTATTGGTCTTCTTCAAAAATGAAGGACTATAACAATATCTATATTGCCATGGCATCAACTGCCATAAAGGGAACTTTCTCACTGAGAACGCCGACACCATTAAAATTATTAGTCCAGATACCCCCGGAAATATATTAATTTTTCCATTATTGTACTTTTTTAGATTTTTAAAAAATGTTCTCAGATTATTTTGGCCTGTGAATTATGGAACAGTTATGGTGTCCAAGTTTAGATTGCCAAATAATGAGAAAAACAACTCATATTTATATAGTGCTTCATAGTTTACAAAGTACAGGTATCCCTTCCACATCACAACTTTCTCCATCATGGTTTCAATATATCGTGGGTTGGCATCAGAAATGAAATGGGAATTCTGGGGAAGTTTGGTAGAAGCCATGTGTGAAGGCCAGCAAATGACACAGAGTGTATGACCAAATACTTAACCCAAATTTTACAATAAGGTACTGTAAACACCCTTTAAAGGAAAAAATTTTTAAAAATCAGATTTTTGTATGAATTTTCCAGATCACAGGGGCCTCATACCCCCTAATCCCCACAATGTAGAAGAAATAACTGTACTCTTGTAATGGTAATGGGGATTTGAAGATCTTCCATGCCCCTTGTATTGGCAAGCAAACAGGCATTTAGCACCTTGTTTCAGTTCATGATTGTATCAAGTATTAAGATCCAGAACCTGTGATTCCCACAGTGGAAGAAAGTTGCTGATGTAACGGGAAGGGGTAGAACAGGAAGGAGCTAATACCATATATAAGGAAAAGCCCAAGATAGACAGCCAGAATTGCTGAGAGAGAGAGAGAACTGCCAGGATCCTGAGAACTTCTGAGAACTGCTATGAATGGAGAACAGAACTGAGAACTGAGAACTGAACTGAGAACTGAGAAGAAACGAAAAGAGAGGAGACCTAGGAGGAGGCATGGCTGTGGTGCCAGTGCTTTGTCTGTCTGTTTTGATGTTACTTTGTCAGATTCATTTGCTGATAGAGGATGTTTCTGTTGTTACAGAAGCTCTGGGACCTTACTGCTGGTTCAGAAGACCTGAAAGAATATTTTCTTGGGGCGGCTAGGTGGCGCAGTAAGAGTGCCGGCCTCGTAGTTGGGATGACCCGAGATCGAATCCAGCCTCAGAAAATGAGCACCCACACATAAATAATGACTAGCCGTGTAACCTTGAGCAAGTTACTTAACCCCAATTGCTTTAAAAAAAAAAAAAGAGTATTTTCTTCTTGTATGCTTACAGAAATCCTGGAGAAGGGTCTTCCTGATGCTTTCAAAGGTCCTGGGACTATACTGATGATTTGTGTTGAGTTCTCAGACCTTGTTGGTGGGTCTGAGTTGATTTCACAGGCAGAGAGTGAATTGATGAGGATGCCAGCAATGTTTATGAGTGTTATTGTGGCTTTGTTAAGCTTTGTCTTCCCAGGAACAGAAACTGTGAAGAACTTGAGGTGGACTAGACACTGTGAGTTTCAATATGGAACAGGGACTGCAAATGGAAAAGGAATCATGGAAGCTGAAAGCCTGCCTAGAGTCAAGATGAAAAGACCTCTCCTTGGGTATTTAATGCAAACTGAGAAGATCATGATTTACTGTGGCCTAGGGGTAGAGAACTTTGACCTTTACATTTAGATGATTGAGTTAAGGACTTCTCCAATTAAGAAGAAAGAAGACTTTTTGATTGAAGAGATTAAGACAATGTGACCTAGGGGTGGAGAACTTTGACCTTTGTACTTTGTGATTGAATTAAGGACTTACTAAATGATTGAGTTACTAAATGATTAAGTTACTCAATGAATGCACTTTGTTTAAAACTATGTGACCACTTTGGTGAAAACTATGTGGCCATTTTAGTGATAAGTTGTTATGCTAGAACATTGTGAATGCTGTACTTTGATTTCTGTGAATGTTTTGTCTTTGTTATTGAATAGAGAGTCCACTATACTGTGTAATCAGAACCTTGAAGCTGTTCACAGCAGCAGTCCTCTGGAAAGCTGGTGCTTGACTTTACAACTCTTCTCAGAACAACTTTATGAGGTAGGTAGTACCAAGAGTGATGTTCCCATCTTATAGATTTAAAAACTGAGACTCACCTACTCTCTTACCTACTGTCACAAAGTTAGTGTATAGCAAAGTCAGGTCTTGGACCCAAGTTTTCTGACTCTAAATGTGGTGCACTTTCCACTACAATATAGCACACTGCCTCTTCAAAGTAAATGAACTCAGTCATTAAAATCACCCTAACCACCTGGGATTATCATAGACCTTCTAGATATGATTAGAGTTGATAATATAACTTCAATATTTAAAATATAGTGATTGTCTAGTGACTAGCCTGCTGGTAATGAACTTCCAGACTCCTAGCTAAATTGGTCCTCAGTAGATATAAACTGTTGCAAAGTCCATGACCAAAAAACTGACTTAACAAGCCACCCAGGAAAAAACCAAAGAGATGAAACATATCTACCATTCATATTATAATGCTCAATTTAATGGGCAGTCCATTTAATTAGTCTATCAGTACAAATATCTTGAACAGGCATTGCCGATGGACAATGTGTTGTGCTCAGGTCTGAATAGGAAAAAGTGGACTAGGGTGCATTTATAAAATTCAAAAGAGCTTTCAATGGTACAAAGCTGCTTCCCAATACAAAGGGCAATCTTTTAAATTTTAATATTTTCCCAGCAATCCTACATGGTAGTGAATCATGAAGCATCACAATTTCTGAAGAATAAAAAATTGGAAGTATGTCAAAAGACAACATAAAACATATGATAACTATAATACAGTACCAATAAAGCCTCGGTTAGCTTCCTAGACCTATTTCTTCACCAAATGTGGAGAATTTGGGGACTGTCACAAGTGACCTCCCAGCACAATGTCCATTGCAAGGTAAGCATTTAATAAACGCTTGTTTCCTTCCTTTCTCTCTTCCAGTGGGGTCTTCCCTGAAGGCCAACGATCTCTAGCAGTGGACTGCCTAGAAAAAAGTCTTCCATCTCCTCTGCCCTGGGTCTTCTACAAGTCAAGCAATGCACCCTAGCCTCTGTACCAGGTTTCTATACCTGCACCTACTCCTGCTTGCTGTAAAGTGGGCCTCCTTGGACCTCACAGGACACATGTCCTTCATCTGCCAAGAAGCTTAATGTCATGGAAGGTTCTCAAACAATCTAATGTGGAACCTTTCTCAACAAACTTCTCTACAACCACAGATACTCTTCCTAGACTCATTACTTAATAATCTATGCTTAGTATACTCAGCCCACCCCAGAGATTCTGAATGACTACACACCAATATATAAATCTCTTCTTCTCTCACTCCTTTCATCTTCTGGCTCTCACTAAGATATAGCTTCCTCTCATCTCCTACTAAGAGGTTTATGCTACTCAAATATATTCTCCAATTTAGATTCTGATGGCTTTTTTCTGCAGACACCACTCCCCTCCCCCCCAAAAATATATTCCTTTTCATTTTTCAATTAATTCAGTGCTTGGATTAATGCAGTTTTTTCTCCTCTCCATCTCCTGCCTTCTTAACTAAGTGCCTTAAATACTCTAACTTCCTAGTTCCTCAGTCCACTTAGCTCCAATGACCTATTCCTCCACTCTACCTCAGCTGCTTACAGAATGGTAACACCTTTTACTTTGCCATTTATCCCCAAGTTCCATGTTCATGAACTCCAAAATTCTTTTCTCTGGTCATAATCTGTTATCATTCTATCTTTTCCTATACCTTATGAATGACCCCCTATCTCTGGCCTTTTCCTCATCATTTTTTCACTTTCGGCATCCAGCCAAACCTTTCAGAACCTTGTCCACGGATTTGAATCATTTATAAAATAAGATCTCATTGATTAAACAAGGGTGCATATACAGGGGTTTGCCTTGGAAATGAGAAAGGATTCTTCTTTATCTGAGACCATAGTGAAAGAGTAAATAGTGGAGAAAGATATCACTGGTATAAAATGAGAAGGAGGGGAGAAGGGGGAACTCCTGGGAAATGGCCACAGTCTTTTCAGTGGAAGTAAAAGAGGATATTCCATCAGAGAGAGCAGGGGGAAGGGGGACCATGGAGACTTGAGGAGAAATGACAGACTTTGGAAAAATTGCTAGGGAGAGTGAAACACTAAATCAATGTGCTTCTGGACAGAGCTAGAGAAATCACAAAACTGGGCTGACCAAACCCACTTAAAATTTGTCTCAAATAGGCCCTCACTGCATCAAGGCAAACATTCTCTTCTTCCCTAATTGATTCAGTATTTCACTCTGCTAGGTGTTAGAGTGTAAGCATCCAAACCAACTTTCTTTTGTTTGTATTGCCTAACTGTTGGTGGTTTGCTCTCTCTAAAAATCAAGTACCTAAGCTCAGTTTGATGGGAAGTGGTCGAGGAGGGGCTCTTTTTTTTTTAATTTAATTTTTAAAAAATTTAATTTAAAAAGTTTATATTCTCCCCAAATTTGGTCATTCATTCATAAAATATTTGTGTGCCTACTGTACACAGAGGTGCTTAATATTTTATGGTGGTTCTTTATAGGCAATGATCATGGAATAGTGACAAATATGAGAAACCCACATTTTAAGCTAATGGAAGATGTCTACCACCAGTCACTGACATTGGCATCTCTCATTTTACTGGACTGCTGGTTGCTAACAATGTTATCACAAGAACGGTATTTCTTAATATGGAAAAAGTAAAATGCCTTAATGTAATGGAGGAAGCTAGGTGGCACAATGAATACAGTGCTGGGGTTGGAATCATAAAAACTCCTCTTCTTGAGTTCAAATCCACCATCAGACACTAACTAGATATGTGACCCTGGGCAAGTCACTTAACCCTCTTTGCCTCAGCTCCTCATCTATAAAATGAGCTGGCAAAGAAAATGACAAACCACTCCAGTATCTTTGCCAAGAAAACCCAAATAGGATCACAAAGAGTCAGACATGACTGAAAAATGACTAAACATACTGTATGTTGGGTATAGACATTATCATAGTCAATTATCATCAGGGAAATGGATATTGTCCATACCCTCATCTTGTGCAACATGAAACAAGGATGGCAAGACAAGGTGGCAGATGGCCATCTAGAGGAAACTCACCACCCAGAATCCAGCGCCAGCTGAAAGGTATCAATTTTCCGATTGCTTGGGGATAGCTACCTAACCAGTAAAACAAGGCGGTAATAACCCAGTGTGAACAGGAATGGTTTTGAGGAATGTCTGAAGAATTTTTCTAAATCCCATAGTACTAGGGTGGCATTACTTTTCACCTCTTTTCTTGATAATGCTTTCTAGAAAGATTCAGGGCTGGTAATAATGAGAGATAGAGAGTTTATTCAAATTTTTGTAGTGAGCTAAGGACTTCCATTTTATATCCTTGCCCACATCTGTATTTGTCTTATGCAGGTAGGGGAATATTGCATCATTACCCACACTTGTACCTGTTTGGAACCTGTGTAAAATCTAAATGTCTGCAAATAAATATAATAAAGACTTAAAAAAACACTTAGTTGTTCCAACTATCTCCTCTAGCTGTTATCCTATGTCTCTCCTTCCCTTTGTAGCTTAAATCCTTGAAAAGAACACCAAAAACCATGCCACCTCAGGGAGCAGCTAGGTGGTGCAGTGAACAGAGCACTGGCCCTGGAGTCAGGAGGACCTGAGTTCAAATCCAGCCTCAGACACTTAATACTTACTGGCTGTGTGACCTTGGGCAAGTCACTTAACCCCAATTGCCCAAAAAAGGGGGAAAAAAAGCATGCCACCTCTTCTTTCACTCTCTTCTAAACATTCAACAATTTGGCTTCTGACCTCACCATTCAACAACTGCCCTCTCCAAAGCTACCAATAATCTTTCAATTGCCAAATTTGATGGCTTCCACAGTCTTGATCCTCCATGATTTCTCTGTCACATTTAACACTGTCAATCGCCTTCTCTTCCTGAATATTCTCCTTTCTAGATATTTTAACATTGCTCTCTCCTGATTCTCCATCTATCTGTCCAACTGTTCTTTCTTGTGCTCCTTTGTTGATCCTTCATCTAGGTCATGTTCATTCTCTGTAGGTTTTCCATAAGCCTGCCCTGGGCTTTTTGTCCTAACCTTTAGACAATGAATTCAGTCCATTGATTGTTTGATATTTTATGTTACTTTATATGTAAGTTTGGGGTTTTGTTATAAAATTGTGATAAATTCATAATTTTACTTGAATAAAATGCAAGCTAAGAAAAAAAATATTGGAATGGTTTTCTATATCCTTCTCCCCTTCTCTTTTCACTCTATACTCTCTCAGTCATTATTTCTGATGGCTTCATATCATCTCCATGCAGATGATTACTAGAGAGATAGAAATAAATATAGAGACATAGACAAAGACAGATATAGAGGCAAAGATGGAGACAGATAAATGGAGACAGGTGGAAACAGAGAAAAAGAGCCATTTATGCAGTCCAAGTCTCTCTGCTGAGCTACAATCATGCATCTCCAACTGTGTCATACTTGGAGAGTCTCTCCCCAGCTCAATCCACCCTCCACTCAGCTGCCAAGGTGCCTGTTTTCTAAAGTGCAGGCCTAAGCCTATCATTCTCCTGATCAATGAGCTCTAGTGTGTCCAGGATGAAATACAAGATTCTATTTATAAAGTTCTGAATATTTGGCTCTTTCCTACATTCCCAGCCTTCTTGTGCTATGCTGCCACCTTCTCTATACTATACATACCATCTATATTGTCTTGCTTGCAGTTCCTTGAAAACACACTCTCATCTCATGTCTCTGTCCCTTTGCACCAGCTCTTTCCAGTCCCTGGAATGTCCTGTCTTTTCACTCCTGCCTCTTAGAATAATAAGTGCTTATTGACTGACTTACACACAAGAAATGACTTAAGAAGCATTATGGATGAGAATGATCAGAAAAGCCGGGTCAGTCACTGAGGCACAACAGACCTAGGGTCCAAGAATTACACTCTATGTTGGTCTATTTGCAGCTTCCTGAAAACCACACTCCATCTCCTGTTACTGTCGCTTTGCACT
Organism: Gymnobelideus leadbeateri; assembly: GCA_011680675.1. Classification (NCBI taxonomy): domain Eukaryota; kingdom Metazoa; phylum Chordata; class Mammalia; order Diprotodontia; family Petauridae; genus Gymnobelideus; species Gymnobelideus leadbeateri. The sequence continues at coordinate 131,239 of WOXC01005640.1, read as the reverse complement.
GTCTGTTCCCAGTGCCTGGAAAGTTCTTCCGTTTCACTGCCACCACATGGAATCAGACTGTAAGCTCCTTGAGGGCAGTGACTATCTTTTTCCTCTTTCTGTATCCCTGGATCTTAGCATAGTGCTAGGAGTTTAATAAATGATTACTGGTTGATTGATTCGTGCCCAGCAAAGATAAAATCCCTGTTATATGGATTCTCTATGTAAGATATATAGAACAAGATACACACAAAATGAGAAGTCGTGGGTCAGTTGTGATATGTACCAGTGAAGGGAGTACCAATGAATTGACACAATAAAAGAAGAGAAAGACTAAAACTTCAAGATTCTGAGAGCATGAAATTGACACGCACAGGAAGGTAAGAATTCTATATTTCTAACCTAAAATCTCAAATTCCTCCCATAAGCCTACTAACTGGCAGCTAAGTAAAGCAACAGGTAAAAGCCAGGGCCTGGATTCAGAAAAACCTGACTTCAAATTTGGCCGTACAGACTTACCAGTTGTATGACTCTGGACAAGTCACTTAACCTCTGCCTGACTCCATTTTCGTATTTATAAAATGAGGATAACAACAGCACCTGCCTCCCGAGGCTGTTGTGAGGATAGAATGAGATAATATTTGTAAAGTAATTTGCAAACCTTGAAGCATTAGACTAGTGTAAATGTTGGCTATTGTTATTCAATACTCAGGATGAGAAGATAAAAATCAAGAAAATGTGAACTGAAATTCCTAAGTCAATCCTGCTCTCTCTTCTAAACTTTTTCCAGGAGTCCCCTAAAAGCATTAAACCTTCAGCAGTCACCTATATTCTACTACAAAATGCACCATTGTGTGCAAGGCAGAAGGTTAACAGAATCTGCCAAGATGGCTACCTAACAATCCTTTCCTTTGAGTCTATCATGGTAAAGAAAAACTCAGTCCAGTCAATAATAATTATCTTTGCTGTCTCTATGTTGGCGTATGAGCTCCATGTGAGTAAGATCAGTTGGTTCTTTGCACTTAAATCCTCAATAACTATATATGTGTTCATTTGCTTTTCAGTCATGTCTGACTCTTTAGGATCCCATTTGGGGTTTTCTTGGTAAAGATACTGGAGTGGTTTGCCATTTCCTTCTTCCAACTTGTTTTACAGATGAGGAAACTGAAACAAAGAGGATTAAGTGACTTGCCCAGGGTTACACAGCTAGTAAGTGTTTGAGGCTGGATTTGATTTCAGGTCCTCCTGAGTCTAGGGTTGGTACTGCTGCACCACTTAATTGAATTATAATAGGTGTTAAATCTTTGCTGATTGACTGAAAACAGAAATCAGGAACAGTCACTAAAATCAGGAAAGAGCAACATACAGCCCTGGGGGAAGAAGAAATGAGTCAAAAACTCCACTTCAGCATGCTGATTTTTTTTTTTTTGCCTATCTTTTCTAGAAGTCTTTTTTAGAAACAACCAATGGGTGCCATATTCTTTTCCCCTATCTTCTACTTCCTCTCCAAATCCCAGTGCCTCCCAAAAGAAGAGACTAGGCACATTTGCCTTGACTCACATGATAGGAAAAGTTCCTTCCATCAAGGCCAAAGAAAAGGTGACCGAAAGTGTAAATGCCAGTGTAAATGCTAGCTGTGGTTATTGTTATCAATAGGTCTCATCTTTGTTTCTGAAAAAGTTCAGAGACAACAGAAAGATCCTTAAATTTAACAGGGCACGGTGTATTTGGAATAGAACTTGAGGCAATAAGAAACCTCCAAAAGGAAAATTTTCTGAAGGAAAAGTTGAGTACCATTGAAGAAATATTTTATACTCAATAAAATTATTATTATTATTATTATGTATAATCATTACAGTAGACCATCATCACACTGGTCATGACAAGTTCCCAATGCTCTCTATGTCAATGAAATCTCCTGAACCATAAGGTGATAATTTTAGGATTAAAAGGGATCTGAGAGGTCATTAGCCTCATCTTACAGATGACTAAAGCCAAGAGAACCTAAATGGCATAACAGTCACACAGTTACCATCTGAGTCAGAATTTGAACCTAAGTCTTCCCATCTCCAAATGAAACATTTCATCCACTATACCATGTTACCTGGGAGTGTGGATAAACATGCCTAAGATCACAACCTTATGTGAGATCCCTAAATAATGCTGAAATCACTGGCCATAAATAATACAGGACTTCTCTCCCTAAAGAATGTCCTAAAGCAGAATCCTAGCATTCTTTTCAACTTGGTCTTTATAAGTCTTGATCCAGGAAGGAGAATACCAAAATAGTGCTACTGCCTTTTCATAGGAGAGGGCGGGTGAAAACAATGTGGAGGGACAAATGGTAATGTTAGCAGGGACATTTGAAATACTGCCCAAAGAAACATGCTAAAGAAAAAAAAAAACCCCTGGTGGACCCATAAAGTTATTGTTTAATAAAACCAGCATGATATTTCAATATGAAAGTAACAGTGGCAGAACACTGAATAAATATCTCATTAAAAACCACTCTTAAATTCTGCTTTCTAGTCCTCATCAGAATATCAAAAAGAAAGAGAATATTTTTCCATTTATACCCTGACAGGTATTTCTTTGCTCTAGCCCTTAATCTCTATGGGTAGCTTTTAAGTATTCTAAGTGTACCCTTTCATAGATGTATACATTGCACATAGTCAAACACCTATTAATTTATATGAATCATTAATACCCTTTTGTTTCAAAACTGTAGCAACAAAAATTTTAGGGGTTCTTTAAAAATCGTTGTGCATTATTTTTTTAATTGAAAAAACTTATCAATACAATTACAAACCAAAGAATAAGCAGGCTACTACTAACCTCCTGCCAAAGAGATGATGGACTCAAAATGTAGAATGAGACATGTTTTGGGACATGACCAAAGGGGAACTGGTTTTGTTTGACTATGCACCCTTGTTATAAGTGTTTTCTTGTTCTTTTGTTTTAATCATGAAAGTAAAGGGGAAGAAATGGGAAAGAAAGAAAATAAATTTAATTGCGGAAAAATGATAAAATTAACTTTGAGAAAAAAATTAATATTTTTAAAATAAAAGTGTTTTGTGAAGGAATATACATCTGAAGAGATAATATGGTTTTATGGTTCAAAGTCTTGCTGGCATTCATTTTTTAATTTTTTTTTTAAAAACCCTTAGACAGATTCCCTTTAACAGAATGTGCTTAATTCCATCTGACACTGGCCTTTCCAAAACTCAAGATTCAGGGAAAGCAGCAGGTCCTGATCTTGGGTTATAACAGATGGCCTCCACAAGATGATGGTAATGGCATCTGACATGTGCTGTTTCAATGATCTCTTTTACTCTCCAAAAAGTACGGAAGCATTAGATCCTGTGTGTTCCTTCGAATTGTTATTTTTGGCATGCTTCTCTTGGCATATGCTATGATGAACCATTCCTAACAAATTAAATTTTCATCAAGTTTTTTAAAAAATCTTTATAATCCATAAGCCTCCCATTTATCTCTGTTCCCAAGGTAACTCTTTCCATGGGGGCCTCTTAGGTTTGGGATAGGATTTGGATTTTTTTCCTCTAAGGATTAGCGATTTTGTAACCAGGGGACTGGGTCTGGAGTCCTAGGGATGAACAGAGAGAAACCAGCTGAAATATTTATGTCCCTGTTCTCAAAACATTTTGCAGGGACAAAAAATCACAAGTTCCCTGAAAACCTGTTAAAAGGGGCTAAGCCACATGGTGCTATCTGAATAGATTCCACACAAAGCCCAGACTGACTCATAATGACACTCCTAGACCTTTACAGTAGAACTTCACAGCTAATTGTGACTGTAATTAACTGTTTCCTCTGACTGTGCAATGGAATTTTGTGAGGTTTGAAGAAACCAGTGATTTTGCTCCCTGGCAGCTTTAGCAAAATGGAATGTCAGGCAGTGCACTGCTTTCAATCTCAAGTTGCTAAATCTAGTTAAAGCAGAAACATCAATGACTTTCAGGGAGGGCAAGTCAGAAACGTCTGAGAATCATACACCACTACTGATTGCTTCTTTCATAAGCAAGCTGCAACCAAGTGGAGAGCTCCAGGAGAGATGCAAAGAAAGCCAACCCAGCTTCTCTCTTCTAGAGCTAACACTTACACTCTGTTCCCTTTATAGGTTCATCCTACACTGCTTAGCAGTTGGTTGATTGCTTCCTTTTTCCTATGTATTTGTTAGCTATGTTTGCTACCAAGTAGGGAGGATTTTTAATTGAATTTTTCCAGGCTTTCCTATTTACTTGATTCTGTCAGCTGTCTATAATTCTTCAGTCTGGCACCTTCTCTCCAAATTCTCTCGAATCCAGAACTGGAAGGGATCTTAGAGGTCTAATCCAATAACCTCATTTACATATGAATAAACTGTGGTCAAAAGAAATGAAAGGGACTTATCCACAGCCACATAGGTAGTGACAGAGCTGGGATTCAAACCCTGGTCTTTGACTACAAATGCTGTGCTCTTTAGAATGAATCATGAAGACTTTCCCCACCCCACCCCCAGACCACTGCCTTGTCACAGTAGAGGGGCTTGTGTAGTCCAATGAAACTATAAGCTATGTCATGCAAGGTTACAATGGAAAATTCTGACAAAAGGTGATCCACTGGAGAAGCAAATGGCAAACCGCTCCAGTCCCTTTTCCAAGAAAACCCCATAGACAGTACTGAAATGATAAAGGAAATTGCATCAGAAGATGAGCCTTCCAGTAGAAAAGTGTCCAACATGCTACTGGGAAAGAGTGGAGAAGAACTACAAGTAACTCCAGTACTAATGAAGCTAATGAAGCAGCTGGACCAAAGTAAGAAGGAAGTTCAGTTGTGGATGTGTCTGGTAACAAAAGGAACATCCAGTGCTTTAAAGATAAATACTGTATAGGAACCTGGAATAAAAGATCTATACACCAAGATAATCTGGATGTGTTCAAAACGAAGATGGAAAGAGTAAACAATGATCTCTTGAGTGACCATGGACTTAAATGGATGAGAATGGGTGAATTTAATTCAGGGGATCACTATATACACTACTGTAGGCAAGAATCCCTTAGAAGAAATGGAATAGCCCTCACAGTCAATAAAAGGGTGAGAAAAGCAGTTCTAGGGTATAAGCTCAAAAATGACAGAATGATATCAGCTTGAATCCAAGGCAACAGAATGGGAAAGACATGAGATTTCTTCAAGAAAATCAGAAATTTCAAGGGAATGTTTCATGCAAAAATGTTTCATGATAAAAGACAAAAATGGTAGGCATTTAACAAAAACTGAAGAGATTAAGAGGTGCCAAAAATGCACAAAAGAACTAGGCAAGAAATTTCTTAATATCATTGATTAACCATGATTACTGATTAATGGTTAATTAATAATTAAGGTTACTGATCTAGAGCCAGACATCCTGGAGAATAAAGTCAAGTGGGCTCTAGGAAGCATTGTTAACAATAAGGTTAGTGGAGACCATGAAATTCCATCTGAGTTATTTAAAATCCTAAAAGATGATGCTGTTAGAGGGCTGCACTCAATATGCCAGCAAATTTGGAAAACTCAACAGTGATAACTGGATTGGAAAATATCAGTTTATTTCTCCATCCTAAAGAGGAGCAATACCAGAGAATGTTCAAATTACCAAGCAATTGTGTTCATTTCAAATGCCAACAAGGCTATGCTTAAGACTCTGCAAGCTGGGATTCTGCAATGTGTAAACTGAAAATTAAAAGAAAAGTAGGCTGGTTTTCAAAGAGGCAGAGGAAATAGAGACCAAATTGCCAATATTTGCTGGATTACAGAGAAAGCAAAGGAGTTCCAGAAAAACATCTACTTCTGCTTCATTGACTACACTTAAAGTCTTTGACTGTGTGGATCACAACAAAATGTGGCAAGTTCTCAAAGAGATGGCAGTACCAGATCATCTTACTTGTCTCCAGAGGAGCCTATATGTGGACCAAAAAGCAACAGTTATAAGCAAACATGAAACAACTGATTGGTTTAAGATTGAGAAAAGAGTACTACAATGCCATATATTGTCACCTTATTTATTTAGCTTATTTGCAGAGTACTTCATGCAAAAGGCCAGGCTAAATAAATCAAAATCTGGAATTAAGGTTGCTTGAAGAAATATCAACAATCTCAGATACACAGATGATGCCACTCTGATGACAGAAAGTAAAGAGAGATTAAGAAGCCTCTTGATGAGAGTGAAAAAAAGAGACTGTAAAAGCTTGCTTGAAGTTAAAAAACAAAGAAACTAAGATCTTAGCAACTGGTTCCATCTCCTCCTGACAGAGGGAAAAGAAATGGAAGCAGACTTGGGTTTTATATTCTTGGGCTCAAAGATTACTGCAATGGTGACTATAACCATGAAATTAAAAAACACTTTCTCCTTGGAAGGAAAGATATGGGGAATCTGGACAGCATACTAAAAGGCAGAGACATCACCTTGTCAACAAAAGTCCATATAGCCAAAGCTCTGTTTGTTTTTTCCAATCGTAATGTATGGCTATAAGAGTTGGACTATAAGAAAAGCTGAGTGCCACAGAACCAACATTTTCAAATTGTGGTGATGGAAAAGACTTTTGAGAGTCTCTTGATCAAAACAGTTGATAATTTAAGAAATTAATTCAGACTATTCATTGGAAGGTCAAATATTGAAGTTCAAATTTAAATACTTTGGCCACATAATGAGAAGATATGAATTAGTGGAAAAGACCCTGATGTTGGAAAAGACTGAAGGCAAAGGGAGAAGGGGATGGCAGGGAATGAGAGAGATAGATAGTGTCATGAAAACAGCAAGCATTAACTTGGACAGTCTTCAAGAGACAGTACAGGACCTAGTGTGCTGTGGTCCATGGGGTGACGAAGAGTCACACATAACAATTCAACCACAACAACATAATGACTTTCACCCCAGAAGTGCAGAGGAATGTTTTTTTAAGGATCAAAAAGATATTTCTTTATTGAATATCTTAAGAGAGGGATAGAGACTAGACCTAAAATTTCTTGGTTGAAGAGAATTCCAAGATGAGGAAACTTCCTCTACCAATGCAGGCTGATACCTTATCTGCAACTTATAGACACAAAATATTGCCTACAGCACAGAGATGTTAAGAGACTTGACCAGGGTCAGATGCAGAGGGTAAACTTGAAACTATGGCTTTCTGGCTTCGAGGACAGCTCTCCATCCATTCCACCAGCCTCACTCACTTAATACCCCCTTAATAATAACTTATACATCGTATAGCATTTTATAGCTTTTGAAGCATTTCACTTTCTAACAGATGAAAAAGAGAAAGCAAGGAAGAAAATCCATTATGTGAATAAAATGGGGGAAAATGAGCTATTGATATTGTTTTCTGCCGTGGTTTCCTGCTGTTTAGGAGCTGATCAAATGAAAGGAGCATTGGGAATAGGGAAGTCAAAGAGACTAAAAAGGAACACCCTCAAAATAGCTGTCAGAGACAACAGAAAGGGATCTCCCAACAAATTGCATGTGGAGAAGAAGGCCTACTTTTAAAGATCATGTAGAAATAGGGATTTATGAAAAAATACAGAGAAACATCAAGGTAATCAGTGATGGCATCCACTAGAGATAGTTGCAGCTACAGCAGAGAGAGGAGCAAATCCTGGAAACAAGTAATCTCTAGGTAGAACTCAGGATAGAGGGATGGTAATGAGAGCACACATGCAGAGGCTCTCTAAACCCTTTCCCAGCTAGGAGTGGCCTTCAGATGGGACTTCGGAAAGACCAATTCATCTTCCTTCCAAATTCTGCTTTATAGCAAATGTCAGAGCAAGTTTCCACTGTATCCACTAGAAAATTAATCTATTGTGTAAGGGGGTGAAAAATATGATGTCTTCTCTTAAGATTTCAACGGGCTTTTTTCCTGGGAAGAACAGGTCAACCTTCAGCATATGGGCATAGTGGGAAAAACAGAGACATTGTGATATAGTGGAAAGATTGATGAATTTGAAGTAAAAATTAAAATCCCAGCTCTGCTACTTATTAACCTGTGACAGAAATTCCCCTCTGACAAAAAGAAAGTAGGAATCAGTCAGGTGTGAGGAAACTGTGGCCTTGAGGCCACATGTGGCCCTCTAGGTCTTCAAGTGCGGCCCTTTGAGTACAAACTTTGGGGGGATTTGTCCTGTGAAGTTTAGATTCAGTCAGAGGACCACACTTGAGGACCTAGAGGGCCTCAAGGCCACAGGTTCCCCACCCCTACAGTGACAGATACACTGAAGGGGCTTGCAAAGTTTCCTGGATCACTTGTCCTTACCCAGATACAACCTGGAAATATCAGTTTCTGGCCCTTCCTAATGGTGGCACCAACTCCCATATAAGAATTCAAACTCACAAGGCATCAGCATTAGTTATTATTTTCCTAATAAAGGACACAGAAAAGACTCCAATTGGGGCCTACAGATAATCAGGAACATCTTTTTCCCCTCTTTTTGTAGGTACCCCTTCCAGTTATCTATTCCACCCAGGAAAAAGCATAGGTGGCCTTTATAAAATCTAACAAAAGGATCAAGGATCAAGGGGAGTTACATATCACAGGCCAGGCCTGATGCAGGTTGATCTGATGCTTTGGGGTCAGAATTGAAATGAAATGAGATACTCCAGCGGCCAGAAGTGTCAAACACTACCTGTGGCCGCATGTAGCCCTAATATTCTCAAGTCCTGCCTTAATCATATTAAAATGTAATTGGGAAATATTTAACAAAATAAATAAAAATACAACAAAACATAAATAATATTAGTAAGTGGTATCCTAAGTCGGTATGCAGCCCACAAGGATACTTGTGTATGGTTTGGTGGCTCCCATTTCTATTTGAATTTGATACTGTCATAGAACATGCTCTTATTACTCACAGAATTCCTACCCATTTATTTTAGCCCAATTTGAATACCATCTCCCTCAAGAAACCTTTCTTTGGTTCCTTTGTCAGTAACACTTTTTCTTCTTAGACAACACATAGCACTTCGTCTTGCAATTCTCTAATCCACTTATCATGATGTTAAAATTGGATATATTAGTGTCTTTTTCTATTGTAGAGTAAGTTTCATGAGGGCCTGGAGACCATTTATTTTCTAAACTTTGGATCCCTCCTACATTTAGCATACTCAGGTGTTAAATAAAAAGAACAAATTAATAAGTAGCTGCTTTCAAATTAATTTAGAAATTTAAGACTTTAAGAAAAATTAAAGTCTATTAGTCCCCAACATGTAGTACAAGTTCACACTATTTAAAATACTGCAAACATAGAGATTTGATTTGAGAAAAGAATATTGGGAAATTTTTTGTTTTCCAAACAGCCTATCTCCAGCAGGTTAGAAACAAACTTCTGAACTGTCATGGCTAAATTCCACTGATCCCAATTCCTCAAGTCTGTCTTTAAAAGATCTAAGGGAATGAATGGTTGCAAATGGAAATTCTTAAAGTGTAGAGAAAATAGATCTCGTTGGTCCTGATGAACACTAGGAAGAAAATTTGCTGAGATTTTGAATTCTCCTAAAGTATACCTTAAATATTTGGGACAGAAAGGAAAATCTACATTTATATTATAGGCAAAGCTCGAAAAATTCCTGAGTGAAGAAAATAAAATGCATCTGTCACACTTATTCATATGAATAAGAAGGGAAAATCTGCATTTGGAGTCAGCAACCTCCTGAAGTGAAAATGATGCCCCCAAAGTAGACAATACCCATCAATGTCACTAGAGGGGTTAAGGAGTAATCGTGGGAGAGAGGAAGGAAGTAGCAGAAGAGCACAAGAATGGAGCAAGATGGAGCAAGGGAGACAACTAGACAGGAAAGGTCAAGGGACACAAAGACAACATAAAGGACTGTCGACAGTAGAAAATGGCGGTATCCTATCAAGATTTCCTTCAAGTATCTCCCAGAAGAGACAGCATCATGAAGAAAGAAGAGTATTGGATGTGGAGTCAGAGGAGGTGTCAACAAATGTCTGTCACATCTCCCTGGGCAGCTAGGGGCACCACACTGCCAAAGTACTAGGCCTAGAGTCAGGGAGATGCAAGTTCGAATTCAGACTCAGACACTTGCTCACTGTGTGACCCTGGGCAAGTCACTTAACCTGTGTCTCACTTTCCTCATCTGTAAAATGGGGATCATAATAGCACCTACCTCCTAGGGTTTGTGAGAAAAAACATGAGATAATTATAAATCATCTAGCACAGAGCCTGGCACGAAAGTAAGTGCTATGCAAATGTTCATTAGTGTTATTCTTTTCATCTTGAGCAAGTCACTCCATCTCACTGGCCCTCAGTTTCCTCACCAGTAGAAAAAGGGAGTAAAACTAGATCAGTATTCCACAAGGAAAGGAGTCAGGGGGAGGGAATGAAGTCATTTAACCTCTTTCATATGAAGGGGACCAAAGATCATGAAATAAGCAAACGTAAGCTTCTGTAAATGGAATTAATGACATCTTATCCTTAAGTGCATTAGTATTATTTTCCCATTGTATACATAGATAGCATGAATAAAATAAAAATTCATTTGAGTGTTATTGAACTCATAGTTGTTTTTTCTTCGTGTATTTTTTCAGTTAATGGAGACAATATAATACCATGCAGGGTCCACAAAATGTTTTACTATTAAGAAAAGGTTCTCACTCTTAAAGAGGTTGGGACCACTGGACCACATTCAATTCAACAAGCATTTATTGAGGGTCTCCTAAGTTCCAAGCTCTCCAAGACACTGAGGATGTAAAGATAAAAATGAAAACAGTTGTTGCCCACAAGGCACTTGTGTCCAACTAGAAAGAAACAACAGAGATGCAATCATTCCAGAATGGAGAAAGGAGAATAAAAGGTATGTACAGCATATCTTCGTGATGAGTGAGAAGGGAAAATCTGCATCTGGAATTAAGTCAATGATACCTGCAGAGTAATTTTCTAACACCAAATGGTATAATTGTAAAGTTATCGACCCTTCATCTACAACAAAACAAATAAAAGTACTTTATCACAAACAACAATGGAAATTATGGCTATTTCAAAGCCAGGAAATGAAGCTCAATATGTTATTTACAAAATTACCATTGAAAAGAATAGATTTTTATATTCCCATAGAATGCTGAGTCTTAGCTTTGTTGGTTTTTAATCACCGTTAGCTAGTGCCAGCCACCGTTTGATATCCTGAGCAGAGAATGAACCAAGCCAATTGGGAATCAGAGTGTCACATCACAAGCAAAAGCACAAACCGTCCAAGTCAGAAGGCCTTTCACTTGGCTCAATGTATGATGCGGCAAATAATGAGTTTTGCTAATATCGAAATATGCCATGGAGAATTAGAACAAGAATTAACTGTAATTTTATACTATAAGCAATGGAGAAACCAAAGTGGTGACTTCATTTTGTCATTGTGAGAAGCAGCATGGTGTGATGAACAAGCTGTGCAGCTAGGAAAATTTGGGATCAAGGTCCACCTTTGACACATATTGGCTGTGTGGCCCTGGGCAAATCACTTAAATTCTCAGTGTTCTAGACAACTTGCTGAGACTCGGGTTGCTGAGAAGGTGTCAAACCGCACTGGTAGAGTTTTCTCATCCAGGAAAGTTCCCTAAACCAATGAAATCACATGCCCAGTCTATATCCTCACCTTTACCATTGTAGAGACTTTCAATCATTTTTCACATTTAATAAAAAGTAAAATAACTATCACTTTCGTATAGGAAGGGAGCAGAAAGAACAGGTACTTAGGAGTCAGGAGAGGACAGTTCAAATCCTGCCTCTGACAATTATTGGTCATGTGACCTTGAGAGTTTCATTTCTGCATCTCTAAATTGAAAATAAAAATAGTTGCAAACCTCATAGGGCTGTTGTGAGAGAAGATGAGGGCCCGAAGAAAATCCTGGAGAAAGGGTGATATATCAGAAATGATATGAAGATAGGGATGATAAGACTTGGTAATTGACTGGATATGTGGAATGAGTGAGAATGAAAAGTTCAAGATTCAATGAGGTTTTGAAAGTGGACAACTGGAAGGATAGAGATGCCATGGACAGTAATGGGGAAGACTGAGGAAAGAGTAAGCTTGAAAGGGAAGAAAATGAATTCTGTTTTTGACATGTTGCATTTGAGATGCCTAGAGAACATCAAAATATCCAAGAGAAAGACAGTGGAATTGGAGCTGAGGAGCTCAATTAGGAGCTGGATCTCAAAACAGATAGTGGAAATGCAGTGCTCCTAGAGTTGTGAACTGATCCAAACATTCTGGAAAGCAATCTGGACCTATGTCCAAAGGGCTATAAAACTGCATACCCTTTGATCCAGCAACACCACTATTCTGTTTGTCTCCCAAAGAGATCATTAAAAAAGGAAAAGGACCCACATGTACAAAAGTATTTATGGCAGTTCTTTTCGTGTTGGCAAAATATTGGAAACCGAGACAATACTCTTCAGTTGGAGAATGACTGAACAAGTTGTGGTATGGAATGTGATGGAATACCACTGTACTATAAGAATGATGAGCAGGTGGATTTCAGAAAAACTGAAAAGACTTACATGAACTGATACAAAGTAAAGTGAACAGAACCAGAACATTGTACACAGTAACAGAAATACTGTACAGTGAAGAATTGTGAATGACTTAGCTATTCTCAGCAATGCAATGATCCAAGACAATCCCTCATGATGAAAAATGCTATTTGCCTCCAAAGAAAAAACTGGTGTCATCTGAATACGAACTAAAAAATACTATCTTTCTTTCTTTTTTGTTTGAGTTTTCTTGCACAAAATGACTAATGTTTGCTGGAAATGGAAATATTTTACATAATTGCACATATAACCTATATCAGATTGTTTACTCTCTCAGAAAAGGGAAAGGGGAGGGAGGGAGGGTTAGAATTTGGAACTCAAAACTTAAAAATACATGTGATTGGGGGGAAAATATTTTTAAAAAATAAAACAAAACAAAATAGATAGTGGGGCTAGCTATACAGACCCAAAAGTATTCTGCACAGAGATAATAAATGAATCCCCAGGAGTTTGTGTGCTCACCCAATGAGAGAGTATAAAGACAAAAGGGCCTAGGACAGACAGAGTCTTGAGGTACACCCACAGTTAGTGGACAGGACATGAGTGAAGACCGATCAAAGAATGCTGAAGAGCACCCAAATAAGAAGGAGAACCAAGGGAAATTTTTCATGGAAACCCAGAAAAAAAAATTGGAGAAGACGGTCAACAATTTCAATGGCTTCCTAAAAAGGAAGAGGGCTGAGAAAAAGCCATTAGATTTGGCTATTTAGATATCACTGGTAACTTTGGAGAGAGCAGTTGTTGAATAACAAGGGTAGAGGTCAGATTGTAGAAGGCTTAGAAGAGTGTAGGCATCAACCTCAGATGGCTTTTTCTGCAGTTTAGCTGAGAAAAGGAAGGCCGATATAGGATGGTAGTGTCTTTTACTGTTCAGGGAGGGGGGTGTTTTTGGTTTTTTTTAAGGGGGAGGATTTGGTCATGACTGGAGGAAACTAATAGGGAGATCCAAGAAAGGGAATGGGATAGTAGAAGCAATCTTCTGGAAAAGAGAGAAGGGACAGGATTGAGGGGATATGTGTAGAAATGGTGGCCCTGGCAAAGAGAAGAGTCACCTCTTCATCAAAGACTGGAATAAAGGAAATTACCATACGTGAAGGTCTTAGGCCTTTCAGCTTTAGAAGTTCCACTCTAGGGGGTAGCTAGGTGGTGCAGTGAATAGAGCACCAGCCCTGGAGTCAGAAGGACATGAGTTCAAATCCAGCCTCAGATACTTAACACTTACTAGCTGTGTGACCTTGGGCAAGTCACTTAACCCCAACTGCCCTGCCTTCCCCCCTCCAAAAAGAAAAAAAAAACAGAAGTCCCACTCTGAAGGCTTATTTCCTTGGAGGGTGCCTACTAGATAAGGCCAGGCCAGCTCCAGACATGCTTCACTTTTCTCCCCAACCATTTTCTTTCTAGAAGCCTTAGTACCATGTTCCTGTGCTCTGCACTGCCTTTTCCCCTGCTTCCCAGTTCAAAAACCATAATGAAATCAATACTGATATTACTCCTGGTCAGGGTAGGTCTTTCTAGCCCTCTGTGGGTCCACGTAACATTGATGCAACTTTCCAAACCAAAAGATTCCTCCTTGGCCACCATCCTCCATTATGTGCTATGAGGCACAGACCTGACCCTGTTAGTTGAAGTTTCATATTGAATGAAAGTAGACACTCAGAGACCATTGGACAATTAACAAAAGGTTTACTTATCCCTAACAGAACAAGGATATACACGTTTACAGTGACCATAGCTTTTGTAGAACCCCCCAGCCCACCCCCATCTCCATATTGAAACATGTCTAGTCATCAGGGCATTAGGTGGTAATTAGTAAAGGCATCAGCCATACACCAAGCAAGAGACCCAAACCCCATGTGGGTAGGAGTTGTATACCCTTGGGAGACCAGGAAATGCCTCGATACATCTGGAGGCTCCTAGGAGAGGGAGACAGGAATCAATCTTGTCCTAGGGACACCCTTGTCACCTTTTAGGGAAACCCAATTCATGCTCAGGGCTGAGGTGAACAGGAAACCTTGGCAGATATAAGTCTTCTCACATGTACTATCTCTTCCAATACTCAATAGTCAATCAGTCAATAATCACAAGTCAATTAGTCAATAAGCATTTATTAAGGGCCTATAACGTGCCAGGAATTGTGCTAAGAGGTATTAGAATATCAATTCTTTGAGGAAAAGAACTATCTTTGCTTTTGTATTTGTATCACCAGTGCTGTATGTTGCTTGACAAAGCGCATTTAATTCTTTTTCATTTGTTCATTCTTTCATTCATGCATAATGTGTGATAATGTATCAGTAAGAGTCAAGATGAGAGGTGATGGAAGAAAATGGCCCTGATCTTCACTGAAGCAGGAAGAAAGGTCCCTCTGCTAAGAGGGTAGGGGAGAGGCAGCAGCACCTTGAGGACTAAAACGAAAGTCTGAAATAGCTGTTATGGAAAGAGGGATAGAGAATCAATAACGGAGGAGTAGAAGGACTGCCTTGCTGATGAGAGCCTAGTGGACACAAGTCTGTAGGGGCCCAAAGAGCAAGGTTTCATGACTTCCTACAGCACTACTCTGTAACATGTGAATAAAAAAGTAAACAGATGTATTGTGGGAGGTGCCTCATAAGATCACATTTTAGGACTACATTAGCGGTTATGGAGACCACATTCCTTATTTTTACAGAAGAGGAAATGAGGCTGACAGAGATTAGATTACTTACCCAGCATCACAGAGCTAGGAGTACCTGAGGAAGGGTTTGAACTTAGGGTTTCTTGACTCCACCTTCAGTACTCCATGTGCTCCACAAGGCTGCCTCACAGGGACCCCCTCAAGGACCTTACAATGGGATGTTTGGAGTTGACCAGGGGCAAAAGAGTAGGAAAATGGATTTATATATTTACATAAATACTTAATATTTAAATAAATATATACATATTTACACAAATAAGTAATATACAAAGTAGAATCTGATAGGAACAAAAGGGAGTTACAGACAAACACCCTAGGAAAATCTGAAAATGAAGTGTCAGCTAGGGAGGCATAGGAAGGTTTCATGGAGAAAGGAGCACCTGAGCTGAACACTGAAGAAATATGAGGGTTTCAAAAGGTAAGAGATATGGAGGGACTGTGCTTCCAAAGAGTGAAAAGAGGACAAGTAGGGAAGGAATTGGGGTAGCTTTCCAATACACCACTCTACAGCCTTTCAGAATGACTTCCATTCTTTTCTGTCCTCTCTCTATCCATCAGGATAAAATAAAGACTTGTGATTGCATGGATGTAGGCAACCTCTGGGTGAGAAAACTCCCTGTACTAATGCAAGTTATTGACTTCTCTGCAGTTTGTAATCTTAGAGAATTAGTTGCCTAGAGCACTGAGAGACTAAGAAACTTGCCAAGGTTACACACTCATTATGTGTCAGAGACAAGACATGAACCCAGATCTTCCTGACTCTATGGCGGGGTCTCTAGCTTTTATACATACTCACTCTAGGCATTGAGAATCTTGGTGCAGAATGAAACTTCCTGACACTATGTAAGCTATCTATGGGCAGGTGAATATCAAAGCCATTTGAAATAGGTAGATAATAAACCTTTCGAGGGCAGTGGCCACCACATTTTATGCCTCTGTGTCCCTCACGTATCTTAGACACCAGTGCTAGACACTCAATAAATTTCAGTTGTTGGTCAATCATTATTCAGTTGTGTACAACTCTTCATGACCCCTTTGGGGTTTTCTTGGCAAAGATACTGGAGTGGTTGACCATTTCCTTCTCCAGCTCATTTTACAGATGAGGAAAGTGAAGCAAACAGGGTTAAGTGAATTACCCAGGGACACACAACTAGTAAGTGTCTGAAGTCATATTTGAACTCAGGAAGATAAGTCTTCCTGATTCAAGACCCAGGACTCTATCCACTGGGCCATCTAGTTACCCCTGCTCACTAAATTCTTTCCAACATATGAATTGAGTTTTTGACCATCTTCATAGAGATTCACAATCTCCCTCAGCTATCTATTTCAATGTAATTCAATCCAAGAAACATTTATTAGGTACTCACTATCTGAAAGATATTTTCTAAAAATTCTGAGTCAAGAACAACTTCCTTATAGTCAGTCATGATCTTTCGTACTTCCTTTCAAATCCCAGGACCATAGATTTAGAGTGAGAAGGGAGCTTAGAAGCCATCAAGTCCACTTCCCCCTCTGATTTTTAAAGATGAGGACAAGTGACTTGCCCAGGGTCACACAAGTAGTAAATGTCTGGGGTAAGATTTGAACAGTAGTCTTCATGACTCCACACCCACTGGTCTCCTAGCAGTGTCACCTAGACGCCCCTTTTCTTGGTTTGAAGATTTGAAGAACTAAAAAAGAGACCCTATATACAAATCCTAGCTCTGATATTTACTGGCATTATCACCTTGGACAGGGCAGGTCACATCACCAAGCCTGGAATGCCCTCCCTCTGTATCTCTGTCTGCTGATTTCCCCAACTTCCTTCAAATCCCAATCAAAAGCCTATCTTCTACCAGAAGTCTCCCCCAACTCCTCATCTTCATTCTAATGCCTTCTCTCTTTTAATTATTTCCTATTTATTCTATATGTAGATTGTTTGCACATATGTATTTGCTTATTGTCTCTCCCATTATATTGTGAAGCACATAGTAGGAGCTTAATAAATGCTTATTGACTGACTCCAGGTCCAGCACTACAACCAGTGAGCCATCTAGCTGCCTCTAAGGGCAAGAAACTGACTTTATATTTATTTGGAAAGAGAAGTGATTTCTTTAAACGATAAACATCTGATTAAAATTCCACCATATAGCCTCAATGTAATCTATTTTATTTTTCAAATAAGATTTCTTGCAATTATGTTTATCATCTAAACCAACTCTGCTTATTCATAACTTTGATGATTCTCTCATGTGCTCCACATGGGTTACTTTAATCGTGTTCTTATTATCATTCTTATTTAAAATTGCTAAAAAATAAGACCATGACCTTCCAAAATAAGCAAATGAATACTGACCTTCCTCTAGGCTAAATTAACTTTGGAAGTAACTAGAGAATAGATTTCAGGCAACACAGACATTCATTTTTTTCCTCACTATTTAGTTCCTGATGACAGTGGTCATCTATTTCTTTTTTCAAAAGAGATGCAGGAGAAAAGGATTGTTGGGTCTGTAAAAAAAATATCAGGAGTCACTAATGAAAAACAACAGAAGTGTCCATCAAAGGCAGTGCTGAAACTACCAATTATGGCAAAGAGAATAAATTCCACTGCAGGTGGTAAGGTTTGCAGAAGAGAGGCCATGCCCCACACCCACTGCAGACAGCCGAGCTAGGCAGAGAGAATTGTCCTCAGCTCCTGGGAAGTGAGATCAGAGAGTACAAGGAAAGGGCCCTAAAAAAAGGGGGCAGGACCAAAAGAACACCAGGAGGCACAGAAATTGATGGGTCTGATGATCACTGTAGGGAGAAAGTATACTCTACCCTATGTCAGTGCCCAGGACAAAGCCCAGTGGCCCTATCCTCACTACAGGTAGGGTCTAAAGTGACCATAAACATTTTCATTCTCACAAAATCCAACTGATATACCATTCTTATTTACTGAAGGAGATCAAATATGTTCAAAGCCAAGCAGAGATGATATGTAAGTTGTTTTAACCAATCTATTTTAGCAACAAAAAAGGCTATCTATTATTCTTGAAATTTAAATAAAAACAAATATTTATTAAGCACCTACTGCTATGTGAAAATCTATACTATACAAAGCACTGCTAAAAAAAAGATCTGATCTAAAAAAAAAAACAAACATAATTCTCATCAAAAATTTCTTTGGCATGTCTGACAAGCACATGTTATGAGGAGTAGGTTTAACAAGGGCTTTCATTGCCTATTCCTACATAAAAGTTAGAGATGAAAGAGAAATTAAGGAGAGAATTTATTGTTAATTGGAAAAAATAAAATTTTATTTTAAAAAATATATTTTTAATAAATAATGTTACCTTGTTTTAAAAAAAAGTAAGAGGGGCAGCTAGTTGGCACAGTGGATGAAGCACCAGCCCTCACATCAGGAGGACCTATGTTCAAATCCAATTTCATATACTTACTAGCTATGTGACTCTGGGTAAATCACTTAATACCAATTGCCTCCCAAAATTTTTTAATTAATTTTTTTTTTGCTTTTTAGAGAGCAATTGGGGTTAAGTAACTTGCCCAAGGTCACATGGCTATTTTTTGTGTTAAGTGTCTGAGGCCAGATTTGAAGTCAGGTACTCCTAACTCCAGCGCCCGTGCTTTATTCACTGTGCCACCTAGCCACCCTTATAAATTAAATTTTTTAGAAAGTAAGAGATGTATCATGGCAGAGCACAATAGAAGGTTGGTCTATGAGTCAAGAAGACCCAGGTTCATATCCTGCCTCTGTTATTTATTGGCTATGTGACCCTCGACAAATCACTTAATCTTTCAGTGCTACAAGAGATTTTCTTAGACTATAAATTATAGAGGAGTTACCTATCTGTAATGGAGAAGGAATTTTCACACTAGATATTAAAGTTGAAATAAAATGTACTGAAATATCAACAAAAACCATCAAAGATAAAGAAGAATGCTTGGTAGGTCTTAAGCATCTGACCAATGAGTACTATGTGTCTTTCAAAATTCATGAAACCAGTACTTGTTATCTAGGTCAAAATATTATTCCAAACATTTGAGTAATAACTGTCTTTCTTTATAAATTCAACATACACTATGCAAGACTTTTAAGTAATATATTTAGAGCCTTGAAACTTCTACTTCAATCACACTTAATAAAGTGAAATTAAAAGGACTTTCTAAGATATATATAAAAGACTTTCAATATACAGAGAACTGATATATGGCAGAAAGCTGAAGCCAATCCCTTTTATCCAGGCCAACAGAATTTGTCCTGTAGACCAGACTCCATTCTTATGGACGAACACTCACTACTTCCTGTCACATTAATAGAAGAATGACTACCTCTGCTCATGCATCACTATCATTAAAACCAGGAAAATAGGCCCACCTATCCCCTCCATAAAAAGAGGAAGAAAAAAAGGAAAAATTAATAACTACCTGTTTCTGAGCACCAGTTTTTTAAGGACTTTGTGGAGATCCATGAATTCTCCAAAATTAATAACAAAAGATAAGCCTCTTCAAATATTTTGTAGGATGCTGCCAACGCACTTCTGCATGGCAAAGCAATTTATTTTGCCTTTAGAAAGGGTGGGGGGAGAGAAGCAAAACTCAGAATAATAAACTAGCTTGAAAAACAAATTATAAAGCTAGAAAAGTAACATACAAAAGAAAGTCTCTACTTATTCACAATTTTTGTAATCCCAAGATGTAAAGGAGAAAATTCCACTTATTTATTTTCCCACAAAATTCTTTTCTGCTGAAATCACAAAAAAAAAACAATTATTTTACAAAGTAAAAGGAACAAATCCAGAAGGTTCTAACATGCTGGGTATAAATGCTAGAAATAAAAAGAGGGGGAAAGGTGTAAATGAAAATGAAGAAATGAGAAATAAGTTAAGTAAATATTAATTGTAGGTACACATGTCAAAAATAAGTTTCCTAATATATTAGTTGATCAACATCTAAATTATATTAATCTCCATCAAAAGAATTCCTCAGCCCTTAAATGACTATAGGAGAATTTAACCACTGAAGTGCTCAGAAGCAAAAGATGTCTAAGAACACTTGTCCAGAGTCATTAGATTTTCATAAATTGGCAAAGGTATCAAATACACACCGATATCTAAGATGAGATTGGAAGGGAAGGTTTTTGAAAGAGATTAAAAGAACTGAGATTACTGGTGGGTATACAGAGGGGACAAGAGACTGCAAAATGTAAGCAGTTATACAATCCAACCCCATAACTCAATTTAATAAATAGTTCTTACACACCTACTAGGTACAATAGTGACAAAGAGCAAAATGTTTAGTGAGCTAGTTGGTTCTAGCCAACACAACACCTTACATTTATATGATATAGTATTTTTACAACATATAAAATTGTGTACCAATCATATTACTCCCATTTTAAAAATTAGAAAACTAAGACTTACTGGGGTTATGTATATGCTGAAGGCCACACAGACAATTAGTAGTAATCAGAACTATGAACCAGGTCTTCTCTAACTCTCCATCCACTCTTCAACAAGGAACAAAGAAGACTGAATTTGGTGTTGTATGATCAGGAAGGCACCTGTTCTGCCCCAGTAACTTCGAAGAAGATACTTCAAAGGATCTTTGATCTGGGGGATATTCCCTCCAACGACACAAATAGCAACTTACTCATGCCTTCTCATTTTGTTTTACTCCTTCCTGTCCATGTCCTCCCATAAATCCACTACAGAGGTTTTCTTGTATCTCTCTTCATAATGGAACAATGGAGCTCAGTTAGTCCCCATTCATCATAGGATCAACATACCTTCTTTCCTAGTCATGCCTCTCTTCACATTTTATACTGTTTCTCCTCTGTAATTCTTAATTCTTAATATTATGTTGCAACCTATCAAACCTATGACATACCACCCTACTGCCCAATGAATGACCCACAACTTTAATTCTTTGAAGTCCAGGTTACTGCTCATCTTTTAGTTATATAGAAATAATATTAATATTAAAAAGATAGGCCTTTGGGGGCAGCTAGGTGGCTCAGTGAATAGAGCACTGGCCCTGGAGTCAGGAAAACCAGAATTCAAATTTGGCCTCAGACACTTAATACTTACTAGCTGTGTGACCTTGGGCAAGTCACTTAACCCCAATTGCCCTGACTTCCCCCCTCCAAAAAGCAACAACAACCAAAAAAAAAAAAAAAAACATAAAATGATAGGTCTTTGTGTCAAGGAAGAGCTTGGGGTTATTAAAAGCACTGGACCACTTCCCAAAGGCAATCCAAATGCTTTCATCTTCCTCACCCATTCTAGCTCCAATTCACTGTCCATTTGCACTGTTAGTCCTTGTACATGTACTGAGTTGATTGTTCATGCAACTGCATTTCATATTCTGGAAAACAATCATTCTTAAAGCACTTTGCTTTTCTTCAGTAGATAGGACAAAAATCTCTTAATTACAAATGTCACTTAGCAATATTTTAGACTTTAATACAATCAACACAATGTCATCTACCAGCAGGGGCACATGAAGGACCTCCTCGTTGCTAGAGAAGATCTCTATTCCATTTGGACGCTCTTCTGGACATCACCCATCACCTTCTTTGATGAATCCCTTGAATAAGATCAAACAAAAGCACTTCTGGTCTACACTTATCAAGGAATTTTAGAAAATTTCAACATACATGTGGAAAATATCTTCTCGGAGGAGGACCTTAAGGCAACATTTTGCTCTTTTAAAGCAAATGGTTCCTAAAGTTGGTAAGTAACAATCATGGTGTCATCTTAATACTTTTTATGCTTTTCAGTCATGTATAACTGTAAAATATAGTTTCTTGCAAAATATAAATTGCAAAATTCCATCTCTTCCCTTTATATCATCATTATACATGCCTTCAATGAGTATATAGATGATTCTTAGAAAGACAGACATGAAAAAGTAGGTATGAAAGTAAAAAAAAAATTGAGAGGTTTTTTTAGCCACCTTTCTTGATAAGAATAAGGTCTAAGATTCTGTATGAGTATTTGGCATCCTTTCCTTGGTCACATATATCCTGAGAACTGTTACTTCATCACCCATAGAATTATGCCACCTTCATTGCAAATCTCTGCTGCATACACTTTATCTAGTCCAGCTTCTTTTCTTATCTCTGTTTTTTAGCCCCATTTCTACTTTCTCATGTGACATACAGAGGACTATGAGGTTAGAATCCAGATATAGTAGCTCTACTGTCACTGATGGAGAACAGTATTTGTTATAAAAATCTTTACAGAACTTTCCCTGTTCTGTTGTACTCCTTCCAGTTTTATCATTGGACACCCTCTGGATGGCATGGCTCTCTCTAGACTTACTTCCACACCCACTGCTTTAATGAAGTGATAACTGCTCATAATCTTCCACTATGCTCCATGTGCTAATTGTAGGACCTGAGTGAACCACAATGATTTCATCTTGTGACTCAGTTTTGGAACTAGCTCAGTTCCCTTTCTATTCAATTACATCCAATTTCTGTCTTATAAAACTTTATGCAATTATAGGAATTATGAAAAAAAACTATTGCATTGTTTGAACTTGGCCCTGCATGGCCAGGAACCTGTGGACAACCTTCTATGTGTTGGAGACCCTTAATAAAGGACATAACAGATTATGCTGACCAGAGACCCAGTCAGATCCCAAGATTGATACAAGGAGTTTCTCACAATTATCCATATTAAACAACCCATTTACCTTATATGAAAACTGGTCCCCTACTGGTCAATCATGTTCTTTTATTAAATACAGACACTTGGGGAAGATGAGATACCTCTTTTTTCTGATTTCAGGGAATTGTACCTATTTACTCTCCCCCTCCCAACCCAAAAAGTCCTTAATCTTTCCTCCAATTAGAAATCAGATTACCTAATCCTGTATCCTGGTTTATATCCTGCTAATTGTTTTCTTTTCATGCATAAAAATCTGTCTCCTCCTGTATGTGGAGGTCCAGAGCCAAACTGAGGAGGTCTGGTTCCATTCTGTTATGCAATTAGCATGCATTACTTAATAAATCAATATGCTAGAAAGTTTGAACCTTTGCTTCCTCAGTCATTTCAGATTTCACTCATCACATCCAAAAATTTTGGTAACTCTAACACATTTCTGTAATTCTCTATATCACAGTCATATACTGGCAAATATTTTTTGCATTATTGGCAAATATTGGCAAAAATTCCATACCCTCCCCACCATATATATATTTGAGAAGTAAACAGAGTGTATAATCTCCTTGCCGGCAGGGATCAGTTCTCAATTACCTTAGCATCTCCCAAGCACAAGACCTTTCAAAGAATGGGCACTATATAAATAATACTCAGCTAGCCATGAAGCAGTGTGGTACAGTAGAGGGTTGACCTTGAAAAGTAGAAGCACTAAATTCAAAGTCCCATCCTTGACACATATTGATAATGTGATCTTGAAAAAGTCACTTAACTGCCTACAGTTCCAGGAAACTCTTTAAGATATTCAGCACTGTAGAGAGAGCTTCCAAATCAGGGATTCCCTATACCAATGAAATGACAGATCTGACTTCTTTAAAATTGGCATTTAAATAGTTCAACTAGTAGGAGTCAGAGGCAGAATTCAAAGACAAGTCCTCCTGACTCCAAGTCCAGGACTCTTTACACTCCTTTCTGAGAGGCTTTTATTCAATTGAATAATCAGAATAAACAATCCTTATACAAAGAAGAACTATACAAAGCCCTTATACAAAGAAGTCTGTTGCTTTTCTCTGCCTTCCTAACCCATCAGTCAAGTCCTCGAAGCCTGAATGCCCAACATAAGTGCCTTTTATTGGAGTAGAGAAATTCATCGATTTAAATTTGTTGGTATTTACATATTACATTTCAAATTGTTCAATAGAAGTTTAACCCCTTTAAGAACCAAAAGAAGTATGACTTAGAAAAACTGTGGAATAAAAAGACTTGAGGGGAGCCAGATTCCTCATATCATGAGCACACACACTCACACAAATAAAAAATAAAACACTGAAGGGAAAAGAAATCTGGTCTAAAGTCTAAAAACCACACATGTAAACAATAAGATGTTGTTTAAAGACAAATTAAAAATACTATGAACGACAGAGGCAGAAAAAGAAAATCTGCTAGCTGGCACAAGAGATACCTTGCAGTAGATAAATACTATATTCAAAGAAATTAACCAAGAATAATAAATAATAATTCAACAGGACAAACAAAAGTTTAGAGAAAGTATATAAATCAGATATGAAAGAATTGAGTCACAAAAAAGAAGAAATTATGAAGAAAAATGTAACTATGGAGAAAACATTATAAAAACTCAAAACAACATTCAGAAGACTGATAAAACTTCAAAAAATGAATTTCAAACAATGAAGAACAGGTAGAAAAACAAATACAAAAAAAAAACAGTTAACAAATGACTCATATGAGAGACCTGAAGGATAAATCACACAATATAACAATTTCAGGATCACAGACATACCCTAAAACCTAAAAAAAAGACAGAAGAGACTAAACTAAACATTATATTTCTTGAAATTTTTAAAGAAAATTTCCCAGAAATCCTGAATACAACCAGTAAAAAAAAAAATCCATAGCATGCCCACAAGGAAAAACCAAATATGTAACACACCTATAAACATCATAGTTAAAAACCCAATGCTACATTAAGAGGGGAAG
Source organism: Gymnobelideus leadbeateri (assembly GCA_011680675.1). Taxonomy (NCBI): domain Eukaryota; kingdom Metazoa; phylum Chordata; class Mammalia; order Diprotodontia; family Petauridae; genus Gymnobelideus; species Gymnobelideus leadbeateri. The sequence goes on along the minus strand of WOXC01005640.1, from coordinate 106,381 downwards.
ATAATATACATTGTTAGATGAAGCAATAACAAGCAAGGTAAGAAATAACTTATCATGAAACATGAATTACAATTAAAGAGAATTGTTCAAGGAAGACAAGGGATACAGCATTTATAAAACATGAGCCATGAACCAGAAATTATCTACCCAATAAATCTCAGCATTCTACAAGATAGGAAAAGGATATCTGAGAAGTACAGTATGAAAAGTTTACAAAGAAATATACAGAAGGAAAAGAGGTTACACAAATAAGCCAAGCAGTTTTATTATTGTGCTCAATTTAATACATTTTTAAACCATGCATTATAGAAATTTAAGGTTTCACATACAACCCTCTTTTTCATTTTTGTTTATATATTTCCATGTTCATGTATACTGATGGTCAAGTTTATAATTTTTTTTGAATTAGGGAAAAACATCTACAGAAAAAATATATACATATGTGTGTGTGTATATATATAGGTGTATGTATATATACATATATACATATACCTATATATGTATGTGTATATATGTGTGTATGTGTGTATATATATATACCTATATATGTGTATGTATGTATATCTACTTCCAGGAAGTCTTCCAACAACAAAGTCTCAGACAAAAAGAGAAGTATTCAACAGAACCAAAATAAAAACTGTTAAAGAACTAGAAACTAAGAAGGTGCATCTAAGCTGAGAATTGCTAAACAAATTATGGCACAAGAATGTAATGGAAAACATTTACTGTGTTATAAGAAATGACAATGGGAATGGTTTCAGAGAAACCTGGAAAGACTAGTAGTGATGCAGAACAAACTGAGCACCGTTAAAAACTGATAAAATAAAATAAAATGAAAAGATAAATTGAATACATTGTAAAGACAAACAATTTTGAAAAACTCAAGGACTCTGATCTGTGCAATGAACGAATATGATGCCCAGGAAATAATGATGTTGTATGCTGTCTACTTCCTCACAGAGAAGTGATAGACACAATGCAGAATGAGATATATGGTTTTGGATCTGGCCAACATGTGGATTTGTTTTGCTTGAGTATGCAAATATGTTACAAGGGTCTTCTTTTTCTTTTGCCAGTGGTTGGGGAGAAAGGGTATGAAGGATGAGAGGGACAGAAAATAAATGTTTATTAACTGAAAAAATAAAAATAACAATTGCTAACAAAATGGGAACATGGAACTTTCTGGTTAATATGGTATCATGAAAGAGATCACACAGAAGCTTGACTTCCCACATAAACTCAAGAAAAGACCAAGAAGGCAACCAAATGGAATAATAACCAAAAAATCCAAAAAGACAGACAAATAAGCTCCTCCATGCAGCCTAGAACTTAACACAAAGAAAGCCAGAAGCCAGGGACCACTGAAACAAGGCCCACTAGGGAAGCCAATACAAGACCAAGAATACAGAACTAAAGCCTGCTAGCACTCTGAAGATAGTCTTAAAGGATCTGAAGCCTACAGGCAAGCTGGGGATGCTCTAGGGGACCAGAGCACTGACTGGGGCTACTATTATATAAGAACTCTATATTCATCAAAAACTGCTGAGAAAACTGGAAAGCTGTCTGGAAGAAATCAGGTTTAGACCAACAGCTCACACTATATACCACAATAAGTTCCAAATGCTTGCATATCATAAACAAATTAGAGAAGGGACAAAAAGTGTTTTTCACAGTCATTGGTAGGGGAAGAGTTCTTGACCATATAAAGGTTAGAAAGCTTAATAATAATAACTAATTTTTCTATAAATGCAGCATTACAGAAGATGTAAAATTTTATTTCATAAAAAAGAAAAGGTTTTCCATTTTTTTTAAATTACCTATTCACAAAGTCACTAAATCATGCATACTCTTTGAACCAAGTAGCATCTGTTTGCTATAGCAAAGAAACAAAGTGGGTGCCCATCTGTGTGTGTGTGTGTGTGAGTGTGTGTGTGTGACTGTATGTGAGTGTGTGTGTGTGTGAGTGTGTGTGTGACTGTATGTGAGTGTGTGTAGGTGAGTGTGTGTGTGAGTGAGTGTGTGTGTGAGTGTGTGTGTGTGTGAGTGTGTGTGTGTGTGTGTGTGTGTATGCCGAGAGGAGGAAGAAGAAGAGGAAGAGGTAGAGGAGGAGGATATAGCTGTATGAGAGACAAAGAGAGAAGGATTTACAGAAATGGGGAGGAGAGGGAGAGGAGGAAGAGCAGGAGGATGGAGGGGGAGGGGAGAAGGGAGGGGGGAAGGAGAGGAGGAAGAGGAGAAGGGAGGCGGAGGAGGCTGGGCAATGAAACAAGACAGAGGAGGGGGGAAGATGATGAGGGAGGGGAGGAGAATGTAAGCGAGGGAGGAGGGGGAGGAGGAAAAAGAAAGGGGAGGAGGGGCAGGAGGGGAGTGGGGAGGGCCGCGCTCCGCCAGGAACCTCGTGCCTGCCGAACGTCGAGGACCAGGCCGAGGCCTTGAAGGCCAAAGGAACAGAGCTCGTGGCCGGCGCCCAAGCCCGCGGCTTAACGGCTTCCTCAGTCGGGGCCTGGCGCAGCGGGAAGCCCGGGAGCGGCCCCCTGCTCCCGGGAGCAGCGCACACTGCTTAGGAAGCGGCGTCTTCGTAGGTGAGCCGCCTTGGCTCCCTCCCGGGCCGGCTCGGCCCCCCTACCTCTCCCACCGGGTAGGCTCCGCCCTGGCCCCGCCCCCGCTCCCCTTCCGCCTTCTCTCTACGTCCCTCTTTCCTTCGCAGGTCTTCATGGTGGGGCTCGGCCTCGTGGATGCAGCCAGACACGGAGGGCTCCTCCTGCAGCATTGCCCCCAGCCTCCTGAGCCAGCTCCGCGGCCTCCAGCCCCTTCCGCGCTGTCGGGGACCCCTCTCAGCCTTCTCCCCAGATTACCTGGGAGGCCACGTGTGGGGATGGGGAGGCTGAGGTTTTCCACCAGGATCCCACGGTGGGGATCTGGCCTAGTTCCCATTTCAACTGACAACAGACTGTTTTATGTTTAATGATCAAAACAATAAAATGACTAACAATTAATGCAATAAATGGGACTGAGGAATTTTATTCATGGTGGGTCTGTTTGGATCCATGATAGATACAATAACAACTCCTATTTACATAGCAGCTAAGGGCAGCTAGATGGGGCAGTAGGTAGAGGGCCCGCCCTGGAGTCAGGAAGACTCATCCTCATATTGCTGAGTTCCAATCTGGCTTCAGACATGTCCTAACTCCGTGAGCCTGTTTGCCTCAGTTTCCCCATCTCTAAAACGAGCTGGAGAAGGAAGCGGCAAATCACTCTAGTATCAACACCAAATGGAGTCATGAAGAGTTGGAGAAGACGGAACAGATATAGCACCTACTACGTGCCAGGCACAATGAAGAGAAACATATATTCCCTTCGATGAATGCCATATTTGGCATAGCTGGTCTTTGGAGCTAAGTCAGGAAGACCTGGATTCAGATACAGCCTCTGAAATATACAGACTGGGTGACCCTGGAAAAGTCACTTAACCTCTTAAGTACACCAAGTGATGATAAATTGCAGAGAAAATATTGACCTGCATTGGTAGCATTTCTTCAGGAGTTCCTTTAACATGGAAATCTGAAGGCCAGTCTTTTTCCTCTATATTAAAATAAACAATATTTTGGTGTTTTAAAAATCAAAAAACGTAATAACTCGTATTTATATAGCACTTACTACATGCCAAACACTTCACAATTATCTCATTTTATCCTCACAACCCTGTAGGGTGGGTACAATTATTACCATTTTACAGATGAGGAAACTGAGGCAAAGAGGTCACATGGTTGCCCAGGATCACATGGTTAGTCCATATTTGAGGTTAGATTTGGACTCAGGTCTTCTTGACTGCAGATCTAGTGCTGTATCTGCTCTGCCACCTACGAATTCAAGGAAATGTAGGAAAAAAGAACCAGTAGTGAATGCACAACGTAATTACATTTCTTTAAAAAGAAGAAAAGAAAGGCAGAAGAAAACTGGGCCAAAGGTGGGGGAATTTCTGGTCAGACCTGAAAGGGAATAGAGAATAAAATCATTTTCTTTGCTTGTCAGTTAATTGTTAATTCCTTCGGTTCCGTTTTGTTAAAGGCCGAGGGTTTGCTCATTTGCTCCCTATTTTGTTTGTTTATTTGATTGATCATTTTTATCGATGTCTATTAAGTTTAAATTTCTTTTCTTTTTTAAAATAGAAGCAGAATCTATCAGCAAGGGAACTAGTTAGACTTGTACTAAACCAGGAAGTGGAGAATGCATTGTAAAACACATTCTCATATAGAAGTGGGACTAAGCATGCACTTAACCTCTGTTGTTCAAGAGAACAAATCCCAAAATCTGAAATAATTTTAAAAAGAAATTAGGTCATTTAGTAAAGAGGGAGAAAGGAGTGGCTCCCCTGTCTCCTCAGGTTCTGGAAGGTTTACATTACACAAGATTTGACAAAGGTTTCTGCACCCAAGTCACACAGGAATCAGATGAAGGGAACCCAAAACATGAGTTTGGGTGGACCTAAAACAAGTCCTAAATAAGAGTACTTTGGGTGAATATAGGATCTAGGTGAACCCAAAATTTCATGTAGCCATATCTAGTATTCCTAGAGTTATTGAGGTCAGGATGACATTCTCTAAGCATAGAAAGTGAGGTTCAAACAATATTAATGATAAAAAACAATCTGAACCTCTATTTGCCTCAGTTTCCTCAAGTGTAAAAAACAGGATAACACTAGCATTTAACTCCCAGGATGGTTGCGATAGAATGGGACAACTTTTGCAAAGCACTCTGCAAAATTTAAAATACTATATAAATACTAGCTCTTATTAATAGTTTGTTGGTCACAATGGAAATGACATGAACTTGATCCAAAGTGGCTTGAAAATTGTGATAGGGCAAATGTGTGTGGGACAGATGTTTTCTTCTTCCCTCTTGACCTTTAGTTAGAGAGACACAGAAAACAGGTACTGGGTTTGTTTCTCCCTGTGGCATGACCAGCTGGCTTTGCTCTAAAACATCAGCACCAGAAAGCACCTTCTCTACCACCCCTTCATCCTCCAGTAGGTAAGCCTCTAGACAAGTTGTCCCAACCTCAGCTGATGATCCACTGACATCCTGAGATATACAGGGCATATGACAAGTTCAAGAAAAGAAATCTGAAGGATTTGATTAGACAATAGAGGAAATAGAGGAAAAGAGAAGAACAAGTGGAGTGGTCTAGTTACCTAATCCAGTCAGCCTTTATTAAGTGGTTGCATGCACTGTGGGAATCCTGGTGTGATAAAGATATAAATAAGACCTGATTCCTGACCTCAGGGAGTTTTCAACATTTATTAAGGATCCACTAATTGCAGATTATTCTGTTATGTAGTGGAGAGGAGCAAAGTTTTTGTAAGATAGTCTCTACCTTTAAAGAGTTGACTACCTAGTAGGGAGAGAGAAGGAGGAGGAGGAGGAAGTGGGGGGAGGGCAAGGGGGAGGAAAAAGAGGATGGGAAGGAGGAGAAGAAACAGGAGGAGGGGGAGGATAAATGATAGCTAATAGAGGATTAATAGATGACAGATAAAAGATGATAGATAAATAGTAGACAAATAATAGATAAATGTTAGAGAGGATCTCTATACAATTCACAGTATCGTAGATTTAGAGCTGGAAGGTCATGGAATCCAATCCCTTCATTGTACAAATGAGGAAACAAGTTTAAAGAGGTTAAGTGACAAATACGTACATATGTATGTATATATTTTTAACCCTGACCTATGATCTCATCCATTTAAAGAATTCCCAGTGTGGAAATGTCCCCTACAGATGAAGATCTGGAGCTGTTTTTTTTAACTTCTAATCTTAGAACAGGGTTTCTTAATCTAGGGTCTGTGGCCTTATTTTTTTTAATATTTTGATAACTATTTCAATATAATCGGTTTCCTTTGTATTCCCATGGATTCTAGTTTTGCATTTAAAAAACCTCATTCTGAGAAAGGGTTCATAGGCTTCTTCAGACTACCGAAGGGGTCCTTGAGACAGAAAAAGTTAAGGACACCAGTCTTAGATGTATAAGAAGTTAAGTGATACTAGAACCCAAATCTTCTTGACTTTAACTCCAAGGTTGGCTTTACATTTACACCCATTACACCATGCTAACTCTCAAACATGACAATACATTTTTTAAAAAAATTAAAATAGGCACATGCTAAAAATCAATGTGCTTTGTGCCTGAAATAAAGTGACCGCATAAATTTAAAAAGAAAGCAATTAACAAGGAGTAAGCAGAACATGACTTGGAGTTACTAAAGAGCCATCCAGAATTTGGGACAATAGATTTTGTCAAATATAGTCTGGTAGATTTACTGAAAAAAAGCAAATATTTAAATAGGGAAGGGGGAATGGGAGACAATATTAGAGTGAGGGGTCAATTGTGTCAATCCAATCATCCCCATATAAATAAATGATACCTTAAGACGGTAATCGACAACACATCTGATCAATAAGTTCATTTAAGACTTTAGACTTGATGTAGGAACAGCCCTCAATCAACTACACATTGCAAAAGAAGTATGTTTCAATTGGTTGAAGAAACTTGAACACACACTAGCTGCCTGAATAATGGGAGTAAAAGCTGTGAAACAGCATGGCAGTAAAATTCCTGAAGAGGAATTTCCTGGGAAGAGGGAGAAGAGCCTCAGCTTTAGCGTAGGCCCAGGTCACCTTCTATGCCCTCCCACTGCCCCATCTTGGCCAAAGAAGGACCTCACAAGATTCAGAAGATTTGGGATTTCCCATCTTCCCTTTAGTATCTGAGCGATGGTGTCAACAGGCTGGCAGGAACTGAAAAGAGATGAAATAAGATGTAGGAAGGCAGCTCCTCAAGGAGCCCAGAATGAGACTACACTGGGAGGAGAATCTTGAAGACTCTAGTAAAAGGACTTCCATGAGTTACCCCTTACACATTCTTCCTAAGTATGAGTCCACTTTCTCTCTATAAATCCTTGTCAGAGAACATATAGCAGACCTTTTGGAGAATGTTTATACCAACTCCCATTACCGTACCTCCCTAAGTAAATACCTCTTTTCTAAAAACAAAATAAGTCTGGCTGACTATTTGATCATCACTAATAATCTTAGGAGGAAGGGAAGCACACCAGTGGGGGCTCAGGGCTATAGCACTAGAATGATTCTCCTGAGCCACTTGGGGCTAACCCTAGACTCCCTGAAAAAAAATCAGTGGGAGTGGGAATTGGTAGAGTTGCCATGGAGCATGTACTACATGTATGCTACATGCTTTAGTTATGCTTCTACTTGAACATGTTGTCTCCAATAGAATGTAAGTTTCTTGAGAGAGAGTACCTGGAACATACAGGCATGTAATAAATGCTTATTGGTAGATTGACTAGCTTTGTGACCTGGCCAAGTCATTTTCTCTCTCTGGGTTTCTGTTTCTTCATCTGTGAAATAGGGATGAATGAACTAGATAATCTCTAAGATCTCTTTCAGCCTTTAAATTCTAATATTTAGAGAAAAATAACTTCCTAATAATTAGAGTTATCCAGAAGTTGAATTAGCTCCTCATCCCCAGAGGATACAGTATGGATGGCTGCTTGTCAGGTACATTGTAGAGCTAGTTCTTATTCATATATGGATTGGATTCAGTGGCCTCTGGAGTCCCTTCCAACTGTATAATTCTGTGATACTGTCCAAAAAGAATGCAATTAATTCTCAAGCAATATTCAAGGTGTCATTTTGTCATTGCTGGTTGAAAAGTCTCGTGAATTGTCCGTCTGTTCTTATTGATCTATGTGTCCTCCATCAAGAGATTTCAAACTTCACCAGGATGTGGGGCATGCTGTTTTGTTTTCTTTCCCTTGAAGGCCAATCCCTTGTGCATTATTGGAGCAGCAGCTAGAGATAACGGAGAGGACACAAATTCTGCTGCCATCCAAAACTATATCTTTTTTGCAGAAACCAGAGTAGATGATTTTGTATTACCCTGAAGCATTGTGGACAGAGACAGTCTATAAAATATAAACCCCTTGAGGGCAAGCACTAATGCTGCATCCTGTGTCCATAGCACTAAGCACCAATGCATGGTACTTAATAAATGCTTGTGGAACCGAATCCTCTGAAAACCTCAGAACAATGGACAGCAGAGAAGAGATATCACACCATTCATTAGAAGAGGGAAATGGATACATTAGGAGTCTGAAACACTCTAAATCATTATTGATTACAGAAATGCAAATTAAAACAACCTTGAGATGCCATTTTATACCTATCAGATTTGCTAAAATAATTGAAAGGGAAAGTGACAAGTGTTGGAGGGGATAAAAAACTGGGACATTAATTCATTGTTGATGAAACTGTAAATCTTTTTTTTTATTCTTTTTGGAGGGGGGAAGGTAGGGCCATTGGGGTTAAGTGACTTGCCCGAGGTCACATGGCTAGTTTTTTGTGTAAAGTGTCTGAGGTCGGATTTGAACTCAGGTCTTCCTGACTCCAGCGCCATGCTCTATTCACTGTGCCACCTTGCCATCCCAACTGTGAACTAATCTGGAGAGCAAACTAGAATTCTGCTGAAAGAGTGATGAAGCTGCCTATGTCCTTTGATCTAGCAACCCCACTACTATGCCATTGATGATTAGGGAGAAAGGAAGAGAGCTTATATGTTCTGAACCATATTTACAGCAGCTCTTTGGGTGGCAAAGACCTGGAAACTCCAGGGATGCCCATCAATCGGGGAGGGCTGAATAAGTTATAGTATGTGATGATGATAGAACACTACTGTGCTATAATGATGAGCTCCTTGATTTTAGAAAAACATGGATAAATTTGCACGAAATAACAAAGAGTAGAATGAGCAGAACCAAGAGAACATTGTATACAGTAACAGCAATTTTGTTTTAAGAACAACTTTGAACAACTAAGTAATTTTCATTATTATGAATACCCAAATTAGCTACAAAGTTCATATGCAGGAAGATGCTATCTGCATCCAGAGAATGAACTAATAAATAGAAGCATGTGTAGAATAATTTTACATATTTATATACATATATATATATACATATTTGTGTCTAATGGTAGCCATCTCTAGGGTGATGGTAGGGGGGTAAGAAAAAAATGGGAAAAAAATAAATTTACATGATAACTGTTATATAGCTAAAAGAAATGGCAAGTTGTACATAATAGCTTTGCAATTTCAGGCACAATCATCTTTTTTTTTTTAATTCTACTATGTTATGGAAACCCTTGTTTTATTTCATAAATTAAAAATAATTTTTAAGAAAAGAAAGTTATTCCAGAAAGCAAAACCAAGAAACAATACCATCTTTCCAGTCTTCTCACACCTTACTCTCCACTATATTCTCTGTGATTCAGTGGCCCTGACCCTCTCCCACCTCTGAGCATTTTTACTGACTATACCCCACACCTTGAAAGCTCTCCCTCCTGGTCTCTTTCTGGCTCCTTTGGTTTCCTGCAAGTCTCCACTAAAGTCGACCTTCTGCCTGAAGCCTCTCCCAGGGCTCCTTCATGTTGGTCCCTTCCTGAGTCTCTCCTTAATTTATCTTGTCTATGTCTTACCTATGCATTATTGCTTGCCTGTTGTCTTCCTCATCAGACCGGGGAGTCCTTGAGAACATGAACCTATTGGGGTTTTTTGCCTTTGTATCCTCAGCACCTAGTACACATAATACCTGGCCCATAGTAGGTTTTTATTAAGACTGGCAGATGGGTAGGGGAAGCATTTCATTTTATTTCTGTGCCTTTGAAAAATTAGTGTTACATGATATAGAGCTCCTCATAAATCCCTATTACGACAAGCCTGTGGATATTAAGTTAATCCTGACAAAACAAGCTGGTTAATATTAGCATGCAGGATTGAAACATAATTCTAAAAGAGAAACCAAATGATAAATTATGATTAGCCAGTAAAATACTTTTGACTCATGGGAGTGGGGGTGGGGAGGGATGGGGAAGAAAAGAAGGAACTGAACATCTGACCAAAAAAAAAAAAAACCAAAACCCTAAAACACTAAGCTATAAATATCCACAGAACAGAGTGTGATCAGACAGAGACCGTATTTTTAGGATGGTTGGTAGCTGTCTTTCCAAAGCCATTAGTGCAGCTAATGAGTTAACCTCTTTCCAGGATGAAGTTAGAGGAAACAATTGGAGCCCTAGAGCCTCTCAGACCAGAGCTGATGTCCAGCTCCCCCTTCTTTGTATGCCATGATGCACCCCCAGGTACAAGGTCACAGCATACCAAGGACAAAGCAGTGGGAAAAGCTTGAGACGCTACGAGGAAGCGAGGCCAAGGTTTTCCATTAGTACTCTGCCACAAGCCACTTACTCTAAGCAGCGTTCAGTTAGTCAATAAAGGTTAGGTACCTAATGTTGGCTTAGCTTCTGACTTGTCCTTTGATAGAAGTTTGGCCTTCAAAAAGAAGTAGGGATACCTGAACACAGGCAGAAAATCTGCCTACCCAGTAAAACAAATGAACTTCAGTATCCTACAGGAGCGAGGGCCTGAGTCACATGGAGACAGCAAAGCACTATTCTGCAGAGCTTTTAATTTGTGTGACCTTGGACACCGGGAGGGTGGGAGGGATAAAGGAGACAATCAGCATAGTGCAAATCATAGCACCCTGCATCTTATTCCAAAATGATAAATTTGGCTACATTGTCATTGTAATGGGGCTTTGTACATGCCCAGATCATCGAAGATGGAGGCATCTGTGTGGGAAAACATCAGCGACCTGCTTCTGGGAGAAGACATCCATGGGAGGGAGAAGCCCTTTTCCATTGGCTATGTAGCCAAAATGAATTATTTCTTTAAAACTGCCTGGCTTGTCCTCTTTCCAGCTGCATCAAAAAATGAAGGTCTTATTCATCCAAGGATGGGCACCATGCACTAAGCTGCTTGTTGGGGAAGGGCTACCTTCTCCATCTTTCCCTTAGGCTCCTGGGACCCCAAGAATCCAACTTCAGGTTTTGGTCTGTTTCCTTTGTCCTTTTCAAGCAGTGGAGTCCCTGGATACAGAAATTAAGCAATGGTGACCTTAGAACAAAGATCCCAAGTTGATATTGGTGCCAAAGCCTCAGGGAAGCCTTGAGAAGCCAGGGTGACATGGATGTGAACCCTAGTTAATTTGCCTCTTGGGTCTTTGAACCTGTTGGACTGTGCTATACAGGAATGAAATTAAGCTATGAATTTAATCCTCCTCCTTCCTAGAGCCTGAGGTGGTATGTATGGGATAGGATTAGATGGGATGTGACTTAGAATCAGAAGACCTGGCTTTGAGTCTTCTCTATCACTCACGAGCTGGGTGACCTTGGGCATCTCCCTTCTCTGGGCTCAGCTGCCATGTCTACAAAATGAAGGCTTGGACTGAATCATCTCTAAGCTCCCCTCCCGAATATCTAAGGTGAATTAATAATGGAGGGAGGAGGGAGAAGGAAGGGCACCGTCCAGCTGCTCTCTAGATGTGATCAAAGGGGTAGAAAGAGAAGAAAATAGAGATTCACAAGAAGAGCTGGGACTGTAATATGGAAGACAGATTCAATTTGTTGTGCTTGGCTCCAGAAGCCAAAACTGGGAGCAACAGAAGGATGAAAGTGGCAAAGTGGTCAATTTTAGGCTTGATGTAAGGGGATAGTTCCCAATGATTGTTATCCCTAAGTGAAATAAACTGTCTCAAGAGGCACTGGTTTCTCCCTCATTTGGAAATCTTTAAGCAAACACAAGATGGCCATTCATAGAATACATAGTAAAGAGTCTTGTTTTGATATGGGTTGGACTTGATGGCCAATAAGTTTCTTCTGTAACCCTGAGATTCTGGATGATTAGGAGACAGACGGTAGGATTTATTGAATCTGTTCCACAGCCTCTTTAGACTCAGAAGCCACAGGCAAGCTTTGGTAGACCAGTATGTTTAAAATGTCAGATCAAAATAAAAGTCACCAAAATTGATCTTGAAAAATGGGAGATTAGAGTAAGAGGTGACAGGCCCTGGGGATACAAAAACAAAATGTAAAAAAAAAAAAAATACTTGCCCTTAGGGAGTTTGCATTCTGTTGGGGAAACAATATGCACATATATAAAAAGATATAAAATCTATTCAATGCAAATATCATATTTGGGCAGGGGAATGGGAAGCAGGGTGGAAGGAAAGGATTAACATAGTTTTCAAAGCTACTTCATAACTTTAAAAGCCATAAGAGAATTTTTTTTAAAGCAATTGGGGTTAAGTAACTTGCTCAAGGTTATGTGGCTAGTGATTATTTTTTTATGTGTGGGTGCTCATTTTCTGAGGCCAGATTCGATCCCGGTTCATTCCAACTGCGAAGCCAGCGCTCTTACTCACTGCACCACCTAGCCACCCCCCCATAAGAAAATTTTTAACAAGGCAATGACCAACTAAGATGCCAGAAAATCAATGATGAAACCAGTTGGCACCTCTGGACAAAGAGGAGATAGAATCAAGGTACAAAATAAGATACAAGGTTTTTTGATGCAGTGTAGGAACTTGTTTTGTTCAACTATGCATATTTGTTTAAAAGGTTTTGTTTTTCTTTTCCAGTGGGTGATAGAAGGGAGCGTGTGGGTGGGAGAGAAAATTGATTTTTGTTCATTGAAAAAATTTAATTAAAAAAACTACTTAATTTCTAATCAAGAAGGACAACAGAAAAAAAAAAGAAGCAAACTTAGCAAGTAGAATCTGAAGTTGAAATTCAGCCATGGTTTTTGTATTGCCTAATAAAGTCCTAATTCCAAAGCTTTAGCATGAGGTGGAGGTGATCCTGAGTTTTCAAAGGTCATGGCAGTAGGGGACAAACCCTGGAGAATCCCACTACGCTGGAATGACTAGAGAGAGTACAAGCCTAGTGGTGACCAACAGGCTAAATAGGTTTGTCTTCCAAGGACAAGCCTACCTAAAAATAGAGCAGGGAGCCTTGGCACACCTAATTCAGACTTACAGAAGTTATCACCTGAACCAATGGGAGAAATACCCATTCAGAAAAAAAAAAAAAATCACAGATCCTTGAAGTTCTGAAATAAAAATGTGCTTCCCAACCAATAATGGATCTTTTTCCCCCTAGAGCAAAATTCAGGTAGATGAAACGAACAAAGGGGAAACATATCTTTTAAAAAGGTATGTGGCAGACAGAGAATCCCACATCTCCTTCCACTGGCTCCTTCCTTTAACAGGAAGGATTTATGCAGTTATTTTTATGGCCCACATACATCTCAAAGATCCCTGTTTATGTTCTGTAACAGATAGAGAGATAATTGCCCTATTGAACTACAAAACAAGCTGCTGAATGTGGGGCAGGCCCCCGAAATTGAAACCTTGTCAGTCGGTGTTAGTGAATCATCGAATGAAACAGAGAGTTCCTTTTTTTGTTCCGTCCATTAGCTACAAGGATGAAAGGGAATTGCTCTTCCCACACATAATATTCCAATTGCCTCTGCTCTCTTAACACTCTTGTTCCCCCTCTGCAAATAAAATGCATTTACATCCCAGACTTAATTCATCCCCTCTGACCAGGGCTTTGCAAACCTAAGTGATTGTTCAGGAACAGAGCCCTGGCAGACCAAGCAAGGGTAGGATGAGCTTTCTCCATCTCAGTAGGTGGCTGACCATCAAAATATACACTCTGCTAACCAATGAAACCGATAAAGTGACCCCTAGTTCATGGTGGGTTTTTTTTCTTTCTGACATGCAAAGGCAATGGATGCCTTAAGGCCAAACTGCCACAACTTAATAATGATCTAGTAATTCTTCAACTACTTATCAGTAGTTATCCCTTCCCCTTCATGACTTTCACCTTCGTGGTTTCATTATATCGTGGGGAATTTGGGGGAGTTTTGTAGAACTCACAGACGACACAAAAAAGTTTAGAAACTCAGAAATGCATAAAATATATGTGTGGTATTGTATAATATCAACATATTTTATCATTTAAGGCCATAATAATTCAGACTTCTTTTCTGACAGGAAGAGAAAGACAAAAGATTTTATGTGGATTTTCCAGATGGTGGGAGTGCCACACCCAGTCCCTTGAGATGTGGAAGGGATAACTGTAGTATTTTGGTTGGGTACTATTAATTACTAATAATTACAAATTTATTATTATTATTATTAGCTTTTTGGAAGGGGGGAAGGCAGGGCCATTGGAGTTAAGAGACTTGCCCAAGGTCACACAGCTAGTAAGTGTTAAGTGTCTGAGGCTGGATTTGAACTCAGGTTCTCCTGATTCCAGGGCTGGTGCTCTATTCACTGTGCCACCTAGCTGCCCCAATAATTACAAATGTATAAGGTTTGAAAAAGGTTTAATTCCATCACATCATTTGATCTTCTCTTCCCACACCACCCCCCAATCAACAATCTCCTCCAACATTTGTTTCACTCCCCTCTTTGTCCTTATTTCTAATTCTTGTTCATTAAGAGAATGATTGGTGATAACAATTGGACCCAAAGTCTGGAAACCTTTCTTAACAAGCTGTGGGGCTTCATTTGATTTTTTTATTTATTATTTTTATTTTTATTTCCTTTCCCCATTATTCTTTTTTCTGTATCTGCCTGGGTGGTACAGTGGAAAAAATATGAGGGCTTAGCTTTAGAGTTCAAGTGCTTAGTACAGTACCTGGCACATAGGGGTCACTTAATAAGTATTTATTGGCTGATGTTTATTGATGTGGAGTCAGAGGACCTGAATTCAAATCCTGGATCTGCTACCTTGTGGCCTTTGGCAATTCACCTCTCCTCCCTGGGTCTCAGTTTCCTCAATGGTGAAATGAAGAAATTGGACTACATGACTTCAAAGAACCCTTCTAAATCAATAATCTAGGTTATTGGAGTTTTTTTATTGTCCTCAGTTGTATTATCTGAATTTAATTTTTGACTGCTTACTACAGTCACACAGCTAGTAAGCATCTGAGGTCAGATTTGAACTCAAGTCAAGGGCCAGTGTCCCATTCACTGTGCCAGCTAGCTGTCCCCATTGCTATTCCTTTTTTTAGACTCTCAGATCATGAAATTATGCCTATTATTTCTCTGAATTTTTAAAAAATTTTCAGAAAGTCTAACCAGTTATGCCTAGCTATCCCTAACTATAAGATAACATTACATTTTTCCAGAGTTCTCATCAACTCCCTTTCAACAACCAGTTCCTCTTTGTTGGGCCAATTAAGTTCAAAATAGTCATTCACTTTTATTTTCTGCCCTTGTCCCCCACCCTTTCCCTGTGAGCTAAAACCATCAGCAAGGTCAGTCAGGAATTTATCAGGTGTTCTGGTCTTAATAAAATGAAGCCTTTAGTTTTGGGTAGCTGAAATTCTCCATCACCACTATAATTTTCCTCTGTGCTAGTTTTGTCTATATCAGGAAGGTACAGCTTATATGCTCCTTCTGACCAGGACGTTTGTAGTATAGTTTCATAAGGATAGTATTTTTGTTCCTCTCTTTTCACAATTAGCCAAGGAGATGATTTTTACCCCCTTTCTACTCTCAGGTTGGTATGTTTTTTCATAGATAAGAATCTTCTTGACACATAAAGCTACTCAACTAATCCATCTGTCAGATCTTTTTCTTTTGAAGAAGGCATATCCTTTCATTGTCAAAGTCCTATTGCCATAAATCTCTGTCATATCTGTGAATAAATGTTTACCTCCCTGAACCAAAATTTCAAGTTTACTTTGTTTTCACTCGTACCCCAGAAGGTTCTAGACATCTGAGGTCATAAGTATGGCCTCCAAGCCTCTTCCCAAGTATTCCTCCCTAGGAATTATTGGATATCTTCTTCATTATTATTATATATGTGGTGCAATGGATAAAGGCTGGTCTTGGAGTCAGGGAATCCTGAATTCAAATCCAACCTCTGACACTAGCTATGTGACCCTGGGCAAGTTGAGTAGCTTCTATCTGCTCTAATTTCCTCACCTGTAAAATGGGAATAATAATTACACATACCTCCCAGGGCTGTTGTAAGGATCAAATAAAACAGCACATGTAAAGCATTTTTGCAAAACTTCTTGTTCATCCTTCATTTTTGGAGACTTGCTTCTCAATTGGATTTAAGTAAGGCAGAGTTGTGCAAAGAACTCAGCCTCACACTCTCTTCCAGGATCATTGAAGACCAGTGGCAGGATAAAAGTCCAGACAACTGGAGATGACCCTGGATGACCTTAAAGTCTTCAACATCTTCAACATCTGACCAAGCTCTTGGTCCAAGGGCCATGCTGAATTTAAGCGATATGGAAATGTTAACTATTATCGTTCTTATGATTATATTGTTTTTGTCCCTGGCATCTGGTTTTAGAGTTTTACCCAAGGAATTTTCTCTCTTCCAGTTCATTTTTGGTTTATAGTTCCCTAGATCAGATTAACAAGTGTTTCGCTAGACATATTCTTCTCAGTTTTCACGAGATGCATGCCATCCCTAAAGAAGAATTCATTGTTTTGGTGTCTTTATCTAAGGCTAAAAGACCATAAATTATATTCTCCTACCAACTGTTCACTTACTATATTTTCATTTCTTTCCCAAAGTCCCAGTGTTAAATTCAAAGAAGAGTTTATGTAAAGAGCATAGGGACTTTTTTTTTGGCCATGAGGTCAGGGTTATAGGACAAAGGTCACCAACTCCTCCTACTTCCCTAAGACCTTAGAAAAATTGTCAGCAACTTTTAGGGCCAGGACATAGGCTGCTTGGTATATTGATAGAAGGTGAAAAAAAAGGAAAAATTTGTTGTTGAGTCATTTTTCAATCATCTCCAACACTTTGTGACCTCATTTAGGGTTTTCTTGACAAAGATCCTAGAATGACTTGCCATTTCCTTCTCCAACTCATTTTACAGATAAAGAAACTGAAGCAAAATGGCTAAGTTGCCCAGGGTCACACAACTAATAAGTATCTGAGGTTAGATTTGAACTCAAGAAGATGACTCTTCTGGACTCCAGGTCTAGCTGCTCTGTCCACTGAGCCATCTAGCCATCCTAATGAAAAGTAACTCATGTCTTTATCTACAATTCCCAGAAAGGTTCAGAAGGAGTTTTAAAGGTTGCATGCTAGAGTTCAGAAAGGGTAAAAGGAATGTACTTTCTCTGATCCTACTAGAAGTGTGGACAGTCTTGATAGCCACCCCTGTGACCCTTTTGTGGATCAGCCAGATAGAGTAATTTTTTAAAAAAGGAAATGTATTGATTAGCCCCCAAGACATACAGGCTCACACAAGTCTCAAGAAATGCTGAACATACTCCAAACTCACATATATACCCCAAGAAAAGGTCCCAACAGATGGCAGCCCCAGCACTCTGGAAGATACCATGGAACAGAAGCATCAAATGGTACCTTCACAGGCAGTTATCACTGAAGGCAGCTATGGAGGCAAAATGGAAGAGCGATGAAGGTGTCAAGGAATGGTAGAGACCAGGGAACTTACAAAGCTATGTAATCTACTGGGGGGTCTTGTGGGAGGTGGAACCAAGAAACCAAAAGGCTTGTTGCTGGAACAGGAACCATGACAAGTATTCCAACCATGAAATGACCCTTCCCTCACCTTAGAACATAAGTTTTCTAGGGTATGTTCTCTTCCCAACTAGCTTGGAAGGCTATGACATTTTTTATATGGCAATGGGAGCCAAGAACAATTCTATTGCTTGGTTTTTCTGTTATTTACTTAAGTCTTCTGTCCCAATTAAATGTGTTACTATGTGATTTATGCTTTCCTGCCTGGTCTGTTAGTAGAGAGTGCATTTAATGAGGGATGAGCTGTATTTGCATAATTATGATTACCCCAAACACCCCACACTGAACCTCTAGTAGCAGGAGGGTTCAGAGTCATGTGGGACCTGTGCTACAATTTAAAACAGTGACTAATTCCACTTAAAGACAAATCCTTCCCAGGTTGAAGTTATAGCCATATATCCTGGAGTCTTAACCATTAATCTAGTCTGCCTCTCAGCTGGAGCATTTCTATTCTTAAAGTTAAAACTACAAAAAAAGCATCCTTGGAACAATCCAATGGCCCACAGATTAAATCCCAAGTCTCTACCTAGGGTTTTCAAGTTAAATTGGCCTTTCTGCTTAGTTGTTGACTTTTTTCCCCGAGTATAAGTGAGATGATATTAGGAAGAAGACTATTAGTTTCTTCACCCAATGTTAAACCATTAAGCTCTAACTAGTTTAAAGCTAACTGGAAAGCTCTCAGAGCAATGCTAAGTTTAGTAAGCCAAACCCGCAATTCAGCCAGTGTTTGGCACAAGGAAAATGCAATTGATCTGATGTACGGGGTTCAAGACCTGGGAGGAATCACCTTACCTCTCTGGGCCTGCATTTCTTCATGTATAAAATGAGGGGATTGTATTTGATAACCTCTGAGGTTCCTTTCAACTCTAACTATATGTTCTTTTCTGAGGATGAGATTTCTGGTAGCAAAATAAAGTGTTTCAAGAAGGATCCTTTCCCCACCTTTCTAGTACCTTCCTTTTGCAGTTACCTTTCAATTACTTCATATATAATTTGTATGTACATAATTACTTGCATGATGTCTCCCCCATTAGAATGCAGACATGGTATTTTGGCCTTTCTTTGTTTTTTCAGCACTTAGCACAGGGACTATCTTTTAGAAAATACTTAATAAAATGCCTGTTTGACTGACTAACTGACTGATCGATTGACTGACCAACTGAGCGATTGATTGATTGACTGACTGAATGAATGAATGAATGAATGACCAACTGACTGACTGACCTATTGGCTGGATGACATCTCCAACCCTTCCTCTTGTGTTTACAAGCCAGAAGCCAAAAGTGAGTAGAACCCCCTAGAACCTGGTCCAAATGATGAGAAAACCTTCAGGACAATAGTGGTGATGACTTGTCCCTCTGCTCCCATTTACAATTACAAAAGGCACATTCTGTCTACAATGACAATTAGCCTTGTCTGCCCATCATCAACTCAATTGTACTGGGGTGACCCATGCTGGTGATCTCTACTTGAAGCCATCATTTGGCTGGGTGAATCCAATTATGCTCCAAATGCCACTGCAAATCAGGGCTGTTATTGCTGCCTGTATTTTTCATGGTCAGTGTTGGATTGTGACTTGCTTTCTTTAAGTCAACAGTACAGGGGCAGGGAAGCCTCGGGGGCCTTTTCAGTTTTGCCCAAGCAGTAAAGACTAAAACTTTTCCAGGTTTGGAGGAAGACTCGTTAAGACCCTTCCTGATTTAATGGCTGGGCTTTCACAGTGAAATGGATGGTAGGACAGGTTCTGTCCTTGCAAGGTAGAGATTTTTCTTCCCAGTAACTATCTGATTTGGGGACCTCATTCTTTCATAGCACCATGTGCAGCGATCAATCAGGTATAATGATCAGAAGGATGCTTGCCCCCAATCAATCCTGATAAACAAATATCTGTTGTAGTGACAACTCTAATGTGCACTTTGCTCCAAATTCATTTGCCAATAATTGGCCCCATTAATGTCTATGAAGTTAAAATTCGCTAAAATTGGGGAGGGCTCTCTATCTGATGTGTTCAGTGGTTTGCAGACCTTTAAAAATGCCCAGCCCCCACCTTGCCCTGTTCATGTAAATGAGCAGGCTAACAAGGGAGAAACCTGTAAGGTATCTAGCTAGAGGGAGGAGGGCAGGGCAGGAGGAAGACAGCTAGCCACCTTCCCGTAATTAATAGACCCTTTCATAACCTTCTCGAAAATGAGCACTAGCTTGGAATACTATGTTAAGGGATTTTTTTTGACAGAAAATGAATTTGATTTCTTTGTGCCATCTAGTTTTCAAATTATCCTGCCTGCATCTGTCAGATGTTTTTGTTGTTCAATTATAAAAACTGTATCCAGACTGGATTATGAGGATGCTGCTTTTTGCAGGCACCATAACCGCAGATGCCCTTGGGTTGAACATCAGGCCCACTGCTATGTTCACAAGGAAGGAAATTCACTTCCAGCTGCTTTGCCAGACCCATTCTTCTTCAGGAAGGAAATAAATAACAGCAAGAGTACTTTTCCTAAGGTCTTCTATTTGAGATGTGGGGAGGGGGAGAGAAAAGAGTAAAAGGGGGAGGGGAGAAGGGAAAGAGGAGAGAGATGACAGGAGAGAGGGGAAAAGTAGAAGAGAGGACAGGCAGAAGGGAAGAGAAAGAAGAAAATGGGCAGAGGGGGAAGGGGAAAGGGAGACAGAGGAAGGAGAAGAGGAAAAGAGATGCTGTACAGAGAAGGAAGAGTTTTAAATACAATCACTTAAATTTATTGGGTCTGTGTGTTGACATGTAGAAGAGTGGAAAGTGGAAGCATCATATTTATAACTACCCCCAGGGGAAGGTAGGGTGGAAGTAAGGTAGTGGATAGAGCCCCTGCCTCAAAGTCAAGAAGACCTAGTTTAATCACCTCCAACATCTCCTTGCTGTGTGACCTGAGGCTAATCACAACCTCTCAGGGTTCTTGCTGTAACTCTCCAAGACTACAAGGTGCAGAAATTAATAGCATAGTCCAAATACACACAAAGCATTCTTCAGTTTGTATTTGCTTTTGTAGATTGAACCTTTGGTCTAATCCTGCTGCCCTTTTTTAAAATGTGTCCCAAGAAGAAATCTCTAACTTCATTCCAGGCTAGCTGTGAGGACTGATGGGAAGTTTAAAATTCTGTTTGCTTGTTTGTTTATAAAGATTTTAGGATTTGAGAGAGGTTCTGGAGGCCGAAAAGATTATGCCTGTTTATCCAAGCAAGAAACGGCACATGTAATGGCAACACCAATTTCCCAGATTCCCTTCTAGATGGTTCTGTGAAACACAACTGATCTGCATCATCTTGGCTAACAAAGGGAATGAAGCTGCCTGATGCAAATTGTGAGACTGAACCCTGCAAATCCTTAATTGTGCATTGTATAATTGTGGTCTATGAAACCGCAATTCAGATATTAAAGGAGCCCAAAGAACCATTGTTCAGCTTATTTGAAATTAGGTGGAGGAGTGGTTCTGTGCTTAGAAACCATCTTCAGTTTCCCCCCCTAAGTCCAGTCCCTTGACAATACGTTCTGATTAAATGTGATTAGGAAAGGAAGTGGATTCTGATTATTAAAAATGTGAAAGGAAAGCTATGTCATGTGGTAGTAAATTCCCTTCCACAGAGGTGTTCAAACAAAGGCTTGATGAGATGATCACTTGTTTGAAATGTTAGAGAAAGCAACACAGTTCAAGTGCCATCTACTGTATCAACTTTCCAAACTTTTCCACAGTGTTAAATTGAAGCAAAATTTTTACAGAACCCTTATGGTAAAATATTCTAAAATTATTTTTCAATATTGTTATTGTTTACTCATTTTCAATCATGTACAACTCCTCGTGACCCCAATTGGGGTTTTCTTGGCAAAGATACTGGAGTGGCTTTCTGTTTCCTTCTCCAGCTCATTTTACAGATGAGGAAACTGAAGTAAACAGGGTTAAGTGACTTGTCTATAGTCACACAGGTAGTACCTGAGGTCGTATTTGGACTCAGGTCTTCCTAACTCCAGGCCCAGTATTTTATCCCCTATGCCACCCAGCTACCTTGTATTATCTTAACACCTATTAAAAAACAACATAGGGCGCATTAAAAAAAGAAAAAAACTTGAGATGTTCTGGATTCCTTTTATCAGTTTGAGAAATACTATCTACCTGAAACCTTTCCTGACCCCCCAAAGCTGCTTGTACCCTCCCTCCCAAAATTACATGGTGTTTATTGTGCATACATTTCTTCTATACTTAGGAATGTACCTATTGTCTGTCCTGGTTACTGGTTGTGTGACTCTGCACTAGTTATTTAAACCCCCTCTGCCTCAGTTTCCCCAATTGCAAAATGAGGATAATTATAGCACCTACCACTCAGTGTCATTGTGAGAGCCAAATCAGACAATTGAAAAGTGCTTAGCACGGTATAGCCTCTTAATAAATACTTGTTTCCTTCCTTACTTCTCCCAATAGAATATCAGCTCCTCAAGGACAGAGACCTTCTCATATTTCTATGCCTAGGGCCTAGCACAGTGCTAGGCACATAAGAAGCAGTTATAAAATGCTTTTTGATTGACTGACTGTTTCATGTTTCAGGTAAGGACTGGACTAGGTAATCACTGAATTATCTTTCAAATCCAAATTCTACAACTCCATGCATATTTAGTATTGGGAAAGGAATATCTTGTTAACTCCCCCAGTTGGGGTAGCTAGATGATACAGTGCCTAGAACACTGGGTCTGGAGTCAAGATCTGAGTTCAAATCCAGTCTCAGGTACTTTCTAGCTACATAATCCTGGACAAGTTGCCTAACTTGCTTTTTGCCTCAGTTTCCTCCTCTGCAAATGGGCATAATAATAGTATCTACCTCCCAGGGTTCTTGCAAGGATCAAATGAGACAATAATGGCTAACAGCACCTGGCAATAACACTATTTAAATATTAGCTATTAGTATTGTTCATTGGAAGGGACATTGTGGAACTTCGCAAAGTAAGGCCAAAGTGGGTAAGAATCATTCTGCAAAATAAGGGTACGTCTTTTGGGAAAACACTCAAACATGCTGGAAACCTCTGGGCTGTTTTTCCCCCACTATAATTAAGACAAGGTTCATGAGAGTAAGCAACCAAGACACTCGATTCCTTCGAAGTTGAAATTAGATCAAATGAATTGGAGGACAACTACATCTCGTGTTAATGTTTTTCTCCCAGCGAAAGAAGAAAATGAGATGATGTGAGGCATGACTCTGCTCGAAAATGAAACTTTGTATTTCTATTTGCGTCCATGTGAGAGCACACTGGTTTTCATTTTAGACTTTGCATGGTGGTAAATGTTGCAATACTTTACATTCATTTGGTGCAGGTCCATTTACTCTGCAAGCAAAGCAAATGCAGATCTGGCATACCCATAAAGCATCATTTCTGAATTACACAATAAATAAATGAGGCTAAGCCAGAGAGGCCCACCAGTCGTCACACCCTTTACTGCTAATACTAACAAAACACCTTGAATTGAAGTTGCCTCTTTTTTGCTTTTTTAAAAAAGGTATAATCCCTTGATAGCCAATAATTCTCTAATTGTGCTGCATAAACTTGTCATCCCAGAAAAAATTGGATGAATGCCCTGCATTTACCTGGAGGAAAACCTAGCATACTCCAGGAAAAAACTGTGCTAATCAGGCCCTGGCTTGTCATTTGAAGAATGCAACATATAAGAAATGCATACTCCTCTTAGTATCTTAGCCCTTTTTTTCTGCTTTGACTGAATAGAGAGGAAAAATCAGCTAAGTCAAAACTGGGTAAAGGCTTTCCAGTAAGATTTAGTATCTTTAAAATTGCCATCATCCTTAGATCTAATTTCATTATTAAGTCATAGATTTAGAACTGTAAGGGACCTTGGAAGTCTAGTCACTTTCTTTTAGCAGGTGAGGAAACTGAATCATGGAAGTGTAGTGAATTATCCAAGGGCACCTAGGTAGTAAGTAGCAGAGTATCATCTGAACTCAGGTTCTGTGACTTGAAATACAGACCTACCCGGCTTCTCATTGGTTTATCTTCTGGGTCATGGAGTATAATCATGAATAATTATTACATAGGACAGGCATCATGATAGGCATAGAAAGTGGTCATGAGTGTCTTAGCTCTATTCCTAAGACAGCTATTTGATGTTGGCTTTCCCAACACCCATTAGCCAAAATGAGATTTGCATGTTAAATGCTCCCAAGCTGAAACTTGGCTCTGTTTATGATGCTGCTCTGAAATACCATGACTCCCACTATGTGAACAGAGCAGAATAAATGTACATAAAATCCAGGGTCACCAGCACCCTGCCATGATCCCCCTGCAAGTTTTCAGGAAACCCCTATTTTCTCCAACTATTACCCCCTGCAAGTTATTGTTGAGTTGTGTCTGACTTTGTGACCCTATTTAGAGTTTTCTTGGCATAGATACTGGAGTGGTTTGCCATTTCCTCCTCCATCTCATTTTACAGATGAGGGAACTGAGGTAAACAGGGTTAAGTGACTTGTCCAGGGTCACACAGCTAGTGTCTGAGGATGGATTTGAACTCAGGTTTTCTTGACTCCAGACCCAGTCCTCTATTCACTAAGCCACCTAGCTGTCCAACCCCTGTAAGACTCAAAGTATATTTCTGCATGCCTTCAATAGGCAGAAGTATCCATTTTAGATTAATTACCTGACCAATGGTCAGTTGAAATTTATTATTCCTGTGCTGGCTTGCTTCAATGATTTCCAATTCTGTTGAAGTGTTACAAAAGTAAGAATGCCAGGGGAAAAAGTGAGGATTCTGGAGTATCCTGTAAGTGTTTAATGAGAAAAAGACCCAAAGAACCCTGGAGACAATGGCAAACAATAGAGGTTACAAATGTCAAGTCCTATGATCCTGAGTTATTCCCTCCTTTGGAAAAACTCAACGGCTACTTTTGAGAATTCCTGGATTACTTGGTTGGCTTGAACTTACACAGCTGCTGAAAAAAGCAAGATCTCCATTCCCTCTTAAACAAGTATTTGCCCTGTCTCTTCCAGTCAAATGCAACTCTCTTTTCTTTTCTGTCACCCATCATCTTTTAGACTTTTCCCTTTATCAGGACAAACTTTGTTCCTACTCTTTTTTTTACTGCAAATCACTTCTCAAAAATTCCACTATTTTGAGAAGTCTTCAGAAACCAAAGATTTATTCCTGATAATCAATATGACCAATAGTTAAAATATTTGCTTCCCATTTTGTTTTGACCTGTCCCTAAAATGTTTTTTCACTGTCTTTCTTGTTCATCTTAAGCCTATTTAGTCTGTCCAAATTTTCCCATAGACCACTGGGGTGTGAAGTTGGGAAAAGGACCTCAGTTTTTATCTATAATTTCCAAACATCTATAGAAAAAAAATTTACCTTTAGACAAGGTTGAAATTGAAGTTTCAAAACTGCTACTCTGAAGGTTACTTAATGGCGATTTCTTTGAAATGTTATTTCTTTTATTTCTAGTGGCAGCATGATACAATGAAAAGTACACTGAACTTGTAGTCAGGTGGGACCTGGATACAAATCTTACCTCTAATATTGATTAGATGTGTGACTGTTAACAAGCATCTACAAAATGAGGGTACCACCTGTAGTACTTGCCTTACAGGGGCTACTGTTAAGGGTCAAAGGTGTTCCGCAATTTTGAAAGTTCTATATAAATGTCAGCTTTTCATCTTATTCTCTCTATCCACCTTTTCTCAATTACCAACATATTTCATACTAGAAGCATACATCTAACAGTATGGAAAAAGACATATAGAATGAAAAGGGAAGGGGGAAATGAAACCACTCATGCTTTCAATCAGTAAACTTTCATTCGCTGATTGATTCAAGGCCTGTGTGCTGAGGTGATGGTGAGAGAAATTTCTTGTTGATTGTTGATTATAGGGTCATAGGGTTAAGGCTGTGAGGCATAATAGTGAAGATATATATTGTGAGACAGGAGAAAATTTTAGGTATAATCTAATCTGACCCCCACACACACAATTTTGCAAAGGAGGGAACAACTTCAGAGAGATTAAGTCACTTGACCATGTTCATATGGGACAGGGCAGGGATTTGAACACAGATTCATCTCCCCTTCCACTGTATTTTTGCATAAGTTTCAAGCCCTAATTGTACAAAGTTTGGACAACTTCAACTGTTGTGATACCGTGTCCCAAGTTAGGAACGATAGCCCTCACTCAGAAGTGGGGAACCTGTGGCCTTGAGGCCACACATGGACCGCTAGGTCCTCAAGTATAGTCCTTTGACTGAACCCAAACTTCACAAAGCAAAAGTTTGTATTCTAAGGGCCATGCTTGAAGACAAAGAGGGCCACATGTGGCTTGGAGGCCGCAGGTTCCCCACCCCTGCCCTAACCTTTAAGAGTTACCAAGTCACAGGTATAAGAGAGGAGAGACAAGCCTATAATGTTGGAGCCAGCTCAAACTGACTTGCAAATGCCAAGCATCATATTTCCAGTGTGTACATTTATACCTTTAAATCAGCAAACATTATAAGCCAAGGCTTGCTATATTGTTTTGTTTATTGCCTAATCTTAAGAAAATGATAGCTAAAATGTTCATAAAGCAGATTAAACTTAAAAGTGTATCATGCATACTTTTCCCCCCTAGGGAACCGGTTGTTAAATGTTTACCAGCACATCCCTATCTTTGACTATAACCCTACTTAATAATGTGGACTATCTGTTCCCCACCTGTAGTCACAAATTTATGACCATATACTCAAGTAGACATACACAACATTAGATTGCAAGTTCCTTGACTTTCTTTGTATCCCTACAGTGGGATTACCACAGTGTCTAGCACATGGTATGCCCTTAGCAAATACTTGTTGACTTGACGAGACTGAGCACTCTGACAGTCCCAACAAGAAAGTATCAATGATTATGTTACCTACATTCATCCAAAAATATCCAAAAAATTCCATCATTTTCTCTTGTGCCCAGAGAGTTTCCCAATGTCCCCTCCAGAAATACCATCTTCTAAAATGAAATACTTCTAAAATATTAAATGGGGCAGCTAGGTGGCACAGTGGATAAAGTGTAGGCCTAGAGTCAGGACACTTACTAGCTATATGACTCCGGGCAGGTTGCTTAACCCTGTTTGCCTCAGTTTCCTCCTCTATACAATGAGTTGGAGCAGAAAATGGCAAACTGCCCTAGTATCTTTGCCAAGAAAATCCTAAAAGGGAGTCACAAAGAGTCAGACATTACTGAAAAATGGCTAAATAATAAAAATATTAAATATCTTCTAAAATAAAATACTATGGGATACACACCACAGCTCAAGGTATGAGATTAAATTCATTTGCATATGTGAACTATAGTAAGTAAGATATCTGACTTTCTCTTGTGTAAATCCCCAATCTAAAAAAAATTAGTCCCCTATTATTAGTTCATCACATTTTAAAACAGGATATGGATTTTTTTTTTGCAATAGGCATTGTCATGTAAAGGCAGACAAAGCACAGCTGATAGTCATCCTCAGAACCACAGCAACATGGTTTCAAGTCCAAAATCCTGTCTGTGTGACCCTGGACAAGTCCCTTAACCTCTCAGTGTCCTAGGCAACTCTATAAAACTATAAATTGCAGAGAGAGTGCCAGCCTGCATTGATAGAGGGAGTTTCCTCATCTGGAAGTTCCCTATATCAATTCAATCATAGATCCAATGTTGTATAATTCTTGTTTCCTCAAAAGATATTGAGAAGGGGAAATCCAGCTTTGCTGTAGTTTAAAAGAATAATGAATTTCTTAGTTTTTTTTTTTTTTAAAAAAAGAACAGGAAATAAAGAACTATTGAAACAGAGTCAAGGAGAGAGAGTACTTA
Organism: Gymnobelideus leadbeateri; assembly: GCA_011680675.1. Taxonomy (NCBI): domain Eukaryota; kingdom Metazoa; phylum Chordata; class Mammalia; order Diprotodontia; family Petauridae; genus Gymnobelideus; species Gymnobelideus leadbeateri. The sequence goes on along the minus strand of WOXC01005640.1, from coordinate 79,051 downwards.
TAATATTTAATGAGAATAAAAGCAGCAAGATACAGTGGACCAACCTCTACTTATTAGTGACCATGAGCAAATCACTTATCCTCTCTGGGACTCAAGCAAGAATCTAAGGTCACAACTTCTGCCTTAATGGAGGGAGTACCTTTTCCATGTCATATTTAAATAGATACACGTATTTTGGGGATACAAAACTAAGTCTATTAAACCAACTATCTAGTTTTTTTAATACTGTAAATCTCTTTATGATATATATGATGATTGTCTGCTATTATATTCTTCACACAATAGCCTAATCTTATTTGATCTGTAAATTGCAATTGGGTAGATACACAATGATACAGGTTACTAGCCAAGCTTCAGCACACAGAGGGCTGCTACAGAAGGAATGGTGTCATATGAAGCAGTTTCATTTGCTGTTGAATGATAGCAAGATGAGGTTGAGAGAACAGGTCCCAGGCCTCAGATCCCCAAATATTTGTTCATCTTACTTAAAGCATCACACACTGTATTCAGATCGCTTCGAAGGTCCTGGACCACATTCTCAATACTCCTGGTATCCTTCAAGATTTCAATGCTCTGTGTATAAGGATTGAAGTACACAGAGAAGGGACGAGTTATTGACTTGGCAAAGTCTCTGTAAAATAATAATAATAATAATAAAATGTTAATAATCAGCTAGCATTGGTTAAAAAAGAGAGCATGAGATAGGGAGAAGGAGAGAGGAAAAAAGGGGAAAGGGAAAGAAAAGAGAAGAGAGAATTAGAAGAAAGAGAGAGAAAAAAGAGATAGAAGAGAAAGAGGAAAAATAGAAGGGAGAGAGAAGGGAGAAAAGAAAGAGAGAGGGAGAGGGGAGAGAAGAGAGACAAAGAAAAAGAGATAGAAGAAAGAAAGAGAAGAGAAAGAGAGGATAGGAAGAGAAAGAGATAGGAGAGAAAGAAAGAGGAGAGAAAAGAGAGGGAGAGGGAGAGGAGTAGAGAGAGAGAAGGAGAAGGAGGAGGAGAAAGAGAGAGAGAGAGAGAAAGAGAGAGAGAGAGAATGAGAGAGAGAGAGAGAGAGAGAGAGAGAGAGAGAGAGAGAGAGAGAAGACAGAAAGAAAGGATAGAAGACAGAAAAAGAGAGTGAGAAAGAGGCATAGGGGCATAGGGGCATAGGAGAGAGAGAGAAATGAACAAGTTATCTTCTTTAGACAGGAAAGGAAATAAGTTTACCTCATCTTTTCTTTTGCTTCTTCAAAACTTTCGGAAACAAAGTAGGCTTCCTGAAAGGTGGTGATAAGGCATTCCTGCAGGCAAGTTGTCTTTGGGTCAAACGCTTTCACACAGGCCTTGTCAGACAGCGCATGCTGCAAAGGATACGCCGACACTTGTTAAGCTCCATAATGAGACTCCAAAGTTCCCTGACATCATATTGCTACAACACATTCCTCGCAGAGGCATCCTCCAACCCCACTCGGTCGTTAGTCTCACATGAATTATGGAACCCTCTCATGCATAAGGTAAATTAGAGGGTATATTTTTTTAAGTCTATTAGATACTGAGGGGGAAAATGGGATTATGGCATTATTTTATTTATCATCAGCAAAATTCGTAGCGAAGGACAGTTCAGAGTCATACCCCCAACAGGAATGGAATTTTAAGTCTAGGCTATGAATAGGATCAGCACCATATAAATATACTCATAAATATATCACTACAAGCAATGTCCTGAAATTTCACTTAAATGGCAGAAGTAATAATTACCTGTGTAGAGAGGTAATTGGGGCTCTGACTGAACTATTTGTGGTAATCATCACAAGACGTTTTTAGGCCAGATACTGAAAGTCACCAGAGTGACTTTAAAAGTGAGCAGTTCTGGGGTAGGTTGGTGGCACAATGCATAAGAGCACCAGGCCTGGAGTCAGGAGGACCCAAGTTCAAATCCAGCCTCAGACACTTAATAGCTGGGTGAACTTGGACAAGTCACCTAACCCTGATTGCCTCCAATAAATGAATTAAAAATAAATATTAAAAGTCAGTGATTCTGTACTGAAGATGATGATATGAGTCATTTATGGGATGTTGAAGAAATGCATTGCCATCTTACCAAGTGCAACCACATGACTAGGAAAAGTGTAAGGGGAAGGAGAAAATTAATAAGGGGGAGCAAATGTTATTACTTTCTTATTTTTTTATTTTTTGTGTTTTGTGTTTCAAAGGGCAATTGGGGTTAAGTGACTTGCCCAAGGTCACACAGCTAGTAAGTGTTAAGTGTCTGAGGCTGGATTTGAACTCAGGTCCTCCTGACTCCAGGGCCAGTGCTCTACTCACTGTGCCACTTAGCCACCCCTATGTTATTACTTTCTGAAAAATCATCAGGTCAGTTTAGTGATTCTATGATTGGCACTGAGAAGTATAAAGAATGATGAATGACTGTAGTTTCAAGACAAGGCAGAGAGACAAGGTGGGTTGGCAGCCCTCTTTCCACCTTCATATTTTCATCTACTAATTTGCTAATCTGTGTTTGTCTTAATTAAGTCATTATTTTTATTTTGGACTCAGCAAACAAACACAATCATTTCCACATACAAATCACAAGAGAAAACCAAAATTGAATATGAAATCTCAAATGTGTTTGCCATGGATTTTTTTAAGCACACAATACATTTAAAAAGTGATTCTTTTACTGCCCTGTTTGGATGTGTCTCTTCCAACACTCCCTTCTGCTGTATTTCATAAATGTTCCATTAACATTCTTTTTTTCTTTTTTTTACATCATGATTACTCCCACTTTTGGCCCCTATAACTCTTCCTTCCACAATAATAATAATATTAATAATAATCACCTCCCTTGTAACAAAAACATAGTCAAGCAAAACCGATCCATTTATTGGGCTTATTAGAAAATGTATGTCCTGTGCTATGCTTGTTTACCTAATGTACAAGATTACTTTGAAAAAGAAAAACATTTCTGGGTAACCTGGTTTTTCTAGTGTCCTACACAAGCCCTAAATCATATAGGTGCCAATAAATAAATCTAGGAGGAAATTTTAACCTAGTCTAGCATTTAAAGCCCTACACAATTTGGATCCTACACAGGCTTGTTTCATATTGCTAGGTGGTACAGTGCTGGGTCAAGACTCAAGAAAACTGAGTTCAAATCCAGTCTGACATTTACTAGATTTGTGCCCTTGATCAGTCACTTGACTTCCATTTGCCTCAGTTTTCTCATCTGTAAAATGGGGATAATAAGAGCATCTACCTCCCACATCTGTTGTGAGGTTCAAATAGGATATTTGTAAAGCTCAAGGCACAGTGGCTGCCACAGAGTACAGGTTATTTATGTGCTAACTAGTGCTATTATTACTTTGTAAAGATGTCGTGAGATACAGCAGAAAGGGCACTGGTTTGGGATTCAGAGGATCTGAGTTCAAATTCTGCCTCTGTAGCATGTTATTTGTGTAACTTTGGGCAAGTCACTTCATTTCTGCAGGCCTCAGTTTCCTGATCTGTAAAATGATGCATTGGACTACATGGACTCTAAATCTATGATCCCTTCTTACACATTCTGTTCTAGATGCACTGTTTGCTTGTTGTTCCCTCAATAAACCCTGTGATGCACATGCTATTATTGTGCCCATTTTATAGATGATGAAAGTGAGGCTAAGACTGTTTATGTGACTTGCCCCCAGAGTCACACAGGTAGTACATGTTTGAGACAGAATTCAAACTCAGATCTTCCTGTCTCTGAACCCAGTGTTCTAGCCACTATTCTTTCTGTCATTATATAAAGCTCCATAAAAGGCTCAGAGCAGTTTTCAGCTTTACTAATTTTAAACTGCACTAATTTTAGGAGGACCTTACATTATATCACATCATATAATATGTTATATCATATTATGTCACATTATGTTATGTCATATCATATTGCTTCATGTAGTCATGTCACCTCCCCTAAGCCAGAGAGGGCCCCGTGTATGCAACATTCCATTCCCACCTCTGTGATTTTGCACTCTATGCCTGAAGCACCCCCTCTCCTCAGCTTCCTTCAAGGACTAGCTCAGCTATCACCTCCTATAAGAAAGTCTTCCCTGGTTCTCCCCAAGGAGAACCTCTCCCCTCTCTTCCTCCTGCCATTATATGTACTTGGTGTTCACTCATGTTGCACATCTGTATCCACACAATAGGATGGAAGCTCCTTGAGGTCTAGGCCTATATCATTCTTGTCTTTGTAGTCTAAACATGTAGCACAGAAATTGCACATAGCAAAGCATGATCCCATCTCGATACTCCAAATTCCTTTCTCATTAGGCCTACAACAGGAACTCTCCCCATGACTTTGTGTGCTAAGAATCCTCTATGATGCTTATTTAATAGGATTTATTGGAGAAATTTCCAAAAAGCTTCCCCCCCACCCACATTCCTCATGGACTCTCCAGTGAGTAGATAACCTCCATGAAGAAAATTGAGCACCCCCTCCCCGTTAGAAAGTGTGCCTGAGCACTGCAGAAATGGCCCACAAGTTCCCCAACACACAGAGCACAGTCTTGTTATTTTTCTCTTCCAGCTAGTTCACCTGTTTCGATAAATGTGCATCTGAAACTGGGACTGCAGAAGGAATCTTCCAGTGAACTCATTTCCCCCCTCCAGAATAGCTTCATTATAAGCAGAAGGTCACTACACCTGCAAATGCATCTGGGCTAAATTCAGTGCAGTGCATTGAACATTAGGGATCTTTGATTCCACATGACTGCCCATTCCTTCCACTTAGAAAAACAATCTTACATTTTTTCCATTTTTTAAATTTCAAAATGAATGGCCCTTTAGGAGGACTACTGTTGTTCCCCTAGAAAAAATGACAGGGTCACTTGGGCTTGCTTTCTTTTTCAAATTTGGAAATTGTACACTAAGCTTACATCTTATCTATATTGTATTTCTCTAATTGTTGACCTACCCATCCATCTATTCACATGGAAAGGCATTGTAATGATGGGTTCAACAGCCTCACCACCTCTCCAAACTAATCTGTCTCCACCCCCTCCAACACTTGAGAATTCTTACAGGATAAGAGCCCAGGAGAAATGTGGTTATAGCAGACAATGTCTCAGATCTGAAGCCAGGAAAATCTGGGTTTGAATCCTGCCTTCAACACTTACTATGTGATCAGGAATAAGTCACTTCCCATTTCTGAATCTGTTTCCCTACCTGTAAAATGGGGATGATAGAATGATAATACCTGTAGTACTTACTTTGCAGGTTTGTTGTATGATTCAAATGGGATAACATACATTAAGCACTTTGAAAACCTTAAAGTACTATATAAATATTAACTATTATTAATAATAGCTGAAATGTAACACAATATATATGTATGTATATTACATAATTATACATAATTGCAAAGCATTTTCTACATATTAATAATGATAGCTAACATTTATATAGTGCCTTATGGTTTTGAAACGTATTACATATAGATAAATAAAATATTTATTAAATGTTTACTGTATGCCCGGCATATAGTATTAATAATATATATGTCAGACATATGTATTATTATTAATAGCTAACATTTATGCAGCCCTTCAATATGTTCAAAGAGCTTTTACATACATAATTGTGCTGAATCCCATGAAGTGGTGTTATTAGTATCCCTATTTTACAGATAAGGAAACTGAGACCAATAAGTGATTTGCCCAGAGTCACAAGTCTAGTAAGTGTCTGAGGCAGGTATCAAACTCAGGTCTTCCTGACTCCCATTCTAATGCTTTATCCCTAACAGGTCTCTTCAGGGTAGCAAATAATAGTGAGGAGCAGAAGGAGTTCATGCTCCCACACTGCAAAGCAACCCGAAAATTCTAGCAATCTGTCATTATATGTGTAAAGTTCTCTTCAAATCACCAATAGAATTTCTTCTTTTTTTGGTAGTAAAAATCAATGAAGTTTTTATCATGGGAAAATTCATACTATGGAAATTCTGTAGTTGAGCTCAACCCAGTTGAGCTCATGTCATCTTACTTCACTACTGAAGGGGATTAAAGTGGATCAAGAGAGGCCCAGTAGACTAATTAGACACTCTGCTAAAGCCTGGTATAGCGGGTACCCAGAGGCCAAAGCACAGCATTCAGAGTCCTGACCCAAGATTTAAGAAAAGTCAATGTGCTTAGAGCATTTTATTTATAAATATGATCATTTTGGCAACAGTTATAACATCATTGAGCTAATGTAATATCGGAAGGAGAAAATGCAAGATAGTGTTTGGGTCTTTTAAGCCTAAAAAAAAGTAAGAGGACAAAGAATGCCCATCATTCAGGCTACCATAGGCAGTTGGATGGACAACCCAATAGTATATGTGTATATGTGTGTATGTGTATATATATATATATGTGTGTGTGTGTGTGTGTGTGTGTGTGTGTGTATGTATGTATCACTGTCCATCCACAATGTTTGTCCAAGGTGTGTGTGTGTGTGTGTGTGTATCTATATATGTGTGTGTGTACACACACATATATAGATACACACACACACACACACACACCTTGGACAAACACTGTGAATGGATAGTGATTCAGGCCCAAAATTGAATAGGAGAAGAAGAAGCAAGTAGATTGCCTTTGGAAAATTACATGATACTTCTGATGACCCCAAGCTTCTAGCTTTAACAGCAGTATTTGTTCAGTGATGCCACGTGCCTATGAATCATGGAACACCATAGCCTCCAAAGAATTAAAGTTGTAGGTCACCCAAAGGGCAACAGGGAGGCACAGGGCAAGCATGACCAGGCAGCAGTATCTTACTAATAAACAACAGCCTAGGAAAGGCAGCAAAAGGGGAATAACCAGAACAGTGTATGACTGGAGAAGTAGGTGGCCCAGTCCTGGAGTCTTAGCAAGGGATAAATAATAGAAAATCTACACGCTCTTCTAATCAATTCAATGTCCCAAAATCCTAGGATTCAAGTATGTCTAGAATGGGAATGGTTCTCAGAGGTCATCTGGTCCAAATGATGGGGTGCTTGGGATATATATATTTGTAACATCAGTCTATATTTGTAACATCAGTCTGTAATATCAGTTTGTAAAAGGGGTGCTTTGGGATCAATGTCTGTAAAATCAATTTATAAAACCAGTCTGTAAAATCACATTCCCCTCCCCCGCCCCCCGCCCTGGCCCAGCCCAGACTCAGAGCATTGACTCTGCCCCTTCCCCCTGCCAGCACTCTGCCCAGCAACAACTAATGAACTGTTTATCTCTGCTTCAAATAATAACAAGCTACCTATGAATCTTTCACTAAACCTTCTAGAAACATTTTAGCTTAGGCAAATGTTATCTCCCCTAGTACAGTGGCCAGCTGCACCACGAATCCTTCAGTGCCCTATCTATAGGTTAACTCCTTAGCCAGTTATACCCAAACTGAGTCTCCATTGGCCTTGGTTCCCATCATCCATCTTGTCAAACATGACACTGATGGGTGGCAGACTAGGCACTCCTCAGTCCGCCCTGACCGCTGGCTGACTTAGTGACATTTCAGGCCTAAAAGCACACCTTTAGGTAGCCTCCACCCCCACCCCTTGGGGTATTTCCCAGTGAATTATGGGCAATACGCCTGCACAGTTGATATTAAAAGTGCATGTTCCTTTAATCACTAACCACTCCTTAACTCCTCCCTAATCCCACCCTTACTCACCTAATTAGCATAATTGACACCTGATTTACTGTCTTGACTCCTTAAAACTATACCTGTGATTTCTGTAAGTTTTCAGGTTCAATAAGAACTCTTGCCCGCTGTGCTGTACAGCGTAACAAAAAACTTTTACAATCTTGGCTTCCAAGTTTTCTCGAGCCTGGTGAATTCTTTCCAGACTGAATTGAAGGGTTTCTGGTCATTGATAGTCATCAGGGTCCCTGGTAGAACCTATTACCCTTCCCTCATCACAAACACATAGTCTGTGGAGTACATTAAAATTAAATTAAATTAAAAAGTAATTAAAAAGTAATTGGGAAATATTAACAAAATAAATTAAAATAGAATAGAATATAGATGATGTTAACTTGTGGTTTTCTAAATCAATCTGCAGCTGGCCTTTAGTGGCCCCTCCATCCCTATTTATGTTTGACACCACCTATCTAGCCCAACCCCCTCATATTACAAATGAGAAAACCAAGGCCCAAAGATGTGAAGTATCTTGCCCAAGGTCACACAGGTAGTACACATCAGAACAGGAAGCTGAACCCAGGCTTTGTCACTGTACTGAGCTGCCTCCTGAGTTCTAGAGGAAGGTTGTTGAATAAACTTCCTATTCAGGATTTTCAGAGGGATATGAACAAGACTCAAGTAGGAGAAGAAGATGTAGGTAGACTGAGCTCTGAACCAATTCAGGGAGTGACCATATCATGGGGATCTTTAATCCATCAAAGTATGGATGAGAAATTAAAAAATAAAATCTTTTATGGCCCATACTGTAGAAAATGAGCATAAGAGTAGACGGTGAGGAGACAATGGGCATAATTTATTGTATGGATTGTTATAATATATTAGTAGCAATATGGTTAATAAAATAAGTTTTGTATGACTCTCTCCAGCTTAAACTGTAGTTATTGCTTCATCTAACTCTCTGGAACCCCATATGTACTGAGTCAATAAAATTCAACCAGAATGTGTTAAGTGGCTTCTATCATAGAGCAGTTCACATATGCTATCTAATTGGAATCCCAACACAACCTTATGAGACACAGGTGTGTGCCAGAGGAATTAATATTCCCATTTCACAGATAAACTCAGGTAAGTTAAATGACGCCCATTAACAGGCAGCCAGAAAGTACAAGAGGAAGGATTTTTGCCCAGACTTTCCTGATACCGAGTCCAGTAATTGGTCCACTACACCAGATATAGTTATGTAACTAAAATATAAGGCAGGTCTCTGCCTTATATAATATATAGTCATGGAACTAAAATACAGTCATGTAACTCAAGGAAGAAATAGTCAGTAAAAAAGATAAAACACAAACACAAATAAATGTAATACACATTAAAATGTGCTTGGGACAATGAAGAGATATGGCATGGGGACCAGAGACAGGTAAGGCCACTGAACTGAGGGGACGTAGTCCATGAAGCTTGTGTCTGACAATAACAACAATGAGGATGAGAATAGTGATGATGAAAAGTTAGCATTTATATAAGCTTTGTAAAGTGCTTTACAGATATGATCTCATTTTATCCTGATGCTACAACCCTGGGAGGAAGGTGCTATTATTCGCCCCATTTTATGGATGGGGAAGCTGAGGCAGACAGTTAAAGTTAAGTGACTCTAGCTACCTAGTATCTGAGGCCCTGTGATAATTGGTAACTGGGACTGATCCCCTTACCTGATGATGACCCCACCTGAATGATGACCACTGGGACCCAATGGAACCTATACAGGCATTTCAGGGAATGACAAAAGGATAATAAAATAGGAATGGCCTCTCCCATCACTCCAAGAGGTCAAGAGCTGCGTAGAATACAGGACTTACTCTTTTTGTGACTACTCTTGTCTATGCCTCTGTCTCTGTCAGTGTCTTCTTTAAGAAATCGGTATCAGAAGAACAGCCCACCATCTTGTCACATGTCATGCAACACTTTCCCTAGGATAGATTTTTAATAAATAATGAACTAAAGTCTTTCAGGCCCCTAGGGAACCATTTAGTCCATTATTTCCTAATGGTTCATAATAACATTAATATGAAGCATCAATAGAACCAATTAGGCTTGCTTTGCAACTGTTTGCGTTTAAATAATGAATTTCAAGACACAATACATCATAGCTTCTCTGTCACTTTGTCTATGTCTCCATGGTGAGACTTTGTTCATTCATTCCCCTTCTCTTTTCCTCTTGTGTGGTTGTAGTTAGCATTTGCTCCACTACTCTGGTTCTGCTCTTTTTTCCCTACTTTGTGCTTTTGCATAAAAGGTGTCTCCACATTTCTTTTTGGTACTTATTCTTCATATTTGCCATCCTTCATCACTTTATAATATCCCATAACATTAGTGTAGCATGACTTATTTAACCATTCATCTATTGTTGGGCATTTAGGTTGCTTCCAGTTTGGATTTTTATCACTTAAACTATGAGTTAGGCATAAAAATCTTTGAACAGATAGCTCCTTTTTTGGATAAGACTCTCAAAGTATACTCCCAACAACAAAACTATTGGGCTAATGGTTTATGACATAAAGTTAAAGAGCATGACAATTTTTTGAACTTTTAACAGAGAGATTGCCTTCCAAAAAGATTCTACCAGTTTGCAATTCAGCTAGTAATGGAGGCGCATCCATGTTTCTCAAGAGCTGCCGCCATTTTGCTTTTAATTATTTTCTCCAATTTAATAGTAGTGAAGTCTCTCAGAGTTCTTTTTAATTGACTTCTCTTTGATTATTAGAGAGATTCAGCATTTTTTCCAGTAATTATTAGCAATTTGTATTCCCCTTTTTGAAAATTGTCTGTTCATATCCTTTGATGATTTCTCCATTGTGGCCTGGGAGTTGCCTTTGTAAATGTTTAACAGCTCCATTTAGTCAATTAACAAGGTGAACAACATGATGCCGATTGGCCTGAAAAAGATAATACAACTTCCAGCAAAGTAGCTAAGCTGAGAGAATGTAGCTCGTTCACCCCCAGATTGTCAAAACACCCTTTAAAGCAAGAGATATTAGATAACCAGGTTTTTACTTAAACTCCCTGAAAGATCTATTCTGGACTGACTTATTCTTCTGAGTTTGCACTTGCTTTTAGAAAGAACACGGGGTTGACATTCAGGAGGCCTGGATTTCTAGTCCTGGCTTTGGTCCTAATAAGATGGGTGACCTTGAGCAATTCCTTCGTCCTTTCTGGGCTTCATTTTCCTTATCTGTAGAAGGATGGGATTGGACAACATGATTTCAAAGGCCTTTTCTAACTCTCATTGTCCTGAGCTTTAACACAAAGAGCTGGGGTGTAGGGGCAGAGACCTGCCTCAAAACTCTTTCTGCCATTTCAACATCCTCTCTGGCCACTGGTCTAAATGCATAAGACTTTTCAATGACACAAATCTATTTCCCCTCCCAAACTCTAATGATATAGATGTGGTGATAGTCACCATTCAAATGAGAATTGGTTAATACCGAAAAAAGAAATCTCAAAGATAAAATCATATTATTGGCCAATTTAGGGCCAGGACATGCACTCATACACACACACACACACACACACACACACACACACACACACACACACAGACGCATACACATATATGTACATGTGTATGTATGTATTACATTATATATGTGTATATGTATATGTGTGTATATATATGTATATGTGTATGTATATTATCATATATGTGTGTGTGTTTTTGTTGTATAGTCATTTCAGTAATGTCTGACTCTTTGTAACCCTGTTTGGGGTTTTCTTGGCAAAAATCCTGCAGTGATTTGTCATTTCCATTTCTAGCCCATTTTACAGATGAGGAAACTGAAGCAAATGGGTTTAAGTGTTTTACCCAGGGTCACACAACTAAAAAAATGTGTGAGGCCAAATTTGAACTCAGGTCTTCCTGACTCCAGACCCGATGTTCTATCAGCCTCACTATCTAGCTACCCTCTTGTATATGTGCATGTGTGCATGTGTATGTATATTTATATGTGTATATGTACACATACGTACATATATATAGATATGCTTAACACTTAAATTTTTATTGATACATATGCTTATATATATGAGCAACAGGCCTGCAAATACAACTTTTCCCATGAGAGAAAAAAATGGATTTGTTTATTTTTAAACCTACTATAAAATATATTTTCTGCCAACTAAACTTGACATATCATTTCTGTCCCAGTTGTCAAACTGGGCAGTGATGGGATCAATGCTCCTTTAAAGGTTTATAAATGATGCCGACAGTTTTATCTACTTAAGCAAGCTGTTTGGGTCAAAGAGGGATAGAGAATAATTCTATCCTTAAGGCAGTTACTAAATACAAGCTTAAGATACTGTCTCCAAATCTGGTTCTCACTCACTCTGTATGGGAAGTGTTTGTATTATGGTAGAACATAATACGTCCTGCAAAGTCACTTGATCTGTCAACAGTAAGCATTTATTAAGCACCTGCTGCCTTGGGCTAAGTGCCAAGAATTCTAAGAAAGACAAAAGACAGTCCTTGGTCTCGAGGAACTTACAATCTAATGGGGAAGACAACATGAAAACTACATAGAAAGAGATAGAGGTAAAGAAATGTAGGGGTGTGCTGGAAACTGACAACTGTTAAATTTTCTGTGTGAACATTTACACTTCAGAAATTTTAAAAAATGTTACAAATCAGGTCTTGATTTATTGTTTTATTGATTTCTAGACTTAAGAAAATAATGCAGAGGGGGGTGGCTAGGTGGCACAGTGAATAGAGCACCGGCCCTGGAGTCAGGAGGACCTGAGTTCAAATCCGGTTTCAGACACTTGACACTTACTAGCTGTGTGACGTTGGGCAAATCACTTAACCCTAATTGCCTTGCCTTTCCCCAAGGAAAGGAAAGGAAAGGAAAGGAAAGGAAAGGAAAGGAAAGGAAAGGAAAGGAAAGGAAAGGAAAGGAAAGGAAAGGAAAGGAAAGGAAAGGAAAGGAAAGGAAAGGAAAAGAATGGAGAAATTGAAAATAATGTAGAATAAATCTAAAATTGAGTTGATATGGGTGCATTTTTTTTTCCTGGAGAGCCAGTAGTTAAAAAATTTACCAGCATACCCCTGGGTAAATTGGAGCTATTCAATACAGAGAAAGCTATCTTCTTGTGGAAGGTGGGATTTTATCTGGGACTTTAAGGAAGCCAGGGAAAACAGGAAAGAGGGAGATGAAAAAGAGAATTCCAAGCATGGGAGTCTGATAGTGAAGAAATCTCTAAGTCTAAAGCAAAAATCTTTTCTTGAAAGCACAGCAAGAAGTCCACAGTGACACAGCAAGTATGTGTCTGAGTCAGGACTCGAAGACAAGTCATCTTGATGCCAAGGTCAGCTTTCTAACTGCTGTACTATGTTGCCTCTGAACTCCTTCCAATCTATTACACATGAGTATAATTTGCTTTATATTTACATTTGTATCATAATTATTTGTGTCAGTCATGAGCTCTTTGAGGGCATGGACTGCCATTTGCCACCAATTAATTAGCACAGTACCTGCCATGTAGCTGGCTGACAATTAGTAAATGCTTGTTGACTGGCTAAATGTGCTATCTTTGCTATACACTTGTATTTTAGTCAATTTTTGAGAAATTTTGCCCAAGTGAATTAAAATAGGAATGGTTCTATGATAGAGGGAGGTTCAGAGAAAGGAATTAGAAGCAGAGACATCGAAGGAGTTCATGGCCTGGGAACTGAGAAGCCAAGAATCCTAATTCCAAATGTACCCAGGGCACAGAATAATAGTGCATAGCGTGGGCCCTCTCAGCCTCTTCTCTTTGAAGCTGTTGTTCAGCCATTTTGGTCTTGTCTAACTGTTTGTGACCCCATTTGGAGTTTTCTTGGCAAAGATACTGGAGTGGATACTGGATGCCATCTCCGGCTCATTCTACAGAGGAAGAAACTGAGGCACACAAGGTTGAGTGACTTTCCAGGGTCACACAACTACCTCATAAGAGTCTGAGGTCAGATTTACACCCAGGTCTTCCTGACTCTAGGCCAGGCACTCTTTCCACTACACTACTTGGTTGCCCATAATTTATAAATAGTCCTAGTAAAGACAATATGATGAAACTCATTATGCAAGGATATTATTTTAAAAAAAATACTAAAGCTTATTGTGGAAATGAATGTTGAAAACTAAAATAAACTAATTAACAAAAAAAAAAACTAAAGCTTAAGGAAAAAGCATGATGTCTTCAGGTCTGAGAAACCCTGATAATAAGAGCTTACATATTTAGATATTTAACATTGCAGTGACCTCTGTGGAGCGGTGCTATGCCAAACTTCTTAAAGAATTAGTCCCTGACCTTAAGAAGGTCCAAAGCTAGTGCTCACCAGGAGAGAGGAGATGACTCATTTTTTGGATAGATTAACCCTTATAGGGGACCAAAGTGTGATTCAGGCAATTAATTAGTCGGCAACTGTGACTTGGGCATCTATTCTATGTAAATCTCACCCTGTGAGGCCTACATCATCCCTGGAAAGATCCAACCCCTCACAGGTCAGCCAGATAATTCATCTGCTGGAATTCTGTCTCTAACAAGTATTAGACATGGTTACTACCTTCAGGGAGCTAAAGGCAAAAACCAGGAAATGAAACAATGTGAGTATTCAGGGAAAGATGAGCTTTCAGATTGGACTTTAAAAAACTATTCTATCAGAACCTCACATATCTGGCTCCCAGCTATCTAAATGCTGTGTGTATCTGGGCTGTTTGAGGACCAAAGCCAGGAATGGACTAGAAATCGTAATAGATAGCATTTACAAATAACACTTTAAGTTTTGCAAAACTGCATTACATATGTTATTATTATCACCATTTTACAGATGAGGAAACTGAGTCTGAAAGAAATGTGGCCTTGCCCAAGGTTACATTGCTATTAACTATCTGAAGTACAATTTGAACTTCACCCTCCCTGAATCCCACTTCAAGTCATGTCCAACTCTTCATGACCCCATTTGGGGTTTTCTTGGCAAAGATCCTGGAGTAGTTTTGCCATTTCCTTCTCCAGCACATTTTACAGATGAGGAAACTGAGGCAAACACGGTTAAGTGACTTGCCTAGGGTCACACAGCTAGTTTGAGAGTAGATTTGAATTCAGGAAGATGAGTCTTTCTGACTTCGCTCTTGGCACTCCATCCACTACCCCCACCTAGCTGCTGTAATACAGCATATACATGCTGCCCACCCAATACATCATTGCATCGTCTTGAAACCAGCGCTGGGATAGAAAACTAGGAAATAAAGATTAGATTGAGGAGAGGTCGGGATCTTGCCTTGGGGCAAGGACAGAAAGTGGGAAAACCAAAGGAACTATAGACTATATAAATTTTGGTATATTTGGATTACTCCTTGTCTCCACCCATTAGGAATGCAAAGTTTTACAATGAGCAATATTAGGTTTTCTGGGCACTGGAATACTATCCTTGTTTATCTCCACCTCCTGGCTTTCTTCAGTTCCTCCCAGAAAGTTCAGATCACATCTTCTGCAAGAGGCCTGATGCATTCTCCCTCACTGCTATTACCCTTCAAGATTAACTCCCATTTACACCACACACACACACACACACACACACACACACACACACATTATATGGACTGTATACCAGCGCCATGACAGGAAACCAAATCACTTCCATGTGAATTGTCTTAGGAAGATTCTGAAGAGCATCTGGCAAGATAAGGTACCAGATATCGAAGTTCTTTCTTAAGTAAAACTGCCAAGCATTAAATTTCTACTGCAGAGAGCACAATTCCAATGGACTAGCCACACTGTTCTAATGCCAAATATACATTTGTCTAAAAGACCACTTAACAGGGAACTCTCACAAGGCAAGCGCTCACATCGTAGTTAGAAGAAGAGATACAAGGACACTCTCAAGGTCTCTCTGAAGAACTTTAGAATCCATTGTGTGACATAGGAGATGCTGGCAAAAGACCACCCAGTATGGCATGCCTGCATCAAAGGTGGCCCTGTACTCTATTAGCAAAGCAGAATTAAAGTAACTTAAAATAAATGTGAGAATGTACAAATTTAGAGACATTTTCACTCCAAGTGTCCATATGGACTGTGCCAGACCTGTGGCAGAGTCCTCTAAGCTTGTGTTGGTCTGATCAGCCATAGCTGGATACCTTGACCCAACACAGTGATGTCATTTTGGTTCTCTTTGAGAAGACCAGCCAACCAACCAACCATTTGTGATTTCTCTCCAACCCTGCCATTAGCATGTGAGAGCTCCTGAAGGACAGAGAGCAGGCTTTTGTCTTTCTTTCTATTCCCATCACTGAGCTCAGTGCTAGGCACACAATAGGTGTTTCATAAATGCTTGTTGACTGATTGACCACAATCCAGTTACACTGTGCTTGATGCTCATCACCAGACACTCCCATCTCCCAACTCAGGCATTCTCACTGGCTGTCCCCCACACTTGGAATTCTCTTCCTCTCTACCTGCGGGCATCCCTTCCTTCCTTCAAATCCCATCAAAATTCCCACCTTCTCAGAGGTGTCAGACACAAAGCCCCTCCTTGATGTGGCAAGAAACAGATTAAAATCTAATTGGGAAATATTTAGCAAAATAAATAAATCTACCATAAAACAAGGATAACACACTTTAAAATGAAGTCCTCAGGCAGCCCCACTGAGATCCTTCTGTACAGATTAATGGCCCCCATCTCTATTTGAGTTTGACACCACTACTCTGCAAGAAATCTTTCCTGCTCTCCCTTAATGCTAATTTCCTCCTTCTATTGATTAATTCCAATTGATCCTGTATATATAGCTTGCTGGTACATAGTTGTTTGCATGTTATCTCCCCCATTTGTTTGTGAGCTCCTGGAGAATAGAAACTGGTTTTTGGTTTTTATTTTGTTTTATTCACCTTTCTTTTTATCCCCAGCATTTAGTATGGTGCTTGACAAACAGTAGGCCCTAAATAAATGCTTGACTGATTATTGCTATTAATGCCATAATGGAAATTGAAAGCAGCATTCTGAAACACTTACAATAACCAAATAAGAAATGTGTGATGCTGGTTATTTAAATAGGGCATTTCCTAAAGATGTATGGATCTAAATTAAAACTCTTATTTTTACATTAAAATTGCATCCTAGGTCTATCTCTGGATCCATGCAGGTACAGAAGACTGTTCCCAGGGTCCTTCTTCAGTTGTGAATTCCTATTATTCAGGTGAGATTTGACTCCAGACCCTCTGGCACCAAATCTAGCTTGTTTTCCCCTAAACTCATAACAGGTTTTCACTGGATTTTTGCGTGGACATTGTGGGTTATTAGCAATAATACTGACAGAGACAACATGGCACAATAGATAGAAAGAGTTGGTCTTTAGATCAAGTAGACCCAGTTTCAAAGTCTACCTCTGATGTCTATTAGCTACATGATGCTGGAACAAATAATTTAACTTCTCAGTGGTCTAGGCCAAAGTTGTCAAACAACAATCCTAAGTGCAGCCCAAACCAGATTCAAAAGGAATTGGGAAATATTTAACAAAATATACGAAAATACAATAAAACATATATAAT
This sequence comes from Gymnobelideus leadbeateri, assembly GCA_011680675.1. Classification (NCBI taxonomy): domain Eukaryota; kingdom Metazoa; phylum Chordata; class Mammalia; order Diprotodontia; family Petauridae; genus Gymnobelideus; species Gymnobelideus leadbeateri. The sequence continues at coordinate 61,853 of WOXC01005640.1, read as the reverse complement.
GCTAATGTGTGTTTTTCTAAGTCAATATATGACCGGCATAAGGAACTCATACATATTATTTAGTGGCTCCCATTTCTGTTCTAGTTGGACAGTGCAGCTCTAGGAGATTCTATGTGCCTGTAATTGTGGAGAATATATCAACCTGAATTAGCAGATGGAATCCCCTCATCTGGGAGTTCAATAAAAACACAGGTTCTATCCCCATCCCCATCCTATGGATGTAAAACGAAGGGCCTCTGGGTAAAGTCCACTTCTGAAGAATTTTCTTAATCACACAGTCCATTCTACCAGCATAAACAGAGAGGATGGTACTCTGTGCAAACATTTAGGATCTTTAAAAGCATTTCATAGAATCTATGTAATCTGTGTGAGTTGCCACAATTTCAACCTTTGCAATGCCCAGATTTATACTTGCCTTTATGAGCTTTTCCATATTTATTTGGTTTATCTTTTCAAAGGAAAAATAAGTATTGTCAAAAAGAAGAAAAAAATAGACGTTATACCCCTGACTATATATTCTGCTTGCAAATACCTCAGCACCTCTGAAGAGCTCCATCAGAGCTGCTGGGAGAGTAAGCCTCTGAAAGCGTGCATTAAAAATGTGTTAATTATAAGGTAAACAACTGTGTAGGACTTAAAGCAACTGTACCAAACCAATGTAAGGCCACTGGCTACAGTTGGAACAGCATGAAATATTTTCTCTTGTAAGGCAAGAATGTGTACAAGCTAAAAGTAGGATAGGTGACTGATGGGGAATTATCTTAGCATCCTTAATCCACTGAGGGGTCACTACAGCAGGCCATGACCTACTGAAAGCATCTAATCTCCATCTGAGTTCATTGTTGCTTCTGATATTTTTCTGAGTTGTAGAAATGCTCCAAAGTGCTTCAGGGAGACTAGAAAGTCCTTGAAGTTCTGAGAGAGGAAGAATCAAAATGTCCCAAAGTGATGAAACCAAACAGTAAGATAAATGCGTGAAAGACAATTAGTGCCATGGACAGAGAGGTGGGCTTGGAACTTGGAAGATCTGCCAATCTGATCACATGACACCGCTATTCAAACAACTCCAGTGGCTTCCAATTAGCTCCAGGGTGAAATATAAATTCCTCCATTTAGTTTTTAAAGCACCATATATACCTTGGCCCCAAGCTATCTTTCCAGCTTCATTGGACATCAAGCTCCTTCCCACACTCTCTCTGCCTTCTAGCCAAACTGGCCCTTTCTCTGCTCTTCATTCATGTCACTCCATCTCCCATCTTGTCTTTTTGCTAGCCATCCCCTATGTCAAGAATTTATCCCTTATCTCTACCTTCTAGAGTTTCTTTCTTCCTTTCATACCTAACTCTGGAATGATCTTCCCTCCCACTCTACCTCAACTACAAATGCCCTCTCCCAGACTATCTTATATGGAACAACTATATATATATATATATTTGCATTCATTAACTTTATATTTATATTTCTGTGTGCTTGTTGTCTCCTAAATTCAAGTAATAAGTTCTTTGAGGTTATGGATAATTTCAATTTTTTGTACTTGTATCTCCAGAACTCAGCATAAGGTGTTAGGTTCATAGTAGGAGCCTAATAAGTTTTTACTTTGTTCATGAAGGGGGCTGAAATTAGTTCACTACATTGGAGTCAAGTTACAGTGTGTCCAACTTGGCTGATCAGAACAATATGAATTTGAAATGCTCTACCACGGGTCGGATACAAATAACCCATATGAACATAAGTAGTTATGGAATAATTGATTGTCCTCAGTTGAAATCTTGGTACTTACTAGCTCAGTGACCCTAAGCAAGTCATTTTACCTCTGCCTTAGTTTCCTTATCTGTAAAAGTGGGAGTTCTACTTAATGGGCTCTAAAGTCCCTCCCAGGTCTAAATCTATTATCCCATGATTGTTATAAAAGGTTTGTAGTTGCCATATCTGAATCCAGAATTGGTGACAGTGACTCTCCTGATGTTGGAGAGTGAAAAGGGTTACATTCCGTGTAAGCTTTTGGGTGGATGAAGGCAAGCAACTATGCCTGATGATGAAAAGGAAAAGCATCAGTAAGCCTGTGGTTGACTCTAATATCACCACAGCTGCAATATGCCATTGGGAGAACCTTGACTCCCACCAAACAAAAAGACCCCCTGCAAAGGCAAAGATCAATATTGACCCATCAAAGGACAATGGGAATGAATAAAAGAGAGATATACCTGTGGGGGCTGGAGGGGAAGTGGGGTGGGGCAGGGTAGAGATAAATGATAAAATACAGAAGGAAGGGAGAGAGACTGGAGAGAGATAATCTGATGATTGTCTGCTGGGGACTATGGAGAGTTTCAAAAGGAAGCAGGACAGAAAGTAATGTCATGAGGGACAAACCTCGACATCTGATACCACTTGCTAAGAGCAACAGGAGACTGTAAGATCTACCACTGGAGTCAATGCCAGCAGACGGCAGAAGGCCAACTCTGGTTGAGCCACCCAACCAACTGCCAAGATCTCCATAGAATTAAAGAGAAAGAAAAAGTGAATATCACAGTAAGTGCCCAGGGTTTATAATGACTTAACAAGCTTATTATATGTTCATTATGTGTTATGTGCTGTGCACCCATCTTGGACACAGAATTGCTTCTTGGAAGGTTTTTATCAATCTTCCAAGGGTTCCATTTTGTTTTCAAAGATGTTTTTTTTCTTTCTCTTTTTCAACTTCTTTAATATTATTAATTATGTACTTGAAAAGAGAGTTGATGTTAATATGCTGGATGTTGGCAGGTGATTATATTCCCAGATTTCCCTTTTTAAGAAAATTTTAAGACAGAGAAAAGGAAAATCCAAGTATACTGGGAATATTATCTTGTGACAGCCTCTAACACAAGAGTTACATGTGAAGATTTGAAAGTAGAAGATACAATTTTTAAATACACATTAATATGAGGGTATTTTGAGGCATCAAGGTGGCCCAGTGGATAGAGATCTGGGGCTGGAATCAGGAAGACCTGAGTTCAAATCCAGCCTGACATTTACCAGCTATTGACCCTGGGCAAGTCATAATCTCTGTTTGCCTCAGTTTCCTCAACTATTAAATGGGTATAAAACAGCACCTACTTTGCAGTGTTGTCTTGAAGATGAAATGAGATAATAATTATAAAAGTGCTTAGCATAGTGTCTAGCACATAGTAGGTGCGATATAAACATTTCTCTTCTTCCTTCTCATTTATTGAATTTTTCCCTCTATTTTCACATTATCACAGTTCTTGACTAATCTCTTTTTTTTAACTTGCAAAGAATAAGTAATGAATAGAACAACAAATAATATGTATGATAGTTTGCAAAGCAACCTACATACCTTATCTCATTGGGTCTTTGCAATAACTCCATGAATGGGTGTTCTTATTCCCATTTCACAAATGAGGAAATTAGGACACAGGGGCTTGAGAGACTTGTCTGAGTCAACAACAAATCAACAGGCATTTTGTAAGTGCTAATGTGTCCGCACTTTGCTTTGGGAATACAAATACAAGCCAAAAACAAACAAAGCACAAATCAGTACAAGATAATAATAGGTGACATTTAAAGAGAACTTTTAAGTTTCTGGGGTAGATTGCATATATTATCTCATTTGAGGTTTTCAACCATCCTGGGAGGTAAGTAATATAGGAATAATTAGTTACATTTTCAAAATATGGAAACTGAGGCTCAGATTAGTTAAGGGATTCATCCAGAGTCACAGAACCAATAAGGGATCAGAGATGGGATATGAACCCAGGTTTTCTTCATTCTAAGCACCACACTCTCTATACTGTCTCTTCAAAAGAAGAAATTGTGAGTAATTCATAGTAGAGGGGTAGCTAGGTGGTACAATGGATAGAGCACTGGGCCTGGAATCAGGAAGAACTGAATTCAAATCAAGTCAGATATTTACTAACTGTGTGACCCTAGGTAAGTCACTTAACCTGTTTGCCTCAGTTTCTCATCTGTAAAGTGAGCTGGAAGAAGAAATGACAAACCACTCCACTATCTTTGCCAAAACAACTCCAAATGAGGCTATGGCAAGTTGAACATGACTGAAAAATTACTCAAGCATCTGATCTGTAAAATGTGGGTAATAACACCTTAGGGGAACTAGAGTCAGGAAGATTCATCTTCATGAGTTCAAATCCAGTCTCAGACACTTACTAGCTGTGGGACCCTGGGCAAGTCACTTAACCCTGTTGCATCAGTTTCCTCATCTGTAAAATGAACTGGAGAAGGGAATGGCAAATCACTCCAGAATCATTGCCAAGAAAACCCTAAATGGGGTCCCAGAGAGTCAGACACAACTGAATAACATCAGCAAAGAGAAATTCAAACCCACATCTTCCAACTGCATGTCTAGTTCTGTTTCCACAACATCCCAGTGAAGCTACAAGGTCTAAGCAAGAGAATGATGAGGGATTATTTTAATAGACTCTATACCACTTATAGATGCTGAATTTTGTTTCATAATACTATATGATGAGAAATGATCCTCCTAGTAGTAACACCGAGATCTTTACATGACCATGAAGCATCTTTGAACATAGATTATGAGATGGCATGATAAGGTAGAAAGAACATTGGTCTTAGTGCAGGGGGGTTCTTACATTTTTTTATACCATATACATAAAAAAGTGGTCTTGTGAAGCCTATGGATCCTTTCTCAGAATAATAGGCTTTGAAAAATTCATAATTGAAGGAAATGATCAATTTCAGTTAGAGTTTAGAATTTAGAGTTTAATTCTATTTCTCTATCTCTACAGTTTCATGGACTACCTAAAATCTATTTATGAATGCCTTTCAAGGGGTCCCTAGCCCTAATCCCCTAAAAGTAAGAAGAAAAGTCAGAGATCCAATTCTGAAGCTTCCTAACTGTGGGACTGTGGATGAGGCATTTTCAATTTCCTTATCTGTCAAGTGGGAACACAGGATTATTGTGAGTCAGTCAACAAGCATCAATAATTAAGTACCTACTATGTATCAACCACCTTACAAACCTGAAAATGAAAAATAAATATGAATATTGTTGTTATGGATGCTTTCCTCTACTCTAATTTGGAAATTAAGTAATCCATGAATGGTATAGGTAGGTGTACTGAGAAAAAAGTATGCATGACATACTTTTAGGTTTAACATTATTATTAATATTTATTAACATTTTCTCAATCACTTTTTAAGTCTAGACAATCAACCAAACAATAAGTCAAGCCTTGATTTGTAGCATTTACTGATTTCTGAGGTGTAAATGCTTATACTGAAAATTTAACAATCAACTTCATGAGCCAGTATGAGCTACCCCCATCACACATCTGGATTTAGAGGACAACTCTAAATTAATCAGAATATTCAATGAACCAGAAAACCCCATTTTCCCAAATTTCTCAATAAGTGGCATTTTCTGTATGTTAAATTGAGTATCAGCTGATTTCAACTGTAAGATGGAGAAAAGTTATCCTACAGACAAAGATTTCTTAAGGAAAACTTTGCCATCTTCAAATCATTATATAAAGTGAATTTTTAATATTGTATTCCAATGATATGCTAACTAATTAAATATTTGGGGAAAGGTTCAAGATTAGTAACAGTATCTCCCTCACAAAATTATTTTGTATCATTTTGCATATGTCTATGTATATAGAGAGGCAGTATTTCTTAGTGGTTAGAGAGCTGGTCCTGGAGTGATCAATATCTCTGACAGGTATTGGCAGTATGACCTTGGGCAAGTCACTTGACCTTTGAAGTTAACTCTCTAAAACCGTGAATTTCTCCACCAAGTCAAATCTATAAGACTATGAATTTCAAGGGGCAGCTAGATGGCACAGTGGATAGAGCAACAGCCCTGGAGTCAGGAGGACCTGAATTCAACTCCAGTCTCAGATACTTACTAGCTTTATGACCTTGGGCAAGTCACTTAACCCTGATTAACACCCCCCCCCAAAAAAAAAAGACTACGAGAGCAAACAGCACTCTTTATTGATAGAGGGAATTTCCTTGCTGGGAGCTCCCTATGAAATAGATAAGTGGCAAAGTGCTAAGCCTGGAATCAGGAAGATATGAACTCAAATTCAGCCTCAGACAATTACAAGCTGTGTGGCCCTTGGTAAGTCACTTCACCCTGTTTACCTCAGTTCCTTATCTGTAAAATGAACTGGAGAAGAAAATGGCAAACCATTCCAGAATCTTTGCTAAGAAAACCCCAACTAGAGGCACGAAGAAACAGACACAGATGAACAACAAAAACTTTGTAGAAAGAGCTCCTCACTGGCAGCTCACTATTCCAGCAAAATCATGGGTCCCATCTCCATCCTGTTCTGTACGCTTTGTATTCATATGTATAAATACAAATGCTTCTGTACAGCTTGCATCCTACCCAGTAGAACATAAACAACTTGAGGACAGGAATGATTTCATTTTTCTCATTGCATCTCCCTTGTCTTGCCCAGTGCCTTACATGGAGTAGACACTTAATAAATGCTTGTTGAATTTAAGTGAATCACATTTTATTATTTTTTTTTGGAGGGCAATTGGAGTTAAGTGACTTGCCCAAGGTCACATGGCTAGTGTTTTTGTGTGGTAAGTGTCTGAGGTCAGATTTGAACTCAGATCCTCCTGACTCCAGGGCCAGTGCTCTACTCACTGTGCTACCTAGCCACCCCATGAATCACATTTTAGAAGCCCCAAATATTATGTGTATGTGAATTTAAAGATAACCTTTTTTGAGGCTGCCATCTGGGAAACTGTGCACATTTTACTTTAGTAAACTAGCTTGTTCCAGTTGGTTGTTTTTTAACCTAAAAATTACAAACACAAACACACTTGGCCTTTCTGTTGATTGCTGCCCATTATTACTAATCTGTCTGTGTCACACATAAATGCATGCCCCATTTTCCAAAGTGTAAAAAGTTAGGTCAGCACCCATATCTAAGGTGGTAAGTCTTTGGCATTAAATATTTAAAGGATATTTGCAAGTATGAATGCTCAGGCAGACAAATCGATATTTTCCATGACCTTGAACCGACTTTCTGGGTAGGACATTTGCATGCACAGACATGTACCTTTAATTCTCCAATGGAAGAAAGGAGTCCTGCCCCATAGGCTCGAAGTTGCCCTTCTTGTTTGCAGAGTCCAAACTCAATAGTAAAGAAATAACACTGGGGAAAAAAACACACAGGGACAAAAATCAATTGAATTTGAATAGAAAGCATTTCAACATAGCAAAATGACACCCACTGGGCAGTGTTTATTGAATATTTCCATGTTCTTTTAAATCAGTTTGAATGAAAAGACCCTTCAAGAGTCTACTTTGCTAATGCCTAACCATTCCCTGGATTTAGGAGTGATGCACAGAGTTAAGCCTGGTGTGAGCCAACTGGAGCCTTAACCCATGGCATGAAAATTTAGGGGACACAAAAAAATTAATAACAATTTTAAAGATGATGGAATTTTTAATTTTATTACATTTTGATGGTCCTGTCACCCCTTCAGCAGCACAGAAACAAGTTAAGAATAATTAAATAAACTTGGAATCTACTGAATGCAATACTTGCTCCCCTTACTGCCCACCAGCAGCTTCACACTAGATTTCCTCACTGGTCCAGTCCAGAAGCTGCTCCAGCTGAGATGACAGGCTCTCCAAAAATGACCTCATTATGTCTCAGGGTCTCCCCCATGTGGCCCAGTATCACAGAATTATTGGACTAAATCTGAGGCTCCCCAATTACTTTTGATTTGAGGGTGGATATCACTTTGTCCCAAAGGTTAGTAGGCATTGAAATTACTAATTACAGTCCTGGTAAAGGCCTATAAGAGCTTTAGTTCCTTACGTTATCAAAGATAATAAGAATAGAACCTCATTATTCTCCACATTGAACAGTGACTATGGTCATATGATTTCTCCTACAATGTAACAACTACATGCAGAGAGAAAATTGCACATAATGCAATTAACCCATAAGGTAAACATTAGTCTTGCCCTCTCAATAACAGGTGAAATAAAAGGTAGCATGGAATTTAGTAAGCAGCCTGAATAAGTTCATGAGACTTGCAACACATCTAATTTACTATGGTGATTCAACAATAAGAAAGCAACACCAACATGTTTATTGATAACCGAACTTCTCTAGATTATGATTTTTATTTCTACTCACAGCCAAACAAGAGAAGAAAGAGGAGGGAAAAGAAGAGAAGGAAAAGTAGAAAGAAGAAGAGAAGGAGGAAAAGGAAGAGGAGGTCAAGAAGAAAAGAGAAAGAGGAGGGCAAGAAGAAAAGAGAAAGAGGAGGAAGAGGAAGAGAAGGAAGAACAGGAAAAAAAGGAGACAGAAGAAGAGGAGGAGGATAAAGAAGGAGGAAAAGGAAGATGAGGGGGAAGAGGAAAAATGAGGAGGAAAAGGGAAAAGAGGAGAAGGAAGAGGAGGAAAATGGGGAAGAAGAAGAGAGATGGAAGAAAGGGGAAGAATGAGAGGGGGAAGGGGAAGAAAGATCACAGGTTACAAATTTAGGGCTGGAAAGGACTTTAGAGGTCATTTAGGATCAGTTGCCAAACTGTGTTCTATCCACAGCACTCTTGGGGTGCCTAAGTCAGGGACGGCACCCCAGGAAAAGACAATGACATCACAGTATCTGTTGGACATTGTGCCAACTGGTACTTTGAGGTAGTTCATAGTTTCAACATTAGATCTCTCTATATAATATCATTGGGAGGCTAGGTTTTGGGTAGTTTCTGTAAATTAAAAAAAAAAAAGGTAAGGTATAAAAATCAATGTGGAGAAGGAAATGAGGGTGGCAGAGTCCAGTCTGATTCCAAGGTATGAGGAGCTGTGAATTGCCCAAGAGATACATACATCCCATTAGTAAGTAATTATGGTTAATTAAGAACGAATTTCTTTAAGTTTTTTTTCAATTTATATGTGTTACTTTTTTCAAACTTCTACTTAGGTGGCAAGTCATAAATACTTAATAAGTTGCTTAAATTTAACTACTAAATAAATGGTTAGGTATTTTTCTTTTGCCTAGCAATGCCATAAAAAAAAAAAGTGATATGCAAAGGGTTCCATGAATCAAGAAAATTTAGGAACTTCTTGATTTAGAAGGCTTTATCAGCAACTAAAATTTTGAATAATTGCCAGAAATGCAAGGAAAAGGGAGTTTCACAGTAACATAGTAGGCACTTAACAACTGTGTGTTGATTGAATGAATGTTAAAGAAATCCGAAATTAGCCCTGCTGGTTTGGAAAAGTAATCCATTAATGAGATCATGGTTCACCCTAAATAAGCTAGAATTACTGCTGAAACTGTATAAACAGTTACACTTTTGCTCAGAGAGAGAAATGAGAAGTGGTGACTTTGAAATGTAAACACTACATGGAATTAGCTGGGTCCTGCCCTAGTAATGATAGATAGTGCTAAATGTATTGGCAAAGAGAGGTATTTAAAAATTCCTGAGATAAAGGGAAAGAATAATTATTTCTAGCCATTAGTAACTTGCTCCACTTTCTAATTAACATTCAAGTTAATTGACCCTTAGTTTACTTTGGAATATTTCATTCTTCTAATCAAAATGACATGATAAGAATGATCGCCAACCAGATATGGCCTAGAATATGGAGCCCCAGGCTGGATCCTGAAGCAGCTTAAGGTTTATTTCCAATGGAATAGCCCTTCTGGGATATTCTCTCAACTTGTACTCACATTCACAGGTTGGGTTTCCAGAGGGTGAATGCTACCTTGGGTTCTATGGGTAATACCGGTGTGTCAGCACACCAAGCACCCTTCCCAGTATGCCCCCCACTAACAATTAGTCAAAATTAGCTTTTAGCAAAGAGATTTTCCAGGATAACAGCATAAAAAAATAGTAGCTACAAAACAGGTTTTCCCCATAAACCTACTAGTTTATACTCTCCCACAAATATACACAGCATCTAAGGAAAGAATGGGCTCAAACTTGGTACAATAATGAAGAACACATACAGGATAAACATGTGCCAAAGGTGACTTATAACTCCTGGTAAGTCAGAGCCTAGAAGACTTTTCTCTCTGTAAAGGCCCCACACAGCTTCCTTTTGTGCAGTATTGCCACTGGAAAGTTCGCAGAAACTCTGAGAGTCTTCCCCTCCCAAAGTGATTCTCTTGAGAAGGCAAAATAGGCCATCTTTTGTCTCAGTTCTGACCTAGCATTTAATTACTGAATGAGAGCTGCCTCAGATAAATTGAGACCTGGGAAAAACCTTAGCTTCCAAAGGTCAAGGACTCCCACTGCATCCCATCACTGATAATCTTGACTTATGCCTTGCCACTGGAGTCTGATGACTTTGGAGGAGAGATCGAGGTTGACTTTGCACAGCTCTGCCTCGATTGAATCCATTCACTTGCAAGGGAAAACAATACCCTCCTGATGTCTTTGGCCTCCGAGCAAAACAACTAGGACAACAAAACAGTGCTCAATTGGGATCCCGAGGTCTGGTCCTCTACACAAATTGGCTCTCAATTGTCAAGGTTAACCTACTCTTCAGTCCCTGATCAGTTCTTTTTTCTTCTGCTAGGGACTACAATGCTCAATACTTCCAATTCTCTAGAGTAATTGCTTTTCTGTATCTGTGTCTATCTGGAATGTGCATCTTTGCTCCCTCAAATGTGCCTCAAACTCTCACACTGTAGTTTAAGGCATGTGCCTCTGGGTAAGTCACTGCTCATGACCAAGGGATCTTGTGCCCAAAACACTCCAGAAGCTACAACCCAAGGTTTAACTACCTCTTATTTTGTTTTTCTTTCTTTTTAATTTTTTGGGTTTTTTTTTAAGTTCCAAACTAAAAGTCCTCAAATGTGACTAAAGTTTTTGCTCAGTCAGTTACTTTGTTTCCTTCCAACTCAATCTTTCATACTCTGTACAGGGATCCTTGTGTGTGGCCACAATTTTACAGTTAATTTAATAGCTCATTACCACTTTGAAATCATTTGATCGGTGGTTAAATCACATGACACATCATCCAAATTAAAGGAAGTGGGAGGGGGAGAAATCACATTCCCCTCCCTTACATAACTTAGGCCATGCCTAAATACCCTCTTTTAGGTGATGCTTTCTGTAAAAGTATTTCTTACCATCTACCCTGATTCTATACCCATCACAACTTGAACTTCTGACATACCCCAATGCCCCTTGGGTCTTGCCATTCATTCTACATTCCTTTATGACCTTAGACGTTTGGGACTTTCCATAAGCCCTATAGTCTAACTTATATGCATTAATTCTCCCAATTAAGAGTGTGAGCTCTTTAAGAACAAGGGTTAACATAGGATTCCTATCTGTATCCCCAGAACTTATCACAGGGCTTGACACATTGTTTTCAGTTGTGTCTGACTCTTCATGACCACATTTTGGGATTTTCTCAACAAAGATACTAGAGTATGAGATACCAGCTCATTTTACCGATGAGGAAACTGAGGCAAACAGGGTTAAGTGACTTGCCTATGGTCATACAATCAGTAGGTTGGAGGCTGGATTGGAACTCAGGAAGATGAGTCTTGCTGACTCCAGGTCCAACACTCTATCCACTGCACCTCCTAGGTGCCATGGCATATAGTAAGTACTTAATAAATCCCTTTTCAGTTTTTTTTTAATTTTGTCAGTAAAGGGACTTCAGAGTATAGAAACTCTCCATTAAGCAGATCTCAACCCTATCTAAAACACAGAATCATATAGTCACCTGGGTGCCCCGGGCATATAGTAAATTCTTAATAAATACCTTTTCATTGATTTTGTCACCACAGGAACTTCTGAGTTTAGAACCTCTCTCTCCACCAAAGCAGATCTCAACCCCATCTTAAAACATGGAATTATAGAGCTAAAGTTGGAAAGAGTCTTAGCTGTGATTTAACCTAACCTCCCTATTTTACAGGTAAATAAACCAAGGCCCACTCAGAGACACACAGATAACAAATGGCAAGACTGAGATTGGAACCCTGGTCTTCTGAATCCAAATTCAAGGCCTCAAATTCCTAACGAGATATTACTGGATATACATAGAGATGGAGTACCTTGCTGATGGCTAATAAGCGTCCAAGGCAGAATTTAAACACAGGTCATCTTGTCTCCAAGCCCAGGTCACTGTCTACTATGCCAGACTGCCTCTATGTGATTACTATAAAGGAAAAATATGCTATGAATTTTTTTTAACCCACAGCATCCTATGGCCCAGAACCAGCCCTGGGTCTGTCCTACAAAAGAGTTGGCATGTTACAAAGTACAAAGACAGGAACAGAACCAAATGGCATGCTCCATGATCCAAATCAAAACAGTCTTCTTAGAGGAAATCTGATTGAAATGCCCACTGAGACCTTCAAACGCATTTAAAACTTCATCTTCATTTTAAGTCATGCCTGCATACCTGTTAGTCAGGGGCAAGTCTCAAAAGGTCAGCACTCAAAGTGAATCAAGATTCAGCATCAAATGCATCACCCATAATACGTTTGGTCTCTGAGTTTCCATAAGTAGGCCAGTGTCTCGGGAAATAGATAGCATGTGACTTCCCGTCCATCTCTCAGAAAGGCTCCTGGACCCATACCTGTTCTGGGAGGCATTCCAGCAATCGTGACCTTCCACCCCTCATTCCATCTGCTGATTTCTTATCTGCTTTTTCCTTCAGCACCTCTCCTGCTGTTCCCCACTCCCAGCAGACCCCTCAACATCTCCTTCCTGGGCCCTCCCTCCTTTGAGAAACAGATATTTTGCCAAAAAAGTCTTTATTTGCAAGTTCCATGTATGCTAACTGATGAAGGGAGATATTAAAATTTCAGTAATAAACAGTACCTGAAGTTAATGAGTCAGTAAAATGTATATGATTATCTTGCTAGAACATGCCACATTCTGACATCTCTATCTCTGCTGCCAATAAAAGCCCAGACTTCGGAGTCTCACAGACGGGCCAATTAAGGGGGAGGGCAAACTCGAATTGCTGATGCTCAAAACTTTGTCCAGATTTAGACTTATACCTATTCCATCCAGCTGAAAAACAGAGGGAAGAGCTAAATGAGATGGTTGCTGCCATCCCTTTCAGTCCTAATATTCTAGGATGAGTGAGTAATATTTTAAAGGACTTCCTTTCCCACCAAACCCTCTTTATTTCAGATACTTCTTTCTTTGGGTATCACCTGGGAAGGAATATAGATTCTATGCCCAATTGTGATTTCACGGGGGTCCCAGTGAGGAACTCTACCTTTCTAGCTCAGTGTCTTCTCTGCAGCTGAGTCCCAGAAAGTTGGCTAGAGTACTAGACAGGTGAAATGATTTGCCTAGAATCACAGGCAAGACTTGAACTCAGAACTTCCTGGCTTTGAGGACAGCTCTTTGTCTATTACACCAAGTTGCCTCCAGTACTGGCACTGCAGAAGGAATATCCTTCAGGTTTTCAAAAACTCTGCACCTTGCAAAGCCCAAGGATGTCCAAAGACCGTCTCTAGTATTGGACCACTAATAAAAACACTTCTAATGAGATTAGGAAGAACGCCTGACTTCAAGAGGCCCCCTCTCCTCATTTAGTTCTGAACATTCCCAGATTCTTGTGGGGTTTTTTTCTATTCCATGTGGGATGGAAGGGAGAAAGGGGGAGACAGAATCATTTACAGAAAATAGGTGAAGGGGAGATAGAGATGAAGAGTCCTAACTGGACAACCTGATTTTGTAATACTTTACTATAATCACAGGAGTGCGTTAAGTGACGTTCTGTATGTTTAAACAAGAAAATGAAATAGATCACCCAATGCTGCCATCTTCAGATCATTACTTGGTATTTCATTATCAGCCTAGCTGAAAAGTAACCTACTCAAAAGGGGGGACCCAGAGATTTAGGGGAAATGGATATGACCACACAAGGTAGATTGCACTTAGCAAAATACCCAATGATCTAGTCAACACCCAAGTACCATGTTTAGGGAGATATAACAGAGACTGTGAATTACACAACAAAGTATCCATGTAAAGAGATATGTGACTTCTTCTGGGGCTACTTGCTGGGACAATAACCACATTCAGATGTTCCTTGGAGAGTTCTCCTCTCTGCCTGCTTCCGTCCAAACCCCAATAGAAGAATGTATACAAAGCCTTTCCTAAACTTCATCTTACATGAAAAGCTAATAGGTAACATTTACCTAATGCCTGTTATATAATAAGCATTTAATGATTATTATCTCAATTGATCTTCAAACTTTGTGAAGTAGGTGCTATTATTATCCCCCATTTTATAGATGGGGAAACTAAGGGCACAGAGACTAATTGACTTAGTCTCTGAGACAGAATTGGAACTCAGATCTTCCTCACTCAGCTGAACTGGTTTGCTAGACTGCAGAATTCTGAAGGCAAAGACTGTTTTCTATGTCTTTCTCTTCCCTCTTGGTACTTAGAATAGCCCTAGGTAGAAAGTAATATGTTAAATCCAAGTATGAATGAATGAAAAACAGTAACATAGGAATAAACAATAGAGTTGGTCTTTCCTTTCTCTTCTCTCATTTTTGGAAAGCCGTACCTTCAAAAATATAATATTTAAGCATTATCAGAAAAAAGGATTTGATTTTGAAAGAAAAAAAACTAGTATGGTGACACCTCCCTTATCTAGAACTTAGCCGAGAGACCCATAAAGCAAGCCTGTGAGGAAGCAAAATAGACATTATTGTCTTTTCCTTTAAATTTGTACACTTTTCTGGAAGGACAGAACCTCAGATTTCTCTTAGCACTAAATTACTCTTCCTTTATGTGAAATGCTAAAGAACTTAGATATTTGACTTCTACCCATTGTGAATTAGAGAATCAAGTGATGGTATATTATAAGTAATAATGATAATAACAGAAACAATAATTAGTGTTAACACAGGATTTTAGGACTTGCAAAATGCTTTATATGTTATCTCATTTCACCTTTCCAGCAAACCTATTAGTAGGCAGAGGTTAAATGGCTTGTCCGTAGTCACACAGCTAGTAAGTATCTGAGGCAGATTTTGAACTCAGATCTTCCTGACTCCAACTATAGAACTCTATGTACTGTACCACCTAGATATCTGATAGTCACACTGATAAACATACAGAAAACAAGAAAAACTCAAAAAAGCAGATACGAGATCTTTAAAACTAGAGCAATCTGGGGCCATATAGAGACCAATTGCCCCACATATCTCAAATCTCCAAAGGGCATCAGTATGTTAGAGCACAATATAGTCATCAATTCTTAAGCTCTTTGACAATTGAGATTGTCTCATTTTGACACTTTTTTTTGGAGGGGCAATTGGGGTTAAGTGACTTGCCCAAGGTCACACAGCTAGTAAGTGTTAGGTACCTGAAGCCAAATTTGAACTCAGGTCTTCCTGACTCCAGGGCTGGTGCTCTATTCACTGTGCCACCTAGCTTCCCCTCATTTTGATACTTCTATCCCCAGCATTTAGCATTAGTAAGTACTTAACATAGTAGGTACTTAATACTTGTTGATTTATTGATTGACAATGATCCTGAGTCACCAAGAAAATGTTTCTAAAGTGGAAAATCAGATGGGACTGTAGAGATTGTCTAGCTACTCAATTAACAAGCATTAACAAGTATTAAACACCTACTGTGTACCAGCCACTATCTGCCTCTTTCCAAATCTTCCTAATTCTTAAGTCCAATTCCCTGTCTCTATGCTGTTCATTTGTTCTACTTTATCTCCACATTCCTTCTCTGTGCTCAATATACTTTGTTTAAGAAATCATGGAACTTTTGACCCAGCTATCTCAGTGCTAGACACACACTTCCAGGAAAGTCAAAGACTAAAAGAAAAGCTTCACATATACCATAATATTCATAGAACTTTTGTGATAGCAGGGAGCTGGAAACAAAGTAAATGTCATCTTTGAAGAAATGGCTAGATAATTTAAGGGCTTCTAGGTCAGACAGTGAATAAAGTGCTGGGCCTGGAGTCAGGAAGACCTTATTTCAAATTTCACCTCAAACACTAGCTGTGTGACCCTGGGCAAGTCACTCAACTTTATTTGCCTCAATTTCCTCATCTGTAAAATGAGCTGGAGAAATAAATGACAAAACATTCCAGTATCTTTGCCAAGAAAACCCTAAATGGGATCGCAGAGTCAGACACAATGTAAGTGAAACAACTAAACATGAATATAATAGAATAATACTGTGATATAAGAAGTAACAACTATAGAGATTTCAGTGACACATGGGAAGATTTATATGAACTGATACAAAGTGAAGTAAACAGAACCAGGGAAAAAAATATACCCCATAACAGCAACGAAGTAAACAGAAAGGACAACGAAATTAAATTAAATGCCATGTAATTATAATAGTCAAACTTGCCATAGGAGAAGAGCTGAACAGATACACCTGCCTCCTCTCACGGCAGAGGCTGAGGATTATGTGTGTGAAATATTGCATACAATGTCAGATATAATCAATACATGTGTTGGGTTTACTGATTTGCTTTTTTTCCCTCTTTCTGAATTTTTACTATAAGAGATAGTTCATTGAGTGGGGAAGGAAGTACGGATATGGGGAAATAAAACAAAAGACTTCAATAAAATAAGTTTTAAAAATTATAAAAGAAGCCAGGGAAATGCATAACATTTTTAGAAAGACTTACAAATTCTTAAAATAACATTTTTTGTTCTTTATAGAGATTGCTTAGAGTAGCTGAGGTTTCCACATACTTAACCTAAAATAAATTTCCTACAATTCTTTTGTTGCCTTCACAAAGTCTTTTATATGGAGAACAACATATTCTATATTTATAAATCTCAAAGAGGGGAGTCAAGATGGCGCAGTAGAAACAGCATTTCCAATGTGCTCTGCCCCACACAAATTTCAAACAATGTGAAAGGGGACTCCGAACAACTTCTGGAGCCACAGCACCCACAAAACGGCACAGAGAAGTTAACCTCCTGCTGAGGGCAGCCCTGCAGGGAGCGGCCAGCGCAGCGCTCTGAGAGCAGGCAGCACAGCACGCTGGGAACCAACAGCACAGCGCACAGAGCCAAGCCCAGGTCCGCGGTTTTAGCCCCAGGGTGGCCCGGCCTTCAGCCGGCTGGAGGGACCCCAGAACACCAGCAATTGTGGCGATTCCAGAATTATCAGCACAGATATGCCTAGGACAAAGTGAGAGGTTAGTGCCCTATGGACTTTGGGACCAGTATTGGGGGAACACGTGGCTTCCTCCCCTGGGGGCAAAAAGCTGCTGAAGAAACAGCTGCACAGAAGCCATTTTGCAGCATCAGTAGTGGCTCTAGCTCCTGGTCTGCAAACTGTAGGAAGATCCAGTAATCAGTCTGGGGATTAATTGTTCTTGCTTTAAACTGCCTGGATCTGGATTGTGGTCTGGGGGGGACGTTTGGGGTGGGTATCCAACTTGCCAGAGCGGGTGGAGGCTTCACAGAGGCCACCCAACTGGCGGAAGTTGTAAAGACCCCACGTTTGGGCAGAAGCTCCCCTGTCTGGTGGCAGAGTCCTACTGTGGCAACAAGCCCAACAATCAAGTAATTAAGTGGCAACATGCCTAGGCAAATGAAACAAAATAAACAGAAAAGTTCAACATTAGACTCCTATTTTAGGGGCAAAGGGGCTCAAAGCATGAAGGAGGACTGTGAGGTCAGAACTCCTGCACCAAAAGCCCCAAATGAAAATACAAGCTGGCTACAGGCCATAGAGGACCTTAAGAAGCAGATAAGAGAAGTGGGGGGAAAATTTGGGAAGAGAAATGAAAAAGATGCAAGAAAAGTATGAAATGACAGTCAACAGCCTGACTGAGGAAAATAACACCTTAAAAAATAGACTAACTCAAATGGCAAAAGAGGCTCAGAAAGGCAATGAGGAGAAGAATGCCTTAAAAAATCGAATTTGCCAGATGGAAAAAGAATCTCAAAAGCTCACTGAGGAGATTCATTCCTTCAGTTAGACTGGAGCAAATGGAAGCTAATGACTTTATGAGAAATCAAGATGCTGTTAAACAGATCCAAACAAATGAAAGAATAGAAGGCAATGTGAAATATCTCATGGGAAAAACCACTGACCTGGAAAATAGATCCAGGAGAGAGAATTTAAAAATTATTGGAATACCTGAAAGCCACGAGCAAAGAAAGAACCTAGAAATCATCCTTCAAGAAATTCTCAAGGAAAATTGCCCTGATATTTTAGACCCAGTGGGGGAAATAGAGGTTGAAAGAATCCACCGATCGCCTCCTGAAAAAGATCCCAAAAAGAAAACTCCTAGGAATATTATAGCCAGATCAAGGAGAAAATACTACAAGCAGCCAGGAAGAAACAATTTCAATATTGTGGAAACACAATCAGAATAGCCCAGGACGTGGCAGCTTCTACACTGAGGGATCAAAGAGCATGGAATATGATATTCCAGAGGGCAAAAGAGCTGGGATTGAAGCCAAGGGTCACCTACCCAGCAAAACTGAGTATCTTGTTTCAGGGAGAAATATGGTCATTCAGTGGAATAGAGGACTTTCAAGCATTCTTGATGAAAAAAATCAGAGTTGAATGTAAAATTTGACATTCAGACACAAGAAGCAAGCGATGCTTGAGAAGGTAATCAAGGAAAAGAAATCAAAAGGAACTTATCAAAGTTGGACTATTTACATTCCTACATGGAAAAACAATAACTGTGTTTGATGAAACCTTTCTCATTATGAAAATAATTGAAGAAGGGTACATGGCATATGTTCACAGGTATATATGGATAGAGGGCACAGGTTGAATTTGATGGGAAGGGATAATTCTTTTTTTTTTTTTTTTTGGAGGGCAATTGGGGTTGGGTGACTTGCCCGGGGTCACTTGGCTAGATTTTTGTTTGTGTGTTGGGTGTCTGGGGCCGGATCCGAGCTTGGGTCTTTCTGGCTCCGGGGCCAGTGCTCTGCTCGCTGAGCCACCTAGCCACCCTAAGGAAGGGATGATTGTTAAAGGGTGAAGTCAAGGGGTGAGAGAGGAAAGTGGCAAGAGGAGATGGAGAGAGACAGGGTAGGGTAAACTATCTCATGTAGAAGAGGCAAGGGGAAGTAGTTGCAGGGGAGGGGAAGAACAGGAAGGCAAAAAGGCAAAAGCATATTTTCATTGAAGTTGGCTCAAGGAGAGAATCACATACATACTAAATGGAATATCTTACCCTCACTCACTCTCTTGAGTAGGGGAAAGGGGGATGAGAGGGGGGGATGGTGGAGGGGAGGGCATTCTGGGGGGAGGGGAGGTTGGAAGTACCCACTATCAAAGAGGGACAGGATCAAAGTAGGGAATGGACCAAGTGGGAGGTGAGATGGGTGGGAGGGAAATATAAGCAGTCTTTTACAATATATCTACTATGGTAACGTTTTGCATAGCTATACATGTACAACACATACTGAATTGCTTATCTTCTCAGAAGGAGTGGGTGACAAGGGAGGAAGGGAATGGATCTGAAAATCAAAGTTTTAAAATTAAATGTTTCATAAGATGTCCAGGGGCTCAGAGATTCACCTTGCCCTAATGGCAAAATCGAAGGGGATATGGGAGAAGATATGGGAGAGAGCAGATTGGATAAGGGGATATCTAGTGGGACTGCTATTCTGGGGTGGTGGGTAGGGAAAAATGGGGGAAAAATATAACTCATAATCTGGTGGAAATGAATGATGTAAACCAGAAGTTAATTTTGTTTAATTAAAAAAAAAAAACAAAAAAATAAAAAGAGGAAAAGAAGAGTCCGGGGTTCAAGTTTTATCTGAAACATGGATTCATTGGGTTGACAAGCACAATTCTTTTAACTGTATCAAGGGATTTTTCCCCCTGAAGCAAGTCTTTTTTTTTTCTTAATTTTTATGCCAAGATTCTTCTTGTGATCTTGTACAGCTGCTGGCCATGGAGCCTCCAAAGACTTGAAATTAAGACTCATCAAAAGGTCAATGGAGGGGCACATAGTGGGTTGTGAGTACCTAAGATTCCTTACAAAGAAAGAAGCAGGAGAGGTTTCCTTAAGTATTTTATCAGAGAGGAAAAAAAAAAGATGCACTGATCATATGCAAGAACAAGGGATAGCAGGACAACTTACAGGTTCCACTAGTTTCCATACAATGTCAAAAGAACAAGAAGGCCCCCAACATGGTGGATGGACCCTCCCTTGGTGGGGTTTTTTGGGGAACATAGACAAGAGTACATTGGATTGACAGCCATAGTTGTGTTGCCATCTTTATCACTGGACCTGCTACTGTTACTGCTACTGCTGCTGCTGCTATTACTACTACTACTACTACTACTACTACTACTACTACTACTACTACTACTACTATTACTACCTAACCTTTATATATGGAGGTGGTGCAGTGGATAGAATACTGAGCCTGAATTCAGGAAGACTCATCTTCATGAGTTCAAATTTGGTTTCAGACACTCACTAGCTGTGCGATCCTGAGCAAATCATTTCACCCCTTTTGCCTCAGTTTCCTAATCTGTAAAATGAGCTGGAGGAGGAAATGGCAAACTACTCCAAGATCTTTGCCAAGAAAACCCCCAATGGGGAGACAGAGCTGGACACGACTGAACTGAGCACTTAAATAGCGCCCGCATGCAGCAGGCGCTGTGCTAAGCACTTCATAAATGTCATCTCATTTGATCCTCCCAACAACTCTGGGAGATGGGCATTAGTATTATCCCCATTTTACAGATGAGGAAACTGAGGCAAACAGTTTAAATCACTTGCCCAGGGTCACACAGTTAGTGAGGCAGTCAGATAATATTTAATAAGGGCTTACTATGGGTCAGGCACTGGGAAACACAGAAGGGCAAAAACATGCCCCTGACCTCAAGGAGCTCACATTCTGATGGCGGTACAACACAAAAACTTAACAATATACAGTATTTACCCAATGCAGAAGGTAATATCAGAGGGAAGGCATTGGGAAGACTCGGGGTAGAGGGAGAGAATGAACCAGGAAAGGCCTTTTTGCACAAAGTGATCAAATACATAACCTAGTCATTGTTTAGGTCCTGAAAGGACAATGCTACACACACACACACACACACACACACACACACACACCGCAGTGTCATGAATTTCCACCATTACACATTCATAACTTTGGGGTTTTTTTTTGTACAGAACTAACCATAATAGTTCAAACCTATGTAAAATATTTAGGTTTATAAAACCTTTTGCATATATCATCTCATTTGATCCTTACAAAAATCCTGTGAGCTAGGTGCTCCTATTTCACCTTTTTTATAGATGAAGAAACCAAGGCTCACAAGTTAAATGACTTGTCCAGGGTTACTTTGTTGGTAAGCAGACTAAGGTGGGATTTGAGAACAGATTATCCTGAGTCAGTCCTGCACTCTGCCAGATACCTACATTAGCCTCATTTATTAGAACTTTCCTTTCCTTTCCTTCCTTCCTTTATTCATTCATTCCTTTCTTCCTTTCTTCCTTCCTTTCTGTCTCTTTCTTTTTCTCTTTATTTCTTCTTCTTTCTTTCTTTCTTTGAAAGCCTATATAATAAAAATCACTCGTATTGAGAGCTGCCCATATTTTCTTTGCTTCCTCTTAAATTTTCTTTCATTCTCCACCATGCACTTTTTAGTTTGTTCTTTTTCCTTGTTTTTCTTGTTCCCCCCCCCAGGCAATAATGAAGCATGGATATATTTATATAGAGATATACATATATACATATATACACATGCATATATATATAGTCATATACTTTCCCTAACAAATTGTACTCCTGATTTTTGTTTTTATGTTTGTATCTTTTATTTCCTATCCCTCCTGACTGCTCTACTGCTACCTTGCCCTCTTGTTACTTAATCTACCCCACCTTCAACAATCCCTCCCTTTTCCTCCCATTCCCATTAATCTAAACATCCTTCTATATTCCCCTTTAACCTGTTCCCTCACCCTCTCCTCTAAAGATCCCTCCCTTATCCTCTCCCCCCTCCCTATTCCTTTAGTATTTTATTTCTTTCTAAACTTAAAAACTTTTATACTCTTCTCAATGTAGATGTATTATTCCTTTTTTAACCTAATCCCAATGAAAGTAGGTTTCCAGAATTTCCAGCCCTCCTCCCCCATCTAACTCCTATGTTTTTGGTTCTTCCTCTCACATCTCATTTGTATAAGGTAATTGTTCTTTTTAGCTGTTCTTAAACAGTTTTACTTTTCAAAATCATATCATATTCAAATCTACCCCAATCTTTCTTACTAACCACCCAATTACTAATAACAATCTTAGACATGCTTTTTACATTTACATACATAAAAGGTAAACAGTTTGTCCTTATTGAGCCCCTTGTAATTAGTCTTTGGTATATATACCTTACATTTCTTTTGGGTCTTGTATATAAAATCTTTTTTGAGCCCGGGTTTTTTTTTTAACAAAACCCTGAAAGTCTGACAATTTTATAAATGTCCATTTTTTTATTCAGAATTATGCTTAGTTTTGCTGGGTATGAAAGGACTTTCCTTTCAACCTGGGTTAGGAAAGCAATATTGTTCACTTAGAGAAGGTTTTAAGAAAGAAAAATAAGAGGTCCTAATAGGAAGATTTGTTTACTTCAAAAATTTTACTAGATCTAATACTAAACAAAAATAATAATAGGGGGAAAGTCCCTAGAACCCATTTAAAGTCATTTCTCAATCTTTCCAAAGCCATTGATCCTCCAAGTAGCAGTTAGCCTTCTACAAAGGAGAGGGTAACAATTATAACCCAATTATATCACGAATTTAGAGAATCTGCCAGGTAGCATAAGAGATAAAGTGCTCTACTTGGAGTCAGGAAGACCTGTGTTCAAATCGTGCCTCAGATCCTTACTATCTGTGTGGCCCTGGCCAAGTCACTTAACCTCAGAGCTTTAATTTCCTCATCTATAAAATGAGGACACTACTAACCCTTATAGGGTTGTTGTGAGGATTAAGCCAGATAATATTTGTCAAGGGCTTTAAAAACTTTAAATCACTATAAAAATGCTAGCTACTGTTATTATTGTTACTGTAAGGTATACAGAGAGTCATCCAGGTGGCATAATGGATAGAACACCAGGCCTGAAGTCAGGAAGGCTTGTCTTTGTCAGAAAGATCAATCTGGCCTCAGACACTTACTAGCTGTGGGACCCTAGGCAAGTCACTTAACCCTGTTTGCCTCAGTTTCCTCATCTGTACAATGAGCTGGAGAAGGAAATGGTAAACAATCTTTACCAAGAAAGCCCCAGGGGTCACAAAGAGTCAGACACAACTGAAACAACTGGACAACAATAAAAGGTGTATAAAACACTTGGTTCTTAAGTCTACAAAATAGCCAGTGTAAGTCTCATTACACCCATTTTACAAATGAGAAAACTGAGACTCCAAGAGCAGCAGCAACTTGCCCACATTTGTCTAATGAGTCAGTATCAAGGCAAGAAATCGAACCCAAGTCTCCTAACTTAGCCCTTTTTCTTCCCCCTATTGCTCCAATACAGTGTAGAGTAGTAATGGTATTTCCAGTATCATTATGTCACCTAATAAACTGACCCTGAAAAGCAGTAGGTTAAGAATTGCTGTGGAATAAAATAAAACAGAAAAGCCCAAGCTCTGAGGAAACATTATACCAAACCTTGCGGAAAATTGATGATCAAATATGAGGTGGGGGGGGGGGGGGAGAAACATCAGCAGAAAGCAGCCTTTATTGAAGAATGCGTTGATGTAGGCGGTTTTCCACTGAAACGTTTGGTCAGATTTTTGTTTGTGTTTTTTAACTGCTATATCTTTTTAGAGGCTTTCAAGAATAAATGGATAATTTTGCTAAAATACCCTCTGGCTGTTTTGGTTTTTATAGCCCTTCTTGGGCCTATCTGAGAGCATTCCCAACTTCAAAGAAAGCTGCTGGACTGAGTTATCATTTAACTGGGATTGAGAATGACATGGGCCTTTCATGGTATGGGGAGAAGAAAAGGAAAGAAAAAGATTCCCCTAGCCCCTCTCCACACCTATTAGAGTGTGTTTGAAGGCATAAGTATTAAGGAAGGGACGAAGCAGAGTTCTGGCTCGTTAAGAAAAACAAGCCATTAATGCTAGAAAGTTAGACTTAGGAGAAAATGTCGATAATTATCCTCTCTATCCGTTTTCTACCCTCCCCAAATAGCAAGATCAGAAATGATAGTGATCAAGGCAACAATTATAATAGTATGTGATTTCATTGGTCTAGCTGATGATGATGATGATGATGATGATGAGGTAGTAGTAATGGTGTTTTACATAGTGTTTTAAATTTATAAAGTATTTATATATGTGATCTCATCTGATGCCCCACAAAAACCGAGCAAGGCAGAGAAAACTGTTATCCACGTTTTTGATCAATTGTTTCTTCAGTTGTGTCCAACTCTTCCTGACCCCGTTTGGGTTTTTTTTTTTTCTAAGAGTGATCTGGGATTTTTTATTTAGTATTTTATCTTTTCCCAGTTACACATAAAAACAGTTTTAACATTTTTTTTTATTTTAAAGGGCAAATGAATTTTAAAACTTTGAGTTCCAAATTTTCTTCCTCCCTCCCCAACCCCCCTCATTGAGAAGGCAGGCAATGCAATAAGCTATATATGTGTAGTCATACAAAACATTTATATAATAGTCATGTTGTGAAAGAAAAAAATTGACCTCCTTCAAAAAAAATCCATAAAAATAAAGTTAAAAAGTATACTTCAATGTGTATTCAGATACCTTCAGTTCTTTCTCAGAGGATGGATAGCATTTTTCATCATAAGTCAGAGTTGTCTTGGATGGTTGTATCATGAGAATAGCTGTGTCATTCACAGCTGATCATCTTACAATATTGCTGTTACTTTATACACAGTACATGTCACTTTGCATCAGTTCATGTAAGTCTTTCCAGGTATTTCTGAGAGCATCCTGCTCATCATTTCTTATAGCACAATAGTATTCCATTATAATCACATACCACAATTTGATCAGCCATTTCCCAATTGATGGCATTCCCTCAATTTCTAATTCTTTGCCACCATGAAAGAGATGCTATAGATATTTTCATACATTTAGGTCCTTGTCCTTTTTTTTATCTCTTCTGGGATACAGACCTAGTGGTAGTATATCTAGGTCAAAGGGTATACAAGGTTTCAAAGCCCTTTGGGCATAGTTCATTTGGGGTTTTCTTGACAAAGACCCTGGAGTTGCTTGCCATTTCCTTCCCCATTTTACAGATGAGGAAACTGAGGCTAAGAGAGCTAAAGTGACTTGCTCAGAGTCATACAGCTAGGAACTGTCTGAGGCAGAATTCAAACTCAGCTCTTTCTCACTCCAAGTTCAGCACTCCCACATAAGGAACTATCCTCTGCCAGTGTAGATTGGCAACTTCCCTTAGTCTTAGAGGGCTACTGAGAAGGCTGAAAAGTTACCTGATTTACCTAAAGGCACATAGGTGGACTTGAACCCAGATATTCCTAACTTGGAGGGCAGTTTTCTGTGCGCTATAACTCAGTGTCTCATAACAGAAACAACAACAAAAATGACAAACCCTTCCAAGCCTAGTTGTGACTGGTCAATTAGGCTCCTATGATGCCATTGATGGTATTAGCACCTTGTCCTTTATGATGAAACTATTCTGAATCTAGGAATTAGATGGAGTGGCATACTTCTGAAGGCTGACAATACTCATAAACACTCTGATTATAAGCTTGACACAGGGAACAGAGGAGTGTGGGGATGCATCATTCTGATACCATAAAAAGTTGAGATATATCAGAACAAATCAGAAATATCCATATCCCACCTTCAGGAAATGTTTCAATACACCCTGCAGTCTTCAAATCTCCCCCCACTCCAGTCTGAGATCCATTCAGCCACCAGTCAATTTTCCTAAAGTCCAACCATGTCACTACCCGCCCCACACACTGAATAGACAATAGTGGCTCCTTATCACCTCCAAGATCAAATACCAATGTGAATCTTCTTACACCTTACTTCTTGCCATATACTCTCCAGTCCAGTGACACTGGTCTGGTAGCTGTTCCTCCATCTCTTAGCCCCAGGCATTCTCTGGCTGTTCCCCCATGCCTGCTTCCTCAACTCCACCTACTGACTCCCCTGGCTTCCTTTAAGGTCCAAATAAAGCCCCTTCTATAGGAAGCCTTTCCCAACCCGTGTTCACTATACTGAGTTACTCCAATACCTCAGCCAAGAAAACCCCAAATGGGGTCACAGTCAGACACTACTGAAGCTTCTAAACAACTTTATACAAATCATTCTAACCTCAAGAATAATGTTTTTAAAAGATGTCACCTTACCAAATACTCATCCTCTGCAAGCTTTTAAGATACAAGTATAGCTAGAAGAAAAAATAAAAAACCTATGAGAACAGAATGAATGACATGTCATTCCTGTCATCTTGTCTGCTACTGGAGTTGTACCAAGGATGCTTTCAGGGAATCCACAGAAGATGAGCTTATATCTTTATGCTTTGATTCAGTTACTCCAGAAAGCAGTTATTTTATTCACCTGTACAATAACCCAAAGGACATTAAATATAAAAGAATAAAATCAGGCTAGCAACTTGTCCTAAAACTGTTATGATCTAATCATGATCAATAATGACCATAGAAGGAAATGGTAGAATCTGTGTAACCTATGAATGAAGGCTTCAAAATCTTTATACCTACCAGATTCCTAGCAAAGCATGAGCTGGTAGTTAGAAGCATACACACACACACACACACACACACACACACACACACACCTCAAAATATCCTTGACAATTAAAAAAATAAACTAGACTGTAATCACAGGCAGAAATGCTGCCCACACTGAGACAGAAAAAGAATGGTCCTATGGATAGGACAAAAACTCAGAGAAATGAAAGAGTAACCAGGAGGAGAGTCTAGTCAATAAATATTTATCAGGTGCCTATTGTGTGCTAGGCACTGGTCATATAAAGAAAAGGCAAAAATAGTTTCAAACATCAAGGAGCTTACACTCTAATGAGGGGCACCACATGCAAACAGCTCTGTAAAAAGCAAGATATGTACAAGAGATAGAAATAATCTCAGATGGAAGGCATAAATATTAAGGGGGATACAGACAGGCTTCTTGTAGAAGGTAAGAATTTAGCTGACTCTTGAAAGAAGGCAAGGAATTAGTATTATAATTAGACAGGTCAGGAGGTAGAGATTAGAAAGAGATAGCTTTAGGTATTGAGGACAGTCATTGGAAAAGCAGTGAACCCAGAGGAGGAGTGTCTTATGAGAGGAACAGGAGTCCAGAGTGAATGGGAAGGAGAAGGGCTATCTCCTCATGTGAGACAGGTGAAGGAGGAAATAGTGGGGAAAGTCATCTGAGTGAAGCAAGGTAATGAGGATAGAAGAGGGAGCTCTCAGCAAATGGCTTCATTTTTTTTCAATGAAATAAGGTTCTCGAGGGTGGATAGAGGAGCTAGTTATAGGAAGTCTGAGGGATAAAAAAATTTGGAAAAGCTATTATGGTGAATGGAATAATGAATCAATTAGAAATTTATAAAAGAATTGCTTTGCCTCAGTGAGAGCCCAGTGGAAGATCATGCAAGGTAAATTTGTAGTGGACTCAGTCAACACAGCTCTGTGATTTTTTTTTCTAGCTTCATTCAGCAACATATAAATAGCAGTGAAGATGGTGGGAGGTTGGAATAATCCAAAGACAGAAGTTGACAAGGAAAGATTGGTGCTAGGATAAGGGGGCAAGTGACTAGAGGAGACAATAAGGTAGATTTGAACTGGTTCACTAACCAAGATCAAGATGGGGAAGGGAGGAGAGTGTCACTAGTGCAAGGATGATGACCTGGGAAAAACTGAAGGGTGAAGGGATTGTAAATCATGAATAAGATGAAGAACAGGATTATGGGTTAAGAGGCAGAAGGAATAGTAAAAATTTTAAAAGATTGTGACAAGATAAAGGAATTTCTGAATTCATGAGCATGGGAATGGAACACATGGGGGATGGCAAAATTAAGGGTATTGCCATCTCTTTGTGGAGCTAAGGTGGGATAGAAGAAAGGTCATTGGGAAATGATTAGGTTGAGAAACTAGGAAATAAGGATGTTTGAGGTAGCATCAAAATATGTGTTGAAGTCTTCTCCTAGGGGATGGGATTAAAGCCACTTATAAAGGGGTTGGCTTGTTGAGAAGGGCCATCTCATTTTCAAAGACAGTAATGAATGATATCAATGGGGTTTAAGATGAAGAGAACAGGAAAAGAGGGAACTATTTCAGATGGCCTCAATTTTATCAATAAAATCATCAGGTAAGAAAGAGAGGGGAAAGGGGGAGGTATGATAGGCTTAAAGGGAGAAGAAAAGGTTTGGAATAACTTCTGTGCAGAATGAGATGGGGAATCGGGTAGGAAGGAATAAAAGGATTGCCTCGTGAGCCCAGTTGAATCTATTATAACTTTGTAACATACTCAGGCATCGTGGTTCTGACTTCCTTGAGATTTATTAAGCAGCAGGTTGGTAGGAGTTGAGGAGGCAGATGGTAGAAATAATTCAGGCCTGGGTTTGGCAAGGGATGAATGGAGATAGGACAAGTAATAGAGGCATAAGAGAGTAGAGAATGGTGTGAAATAGAATTGGTTAATTATAAGATAAACATTGGGAAAGGAAGAAAGTGAAGTCAGAGCAAAGGCACACAGTGAACTTCCAAAGTTTGCTAAGTAATGGTGGCAAAGAAAGAGTGTGAAAATGACTGAAGGGAGCAAGGAATATTCTGATTCCCCTAACCTTCCCTCAGTACTAGTGTGTTTGGGAAGAAGGTCAACTGTAAAGCCATAGTCAATACTAGGGAGAATGGCCAAGGATGCTGTGGTATCTGGTAAAAAACAGATCTTAGTGAGGGAAGGAGGATGAGGTCCAGAATGAGGGGAAGTTTGTTTATTATGGAATGAGAACTCCAGAGGGCACAGCGAAAAGGAATGACAGGGTTGGAGTGAGAAACAGTAGGGTAAGGGTGAGGGGGGATGGCTGTTAAGCTAGGAAGTAATAAATTGTAGATTCAGCATTCAGATCTGAGTCCAAATTTGCACTGAACAGACTGGTTTCACTTCTCCATCCTTTCCAAAATGACTTAGTAACTATCCCTCTAAGCATCTGAACATCTCCAAGCATCAGGAAGTTGGCCTTCCTGATGGATTAAAGTCCTATAATATAAGCCTTTAGGGAAAATGACTCTATGTTAATTGGCAGGTATTTGAAGGAAGAAACACACTAGTCTTGTGGTTGCAGTGGCTTTTGGCTCTGTTCATTAGAGGCAGCAGGTCTGAAAGTCCATTGATTCAGACATCTGGATCCACATCCCAAAATGTCAAGGGGAATGTGTTTCTCATTGGCATTTCTGAAGTTTTCAGCCAACTGGAAACTGGCCAGAGAAAATGCTAAGCATGCTTGGCTGGGGTATAGGAGAGTTTGTCTTTAATAGGTGAACACTAAAGTGCTTCACGATTCAGAGACTCAGAATTAATGGGGAAAAGAGATTTTTATCAGAGCCATTTCCCAGGCCTTCTTTAACAGATGATGACACACGAAATCTGAGAGACATTCTTTTTCTCCCAGGGGTTGAGATCTGTGAGGTGGTCATTTGTCCAATTCCATTTTCCACAAAGTTCTGTGGGCCTTTTCCAAGTACATCATGAATACAAGCAGACTGCTTTGATGCCTTTTGAATGATTATCGAAGCAAAACTTGCAGAATTAGCTCATCATATACATCCACAAAGTGGAAATGTAACATTTTTCAAGAAGAAATTGGTTTTCTATTCAGTGCTATTATTCTCTGAGTCCTACAGGTATTACTAGGGCTGAATTTATAATCTGACACCAGAGTTCACAGTTTTTGTTGCTGTTTTAGTCATATTCAATTCTTTGTCATTCTGTTTGGGGGGGGGGGTTCTTTTTCCAGGGACAGGGAGGGAAGAGAAGGCAATCGGGATTAAATGACTTGCCCAGGATCACACGGCTTGTAAGTGTCTGAAGCTGGATTTGAATTCAGGTCCTCTTGACTCCAGGGCAGGTGGTCTACCCACTGCACCACCTAACTGCCCCATTTGGGGGTTTCCTTGGCAAAGTTACTGGGGTGGTTTGCAATTTCCTCCTCCAGCTTCTTTTACAGATGAAACTGAGGCAAACAGAGTTAAGTGACTTGCCCAGGGTCACACAGCTACTAAGTATCTGAGGCCAGATTTGAACTCATGAAGATGAGTCTTCATAATTCCCAAGCCCAGTGCTCTTTCCACTGTGCCACATGCTATAATTCACAATTATTATGAGCTTTACACACATCATTTCATGTGATTATTACAATACACTTTGTCTTTTCTTCTCCAGTTAAATATCTCCAGTTCCTTCAATCAAGAGCCTTCATGATGCTGGTCCCTCTCCTCTGGATGTTTTCCAAATTATCTCTATGGAAGATAGATGGGGAATGATAGATAGATAGATAGATAGATAGATAGATAGATAGATAGATAGATAGATGTGACTTTCTAATCCAATTCCTTTTTTTCAATTTTTGGGAATGAAAAAACAAAGGCTTGGAAAGGTTAAGGATTTACCCAGGGTCATATAGATAGTAAGTAGACCCAAGATTTGAACCCAGGGCTTCTGACTTCAAATTCAGTCTATTTTCAATTGTACCGCATTGCTTCTCCAATACCCTTCCTGAAATGTAGTGCCCAGAATTTCATAGTACTGCAGATGTGGTCTGACCAGAATATTGTAGGAAAGTATAACCCTCCCCAGTACTAGGCACAGTGACTCTCTTAATGTATCATCAGATTGAATTAACCTACCCCGCAGCTCTTCTGTAACGTTCCATTTTAGAGAATTGTTTGAGAGACAGCAAAAGGGGGAACGTAACTTGTCCAAGGTTACTCAACCAATATTTGTCATCAGCAGAGATTGAACTTGGATCTGGAATCTCAGGCCAAATCTCTGTCTACTATGCCACTGTAACATTTGCTGGTTCCATCGGATTCCATCGCTGGTTACTTTAAAATTTCAAGGGCTTCTCCCAATTCTTTAATTTTCATGTCAGGAACCAAGATCTGCTTTCTTATTCTATTCATATTTATTCTACTTTGCACAAAAGTCCTATTTAAGCAAATGTTGCAGATTTGGAAGTTTCCGAGAGGAGACTGTTCTCATCTAAGCACTGAGGAGGAGGAGAAAAGTGTAATCTGTGCTCTCAATCATCTGTCCCCTGGAATTCCTTGAAATGTTCTGCACCACATCACACATCCTCCCTGGGCCTGGTGGTTTTAAAGGTTATCTCTTTAATGATAGTATGAAAAATGAGTTTTTTACTAACTCCAACATAGTGTTGTGGGTAGCCACAGTTGCCTTGAGAGTCATTTTCTTTCTTTCACTGCATTACTAAAAGCAGCCCCTTCTTAGGTCCTGGGGCTAAAGAACTTGAACTTTCTCACCTGCTCCTTTCTAGGTAAGAACTGGGAGTGAGTACATCGTCTGAAAACTCACTTGAAAGGTGTGTTGAGCATGGAGAGTCATTCTTTCTGCTCCATTGCACCAAGGAGCCTTCAATTTCAAGTTTTCATTAATGAAGCCCCATTTCTTTTCCAGTCACTAACCACTCTGCCTATCATCATTGCTCAGACATAACACTAGCCATCTATCTGTATAAATGGGGCTGAAAAGGCTGACCTGTGAACTGGGGTGACTTTCTCAACAAGGCCCTGAGCAATTAGACCTCTAGCAGAAGTTTTGGATCGATTGAACTGCCATGATTCTGAGCAATGTCTGGTTGTTTAGGGATCTATGCGAGGAGGGCACTGCCCCACACTTGCATTCCCTCCTTGCTCCCTCCCCTGCCCAGGGCTATGCCAGAACACAACTAGAATGTCCAGAAGATGTCCACCCACCAGCACCAGGGTAATATGCCCTTTTGGCCTCCTCCTCTCAGTTCCTCACCATCTCAGGCGTTTCAGTCATGTTCAACTCATGATCTCAAGATCCTCATGGATACCTGGGCAGAGGAAAGAACTTCCACTAATGGAAAAATCCTTTTCCTTTGACTTATCCTTTTGCTCTGGCTTCACATCTACTCACGAGCCTTGGATAAGACGGGAATGAACAGCTCCATTCCTTCAGATGAGACAGAGGCCCCCTAGACTTTCCCATTTGCACTGCTACTGCCTTCTAAGGTCCTCCAAGCCTTAATATCTCTATGCCTTCCGGTATCCTGTCACTGTCATTTGGCCTCCTTGTGTACCCAAAGGACTTCTAGACCCATCGCTATGCCATTAGTTGGGGTTCCTAGCCTTTCCATCAGAACTGAAGCTGAACTTTCTTTTATATCTTGTCTCCCCCCCGCCCAATCATGAGCTTCTGGAGGGCAGGAATTTCCTCGCCTTTTATATTTGTATGATGCTCACCACAGTGATTGCTAGATAGCAAACATTTAATAAATGCTTTTTCTTTCATTCATCCATTTATTCAGTGTGGCATTAGCATCATGGATAGAGAGCTGAACTCAAAGCCAAGAGAACTAAGTAAGTTCAAATCTGATAGTTCATCTTTTTATATTCTAGGCAATTCCCTAAGTGCATAATTTGTAGAGAAGGTGCTGAGTTTTATATGCATAGTTTCCTCACCCAAGAGTTCCCTATACCAACAAAATCACTTTTTGGGGGTCAATTAGTGACACCTGACCCTTTGTGACCCCATTTGGGGTTTTCTTGGCAAAGATACTGGAGTAGCTTGTCATTTCCTTCTCCAATTCATTTTACAAATGAGGAAACTGAGGAAAACAGAGTTAAGTGACTTGCCCAGAGGCTGGTAAGTGCCAGAGGTCAGATTTGAACTCTGGTATTTCTGACTCCAGACTCCTATCCACTGTGCCACCTAGCTGCCTTATAGTTATTTAAGATATTGTAATTTGTTCTTTTGTTGTTTAGAAGTTTCAGTCACTTCTGACTCTTCAGTGACCAAATTTGGGGTTTTTCTGGCAAAGGCACTAGAGTGATTTGCCACTTCCTCAGAGGGCCTGGGCTCAAATCTTGCCTTTGCTGCTTAATAACACAGAATTAACATCACTGGGCCTCCCCATCTGCAAAAGGTAGGGGGCTGGGGAGTAGAAACAGCATTTCCAATGTGCTCTGCCCCACACAAATTTCAAACAATGTGAAAAGGAGCTCCGAACAACTTTTAGAGCCACAGCACCCACAGAACGGCACAGAGAAGCTAACCTCCTGCTGAGGACAGCCCAGCAGCCCTGCAGGGAGCAGCCAGCGCAGCGCTCTGCGAGCAGGCAGCACAGCACACTGGGAACCAACAGCACAGCGCACAGAGCCAAGCCCAGGTCCGCGGTCCACGCCCCAAGGCGGCCGGGCCTTCAGCCGGGTGGTGGAACCCCAGAACACCAGCAATTGTGGCGATTCCAGAATTATCAGCACAGATATGCCTAGGACAAAGTGAGAGGTTAGTGCCCTATGGACTTTGGGACCAGTATTTGGGGAACACGTGGCTTCCTCCCCTGGGGGAAAAAGCTGCTGAAGAAACAGCTGCACAGAAGCCATTTTGCAGTGCCAGTAGTGGCTCTAGCTCCTGGTCTGCAAACTGTAGGAAGATCCAGCAATCAGTCTGGGGGTTAATCGCTTTTGCTTTAAACTGCCTGGATCTGGATTGTGGTCTGGGGGGGGGAAGTTTGGGGTGGGTATCCAACTTGCCAGAGTGGGTGGAGGCTTTACAGAGGCCACCCAACTGGCGGAAGTTGTAAAGACCCCACGTTTGGGCAGAAGCTCCCCTGTCTGGTGGCAGAGTCCTACTGTGGCAACAAGCCCAACAATCAAGTAATTAAGTGGCAACATGCCTAGGCAAATGAAACAAAATAAACAGAAAAGTTCAACATTGGACTCCTATTTTAGGGGCAAAGAGGCTCAAAGCATGGAGGAGGACTGTGAGGTCAGAACTCCTGCACCAAAAGCCCCAAATGAAAATACAAGCTGGCTACAGGCCATAGAGGACCTTAAGAAGCAGATAAGAGAAGTGGGGAAAATTTGGGAAGAGAAATGAAAAAGATGCAAGAAAAGTATGAAATGACAGTCAACAGCCTGACTGAGGAAAATAACACCTTAAAAAATAGACTAACTCAAATGGCAAAAGAGGCTCAGAAAGGCAATGAGGAGAAGAATGCCTTAAAAAGTCGAATTTGCCAGATGGAAAAAGAATCTTGAAAGCTCACTGAGGAGATTCATTCCTTCAGAGTTAGACTGGAGCAAATGGAAGCTAGTGACTTTATGAGAAATCAAGATGCTGTTAAACAGATCCAAACAAATGAAAGAATAAAGGCAATGTGAAATATCTCATGGGAAAAACCACTGACCTGGAAAATAGATCCAGAAGAGATAATTTAAAAATTATTGGACTACCTGAAAGCCATGATCAAAGAAAGAATCTAGAAATCACCCTTCAAGAAATTCTCAAGGAAAATTGCCCTGATGTTTTAGACCCAGAGGCAAAATAGAGGTTGAAAGAATCCACAGATCACCTCCTGAAAAAGATCCCCAAAAGAAAACTCCCAGGAATATTATAGCCAGGTTCCAGAATCCCCAGATCAAGGAGAAAATACTACAAGCAGCCAGGAAGAAACAATTTCAATATTGTGGAAACACAATCAGAATGGCACAGGACCTGGCAGCTAGTACATTGAGGGATAGAAGGGCATGGAATATGATATTCCAGAGGGCAAAAGAGCTGGGAATGAACCCAAGGGTCACTTACCCAGCAAAACTGAGTATCTTGTTTCAGGGGAAAATATGGTCATTCAGTGGAATAGAGGACTTTCAAGCATTCTTGGTGAAAAAACCAGAGTTGAATAGAAAATTTGACATTCAGACACAGGAAGCAAGAGATGCTTGAGAAGGTAATCAAGGAAAAGAAATCAAAAGGAACTTATCAAAGTTGGACTATTTACAGTCCTACATGAAAAACAATAACTGTGTTTGATGAAACCTTTCTCATGATGAAAATAATTGAAGAAGGGTACATGGCATATGTTCACAGGTATACATGGATAGAGGGCACAGGTTGAATTTGATGGGAAGAGATGATTATTATTTTTTTTTTGGAGGGCAATTGGGGTTGGGTGACTTGCCCAGGTTCATGTGGCTGGGTTTTTGTTTGTGTGTTGGGTGTCTGGGGCTGGATCCGAGCTCGGGTCCTTCTGGCTCCGGGGCTGGCTCTCTGCTCGCTGCGCCACCTAGCCGCCCCAAGGAAGGGATGATTCTTAAGGGATGAAGTCAAGAGGTGAGAGAGGAAAGTGGCAAGAGGAGAGGGAGAGAGACAGGGTAGGGCAAACTATCTCATGTAGAAGAGGCAAGGGGAAGTAGTTGCAGGGGAGGGGAAGAACAGGAAGTCAAAAAGGCAAAAGCATATTCTCATTGAAGTTGGCTCAAGGAAAGAATCACATACATACTAAATGGAATAAATTACCCTCACTCACTCTCCTGAGTAGGGGAAAGGGGGATGAGAGGGGGGGATGGTGGAGGGGAGGGCATTCTGGGGGGAGGGGAGGTTGGAAGTACCCACTATCAAAGAGGGACAGGATCAAAGTAGGGAATGGACCAGGTGGGAGGTGAGACAGGTGGGGAGGAAATATAAGCAGTCTTTTACAATATATCTACTATGGTAATGTTTTGCATAGATATACATGTACAACACATACTGAATTGCTTATCTTCTCAGAGGGAGTGAGTGACAGGGGAGAAAGGGGATGGATCTGAAAATCAAAGTTTTAAAATTAAATGTTTCATAAGATGTCCAGGCAGTGGGGCTCAGAGATTCACCTTGCCCTAATGGCAAAGTCGAAGGGGGTATGGGAGAAGATATGGGAGAGAGCAGATTGGATGAGGGGATATCTGGTGGGACTGCTATTCTGGGGTGGTAGGTAGGGAAAAAATGGGGGGAAAATGTAACTCATAACCTGGTGGAAATGAATGATGTAAACCAGAAGTTAATAAAGCATTTGTTTAATTAAAAAAAAAAGGTAGGGGGCTGGACCACATGACCTCTGAGGTCCCTTACAGATCTAGTGCCATCAACCTAGAAGCCTGTGTCTAGAAAGAATCAGAAAAGGGAATCTTTTATATCCCAGTTATCTGACATGTTGAGTTCTAATAAAACTAAAGAAATGAGTATTCTTAGTATAAAGAGAACTAGATCAATTCAATTAATCAACATTTATTAAGCCCCAACTTCCCATATCCCTGTGCTAGGGATACGAAGACATAAATGACCACAATCCTGTCCTCAAAGAGCATACATTCCACCAAGGGGAAATGTCATTCACACAAACAAACACTAAAATGCATAAAAAATCATTTCAGATAACAAGCTTTGGTTTTTTAAGCATAACCCTACTAACATGATCGTATATAACCTTGTCAAGTTATTTAACTTCTCTGTAGAATGAGTTTAGTCTTGGCGTTCTCTACGGGCCCTTCAGCTCTAAGTCCTATGATTCTCATAAAAAGCATGACAAAAGCGAAGATAAAACCAGAGTGGGTATTGCCCTGTACCTCTACTAAAGCTCTACTCTAATATCTTATAATATCACAAGTTGACACAGGGCTCCCAGAGGCCACAGGGGAGCACAAGCTCAGACAGGTCCTGACAAGCCTGAAAGGATATGAGTATGAACCTTGGTTCATACTTGGTTATTCTCGGTTGTCCAAAGAGTAGCCTATTTATGGAAAGAGACCCATTACCAAGTCAGCTGCCATGTGGTAAGGTTTATTTTTACCATAACAACTCATGAAACCATCTCTTAAAACAAGATGAGGTTGCCATTTGGGTCAATGGAAGGCATCCCCAAACTGATGAAGTCATGGTACTTTTGATGCTGAAGTCAAATTACTGGTGGTGTAGTGGATAGAATGCTGAGCCTGGAGTCAGGAAGACCTGAGTTCACATCCAGCCTTAGACACTTACTAGCTGTGTGACCCTGGGCAAGTCACTTAAGCTTTCTTTGCCTTAGTTTCCTTTTCTGTAAAAATGGGAATAATAAAGCACCTGCCTCACAAGCTTGTTGGGAGGTTTTAATGTAGAGTGCTAAGTACAGTGACTGGCACATACTAAGGACTTAATAAATGCTTACTGCCCTATTGCCCCGTAGTACTAAAATCTGAAATAAATAAGGTCAGGCTAGAAATAAAACAGACTAAGGTTGTGAAGCAAAGATAAAACAGAAGGCTGAATACAGTCCTGCTTTTCTTTCAACTTCAGATGTTCCCTTAAATTTACATGAATTACACTATTTTAAAGACATTCCTAAATTTGCTGAGGACTGGTAAATTTTCAAGGCAGTAAAAATGTTTACGATTCTAAAGCTTCAGCTCCCTCCCTGTTTAGGCAATGCAGGACCTCCATTTTGCTAGTGGGGTAGATGGCTAAACTGGGAGCCAGGAGAACCCAGGATCTTTGAAATAGAAAGGATAAAGGGAGGGGGGAAAATGACATAGAGTTAATACTCAGGATAAATAGTAAAATGGTAGGAGGGAAACTAGCTAGCCTTGATCGGTAAGTTATGTGACTTAGTCAAAAATCCATCCCTGTGTACTGAAAGAATTGGCTAAGAATTACTGCGCCACTGTCAGTGATCTTTGAGAGATAGTATAGAACTATTTTGTTATTGTTGTTCAGTCATTTTCAGTCTTGCTGGACTCTTCTGACCCCCATTTGGGGTTTTCTTGGCAGAGATACTGGAATGGTTTGCATTTCCTTCTCCAGCACGTTTTACAGATGAGGAAACTGAGGCAAACAGGGTTAAGTGACTTGCCCAGGGTCTCAGATCTGTTAATGTTCATTCTTCATTTTCAGAAGACTAATGACATCACGGGGTAATGTTATGACTTGCATGTGAATTGGATTTAAGTGATGCAGAGTTGCAGTCATCAATCAGCCTCACTCTCTCCTCCAGAGTCATCAAAGTCCAATGGCAAGACCAAAGTCAAGTCTTTGATGTCTGACTAAGCTCTAAGAGCTTCACAGTGCCTGCTTTCACTGCTTTCATGGCTGTGGGAACAATTTATTCTCTTCCACCAAGAAAAGGGTCATGAAAAGTCATGTCAAACAGCAAGGCCAGATTTGAATTCAGGAAGATGAGTTCCTAATTCTAGACAGCACTCTATCTACTACACCACCTAACTTTCCTATAGAACTAGAGAAAGTCAGGAAAAAGAGAGAGAGAGAGGGGGGGGGGGGAGAGAGAAGAAAGAAAGAAAGAAAGAAAGAAAGAAAGAAAGAAAGAAAGAAAGAAAGAAAGAAAGAAAGAAAGAAAGAAAGAAAAGGAGGGAGGGAGGGAGGAAGGAAGGAAGGAAGGAAGGAAGGAAGGAAGGAAGGAAGGAAGGAAGGAAGGAAGGAAGGAAGGAAACCAAAGCAATACAAAGTCCAGGAGTGGGGAATAGACTCCTAGAAAATCTTGAAAGTAGGGTAGCAGAAATCAGGTCATATTTCACAATAAGCTGATTGTGGGTGGTAACTTAATTTTTATAAAAAATTTACATCAGAAAACAAAATTAGAATATGGAACACAGTACCTTTTAGATATATGACTAGGGAAAGTACCAAGGAACAATCACAAGATAGATTTGATAATAAAAGATAAAGTGCACAACTTTGATTATGATCTTCATCAGTGGAAAAAGTATGCATATTGACAAAATCAATATGTGTAATCACACAGTAAAAATCAATTTTTATTGTGTGATTAGATCTAATAAATAAAATGAAAATCAATTTTTATTAT
Source organism: Gymnobelideus leadbeateri (assembly GCA_011680675.1). NCBI lineage: Eukaryota > Metazoa > Chordata > Mammalia > Diprotodontia > Petauridae > Gymnobelideus > Gymnobelideus leadbeateri. Next base: position 23,087 of record WOXC01005640.1, on the reverse strand, counting down.
GTGATTATACATAATAAAAAGCTTTTATATTAGCAAATTCATATGTAACTAGAATGAAAAGAGAAGCTGTAAATTGGGAAAATATTCTTCAATCAAATATGCTTGATCTAAGGTGACATTATATAGTGGAAAGAACTCTAGATTTGGAATCAGAGAACCTGGGTTCAAAAACTGGTTCTGTCACTTTCTATCTGTATGACCTTGGTCAAGTTATTCCATATCTCTTGGCCTAAATTTCCTCTTCTGTAAAATGAGAAAATTGGATTGGACCACCACTCAGGTCCTGTCCAGCTCTAAATCCATGATCTTATTATAAAAATCTGATAATGAAGATATATAGGTAATTTACACAAACCTATAAGACTAAACCTATAAGGGCTCTTGAGCCCTTGCCAAAAGAGAACGGTCAGAGGATATGAACAGAATTCCTTTTAAAATAAATTCTATTATTGTCTTGCATTTTAAGGTCACCTACATTTTCCATCACTTCCCAGAGAACCATCCTTTTTAATAAAGAATTTTTTAAAAGCTGAAGAAGATATTGGCAAGCATGAGACAGATGAATATAAAATCTGCAGATGGACTAAAATGCAGTGGGCAGGGGAGCCAGTTTTCTAAATCTACCTTTTCAGTGAAAATATGGTGTCCCTCAAACATTTTACTCTTCTAAAAAGAAGAAAAATGGGACAAGCCTCATTAAAGCAAGTACAGCATTAGGTACAATATTGTGCAATGAAACTGAGTTAAAACCCATTTGTCCTGTCTTGCCAGTGAATCACTAGTTGATGCTGCTTCCAGGAGATGTAATCAAATGAGGCTATTTCCCAACAGCCCAAAAGATGAAGCAGAAAACTTCCAAGCCTTGTTACTCCAAGACTAGTACCTCCTGCTGGGCTAATGTATAATAAAATAAATGAATTTTTCATCAAAAAGATTCCCCAAGTCAACATCCCATTAGGAGAGCACCCTGGCTTATCTGCTTCCTCTTCAAATCTGAAATTGTGATTTTTATGGACCCCATCATCAAAGGGCAGACTTTTAGATCCTCAAAAGAAAGTTGATTGTGTTAGGAAGAAATAGAAAGAACACTGAAGTCAGAGGACCTGAGTTCCAGTCCTAGCTCTACTACTTATTACCTTCATAAATTTTAGGAAGTCACTTAGCTTCTCTTGGTCTCAGTTTACCTAACTGTAAAACAAGGGGTGAGATTAGATTGCTAATAAGATTCTATGTATTGAGGATTATTACACGATTTTCTCAAGCATCGGAATCTTAAAGGATGTACCAGTGACAGGATTGCTATTTCTAGATGTCCAAATTGACCAGGTCTATGAACACAGAGGCAGAATAGCAGAGTGGACACCAGAAAGACCTAGGTTCAAGTCTCCCCTCTGATATGTACTGAGTCATTCAACTTCTCAAAGGTGGCTTCCATCTCTAGCAATGATCCTTTGCTTCTCTGGATGATTTATTTCTTCTAATCCTCTCTCTACCTACCATTCTTTCCTGCTTTTTGATTGCATTGGGCACCTCAAAAAACAGAGCTTTCATTTCAGGGGATATCACTCACCACTACAGGATCCCATTCTGCCACCTTTCCTACTTAAAATGACAAGCTTCTAAAAGCATCAGCAAAGCACAGGACTCACATGTAGATAGCACAGAGGTTGTTTTTTAAGTCATTGTAGGTTTCCTTTTATGAAGTGTTTCTTATCAAGTCTCTCCTCACGGAGCAGCTTCATAATTTACGGAAATATAATCTATATCCTACTAAACTTGAGATCATTTTTATATCACCATTCTGAAGAATGGCTTTTGAAATCCTTTCAACTCCTTTATTTGAAAACTACATTTGTGGAATAGGGTAATTAAATTCCTATAGTTTGGTACAGTATTACTTCTGCTATTCTATCCTGTAAAGAAAATCTCAACAATTGTATTCTTGCTTTTGTTAAAAAAAAAATGAGTTAGATGAATCCTATTCATCCAAATGTAACAAAGATTGAATCCCATGGGGCATGTGCAGAGTGCCTGGCCTGCTTTTGGATGACCACACATGCTTACTCAGCACTCAATCACTTTAGGATGATGAATTCCCTTATTGGTTCCTTAACCTCATGATGTTGGGAGGGAGGGAGTTAGATTAGCTTCATCAGTTTGAAAAAGAGAAGCAGTTTCCATCTCTCTTATTTGTTTTGTTGTTGTTGTTTGCTTTTTGGAGAGCAGTTGGGGTTAAGTGACTTGCCCAAGGACACATGGCTAGTTTTTGTGTTAAGTGTCTGAGGCCAGATTTGAACTCAGGTTTTCCTGACTCCAGGGCCAGTGCTCTATTCACTGCACCACCTAGCTGCCCTTCTCTTATTTTTTTTTTTGTTTCTCCATTGTGGCAAGTAGTACTCTTTCATTAGATTTCCTGTGAGGGACAGGGGAAGAGACAGTTTCCTTCCCCTACCCCAGCAGCATGGTAGCTGAAAGCCACAGGGCAGGTAGAGCTAGGGATCAACTAGGTAAGCTTAAGTCTGATCCACTGATTGCTTCTTCAGTTTTGTGCTTTTTTGCCTAAACATGGTGCCAAACAGTGAGCCTAAGGTAGCAGGTCCAGACTTGGAGGCAGCCTTATGATTCCAGAAGTTGGAGATGTTAGGTCCCTTGATTGGAACTGACTGGCAGCAAAGGGGAGTTTCTACATCAGTGAAAACGACCACCTACAATAGGCTGAGGCCAAGTCTTTGTCTGGCTTGCCAGAAAACACATACCTGAAGGGAATTGTTTGGACAGTGCAAAGTCAAGGAAAATGTCAAGTTTCTATTCAGAAGGATTACCTAATGCTTTATGTGTTGATGGTTTTAATTCCCAACCTCTTGAAAAAGTATAACAGATGGAATTATTGCAACTACTTGTTAGATTTATTTGGGGCTAAAAGGGGCATATTGAAGACCTCAACTATTTCTGCTACTTATTACCTTCATGAATTTTAGGAAGTCACTTAGCTTCTCTTGGCCTCAGTTTACCTAACTGTAAAACAAGGGGTGAGATTAGATTGCTAATAAGATTCTATGTATTGAGGATTATTACACAATTTTCTCAAGCATCGGAATCTTAAAGGATGTGCCAGTGACAGGATTACTATTTCTAGATGCCCAAATTGTCCAGGTCTTTTTCTCTTTTGTCGTTTAGAATAATGCATTCAACACTGTCTCTCCTTTATAATAATTATGTAATCTTTTCTGTGGTTCCTTTGGTATTTAAACCCTTTCTTTTTGGTTGCTTGCTAAACTAAGCCATAGCAGGGTACTTGCAGTTTGGGGTTTCTTTTAGATGGTGATCTGTGTATTCTTTGTATTTTCCCTTTCCCCTTTGCCTTCTGGTTCTATTAGAACTGGATGGTTTTCTTGAATGGTTTCTTGAAATACACTTGAGGTTTGTTTTCTTTTGTTTTTTTTAATTTGTTTACTTGGTCATGATTTTCAGATAGTCTGATGATTTCTAAATGATCTCTCCTCTAGGTATTTCCAAGTCAATTTTTTATATAGTAGGTGCCTTATATTTCCCTGTTTTTTCTATTGACATTATTCTAATATTTTTCAATATTGCCTGAAGTCATGGAGTTTTATTTGCTTCATTCCATTTTTCAGTTAGTCCACTAATTAGGGTAATATTTTCCAACTTCTATTCTAAGCCTTTTATTCTCTTTCAATGCTTTTTCCTCCTGAACTTTCATTTTGTACCTAATTCCACTTTTTTATCTCTTGCTTTCAGACACTCTTATACTTCTCATCATATATGTGTTTTTCTCTGAGTCTCAGCCTGTAGCATTGTGGGGTTGATATTTCTTGGTTTACTTTTGGCTTCTCTTAACACATAGCATTTCTTCGTTGTATTCATTATTTTCTTCTGGGTATTCGAATTTTTAACATCAGTTCTTGGTTTCGCTTTTTTGTGCTGAGGCTAGTTCCCCTTGGTACTCTTGGATGAGCTGGGTAGCTCTTGTTAGGTCTTATCCACTCAAGTCTGAGGGCCATTACCACTGCCATTCTCAATAGGATGGGTAGCATTAGGCCTCACCCTCTGCCCAAATCCCTGTTTTCTACCTCATTGTCTGCCATAGATGCAAATCTTTCTCTTTTTGCACTAACCCCAGTAGGCAGTTGGTTCCATTCTCTGCTATGGTCATGACAGGTCCCAGTGGAATGTTGGAGATGGCATTGGTCTTAGACTTCCTGGTCAGTCTCCTGCTGCTGGTGCCTCATCAATGAATTATCCCTATTTCTTGCTAAAAAGCAAGTGGTCCCAAATTCAAACTCAAAGAGAAAAGAGGGAGGGGTGGCACCATACCTTATGTAAGGATCCCTAAAGGCTGAATACTGACATAGAAAACCACATCTTAACATTATCTATGTTGCATTATATGTTTATTTACTTTATTAAATATTTCCAAATTACATTTTAATATGGTTCTGGCATTAAGTCTAGTTTTGACAACTCTTTTCCAAAGAATACATAGGCAAGTCTTGTCTCTATGCACAAAAAAAACTGTAGAGATTGACTCTGTCCCCTGCTTTTGTTCTGATTCACCATAATCGTGGTCTGGCATTAGGATCTCAATTACTAGAGGTTAAACTGGACTACATACAACTCTTCCCTTAACCCCAAGAGTGCCAACTGACTTCAGGTCTACTTGTGGGAGCTTACACCAACTTCCCTGTCATGACTTTTCTCCTTTCCCACCAGCCTCTGAACAGTTTACTAGGCTTTGTTCTGGCTTCCTTGGTGTGGCCCTTTCTAACATCTCCTAGCTATCTTTTTGTGGTTTTCTGGACTAGATGGAGTAGCTTACATCTCTTTCTTGTGGTCTTTATTATTAGTCATTGTGGGGGCTTTTCAAATAGCAGCTGGAGATTAGGTGGGAAAACTAGACGTCTACTTCTTTTCACATCCCCATCCCCACCAGAAATCCCACATGCTTAAGGTTCTGTGAAAGGCTCCCTTTAGACTTAAACTCTTTTTTCCCTTTTGTACATTTTTATGGAAATTGAAATGACTCCGGGACTCTTTTGTACTCCTTGACAGATGTGTCTAACTTTCTCTAGGCAGGAAAAATAGAAGGAGATCAGTGTCAAGATTTTGATCATACCAGGAAGATGACAGCTCAATGTGAAGGACCAGAGGCTTCAGAAATTTAAAATTAATTATTTCACAAATAAAATAAAAAGTTTTTCAGGGTCATGTGGCATGCCTAGGATTTTTTATTATAAGAAATCAGGTAATAGAAAAGCAACATAGAGTGGAAAGAATTCTGACTATGGAGAAAGAAAATCTGAGTTAAAATTCTGACTGTGCCATTTTTTACTGTGTGGCTCTTGCAAGGCACTAGGCCCCTCTGGGCCTCAGTTTTCTCATGTGTGAGATGAGTGGGCTAGAATACATAACCTCTGAGCTCACTTCCAGTTCTTAGTCTATGATCCTAAAAGTCAGTTGACCTCTTTAAGCCTCAGTTTCCTTGTCTGTTAAATGAGGGGGTCAGACTAGATGAACCCCAAGTTCTTTTTTTATTCAAGATCTCAGAACCTATGACCCCATTCAATAATGTTTCTTCACAAGTGTCTGTCACTTTATCCTGCTTTTACTTTACGTCTGCGTGGTTTTTCATAACCACCTTCGTGAGGTAGACAGGATAAAAATTGACAGATGAGGAAACGTAAGTTCTTTTATAGCATCACATAGCCAATTGCCTCTCAGCCCAGCTCATTTTGTACTAGAACACGGCAGCTTTAATGTGGCCCCTCTGAGGAACTGATAGCTCTTCCCAGCTTTGGCAAGTGAATCATTCTTCACCTAAAAGAGGCAGCTGGTGACAAGTGTATAGAACGTCCTGAATTCAAATTTAACCTCAGCTATTTACTAGCTTGTGACCCATGTAAAGTCACTTATCCTCTGTCTGCCTTGGTTTCCTCAACTGTAAAATGGGGATAATAAGAGTACCTACGCCCTAGGGTTGTTGTGAGGATCAAATGTGATAATAAGTGTTTAGTACAGTACCTGTCATGTACCATATAAATGCTTCCTCCACTTCCCCTTCCCAAAAGTATAAGCACAACCCTTAAATCTTCCCCCTCTACATAGTCCATATACACACAAACACACACATCTCTCTAATCTTCGTTACCTTGAAATTCTATTCTACCTTATAAGACTGTCTTCACCCTTCAAGGATGGTATAATACTTATCTTTTCAGCTGATCCATCCATATGCACATGGGTAAAATGTTGTTCAGTCATTTCTGACTCTATGTGACCCCATTTGGAGTTTTCTTGGCAGGCATACTAGTGTGGTTTTCCATTTCCTTCTCCAGCTCATTTTATAGATGAGGAAAGCAAGGCAAAGAGAGTGAAATTACTTGCTTAGGATCACAAAGCTAGTAAGTATCTGATACGGGATTTGAACTCACAAAGATGAGTCTTCCTGACTCCATACCCCACATGCTATTGACAGCACCACCTACCTGTCCTATGGGTAAAATATTTCTTGGTTATAACCAGGGCTACATTTAAAATTCCACCCTGTTTAAACCAGGTAAATAAATGAAGTCTAGTTTGAGCTGTACCTTTCTGAGGTTCACCTAGCTTACTGCCAGGGTCACATTCAAATCTAAGATTCTCTCACTCTGTATGTCCCTGGAGAGAAAGTATGGAATAATGAACAGAGTACTAACCTTTGAGTAAGGAAGACCAGGTTCAAATTATACCTTTGATACACTCTATATTTCTGACCATAGACAAGACTCTTAGTTTCTCAAATTGAACTCACCCTGTCCACCCCCCCAGAAACTCTCTAGGATTGTAAACTCCAGACAAACTGTCAATCTGCATCAGCAAAGGACATTTACACAACAGGAGTTCCCTACATAGATGAAATCACAGGCCTAGAGCGAACAACAATAATAATGTTCCTCTTAGTTCCGAAGGTCTTAGGGGTAGACCAGAAAGGGCTCTTGTAGATAGGCAAAGCCATCAAGAAAGGCAGAGAGTTATCAATGTGACTATATTGTGATAAGTCGTCAAATATCTAAAATTTTGCATCCGCATTTATGTGACTTCTCCCTGAAGCCCTGGGCTACAGATATAAAATATAAAGAAAGATCTGAATTGCAAAAATTCAACTGTTGCAGACTGAAAATGTGCCTGTTTCTAAAAATATCATGCAATTAGAATTTCTTTTAAATTCCAAAAATTGGTGTCATCATCATCATACTTCAGCAGGCAGCAAATACCCAGTAATGCCAGTAATGGCAACACCAAATATCAGAGGCTGAACATACAGAGACTAATATTGCCTTATGTCCTCACTTAACAGCATGAGTGCTAACAAAAGAGAATTGCAATCAGAGAGGTTAGGAAAATGAGTTCTGGGACCACATACGAAAGAAAAGCATGACAAACAGTTCAAGTAAGGCAATGGAAATGAAAGGAGGAGGAAAAAAGTTACATGGTTAAGAAAAATATATACTCTTTGTAGGGTACCTTTTTTCTTTTTTCACAGCAGTCATTAAAGTAAAAGCAATGAATTAGGATGCATAGCATTGACTTTTAAACTGTTACTCATAGAAATCACACATCTGATCAGGTGCCCAAACATCTCTATTAAGACTAAGAGCTCCTTTAGGCACTTTGTCCACTTTGCATCTAATGTTCCAAATATTTGAAATAGTTCAAAAGCACTAGCATTGAGTGATTAAGCCTGGGACTTATTACATTGAGCTACCAAAAAGGATCACCCATGCTCAGAACTATGGCTGAGTAGGCGCTTTTGTAATCCTAAAGTTTCTAACTCCTGGCCAAGAAAGGTGAAGGCAAGGACACATGTAACTTAAAACTTGCTAATGTCTTGGGTTACCTTTACGTTGATTCTCCCCTTTCAAATTATAATTGTTGCTTCAGATTTAGAGTTTATTACCATTCTCAACACATGAAAGCAATAACTAATCCTGGGTCCCAAATGTAAAATAGAAGATTTGAAATTCACACATTCAGGAAATTCAAACATTTTCATTTACTCATGGACATTGAGGCAGAACTTCTTACTTACATATTCAAAAGATATGGTTCTACATATATGTCTATATCAAATGTTGACCTTCTCTAATGCAAGGTTGGGAGAGAGGGAAGGAGAGAGCTCAGAACTCAGAATCTAATCAAAAAAAATTTTTAATTATAAAAATAAATTAAAATAGACAAATGACTAGCCTTGAAAACAGAAATACAGGCAGGATTATATTTCAAGAATTTTCTAATCACTCTTTCCTATCTCAATTATAGTTGTTTCTTGGTTTCTAGTAGATCCTAAGACTATTAATAATACCACCTTCTCAAAGATCTTGAAACAAATTTGGGTGTGGATAAAACTCTCACTCTTAGCAACAGTCCTCAGACTTGTTGACTATGACTCCATCCCTCTCTTTCCATCTTTCCTGTTCACCAAAAAGTTGGGAATTCCAGATGGGTTGGAACCTCAATTTCTTAGGGGAAAAAAACACAAACCAAAAAATAAAAAACCTGGATGAATGATTTTCCATATATAAAAAATTTCAACTGGGCCACAGGCTGATTTAATCAGTTTGTGAAACATCTGTGGCGTATTCATGCTGATTGCTTTCTCCTAAAGATGATATACAGCTTTGTCTGTTTCAAATGCCTTTATGAGGAGAGAAATGGATGAAATGAATTGATGCCATCTGCATCACAAGATACTTACATGGTTTAGGAAAGCAGCCCCCTTAAATTTACTTAAATCTGGGGGGAAATCAGCATATTTCCAGGAGTTAGTTACTAAATTCATCCAATCAGCAGATTTCTATTCATGTATCCCTGTGCCTATGACAACAAACTACACAAATAGTAGAAAGCCACCAAGCATAACGTGTATTCATCAAAAACTACTAGATGAAGAACTCAATAAACATGGCACCCACAATGCAAAGGTATCTATTTGACACCATTTGGGAAAGTGACCACTATACAAAACACACTATATCAGGCAATGCATCCTGAACTCAGTCCCCTGCTTCCCACCACAAAATACCCATCTATACTGAGTTGTTTAAGTCATTCTATGCTATGAAAAATATTCATCAAGAATTCACTCACTAGAAAGTAAACCACCAACAACCCTCAACCAAGTTGCAGTTGGGGGGGAGGGAATGGCATCTCTCTTCAATTGAACAAACCTATAATGAAAGTGTCAGAGTTTTACTACTATATACAAAGTCCCACATACTATTTATGAAACCCTCATAGTCACTGGAGATACAAAAACAAAGATGAAAACACTCACCTCCCTCCAGAGTTCACGAATGAGGAGAGAATCAAGATGAACGTGAATGAGAGAATATGATGTTCAGACAAAGTAATATAAAATAAGGGAGGTCAAAAGGGAAAGGGTGATGATAATTGGCCAGATCTGGTCTTGTGAAGGAGGCAACATTTGATCTGTCCTTGGAAGGAAGCTAAACAAAGACTCTCTTTCCTATAATCATCTCTAGCCTACCCTTACCCTTGGTTTGGGGACTATTTTTGTACATTACTAATGCATAGACCCAGACAGCTGATGATTAGTATGGAAAGAGCAGAACAACCACAACCAGAGTCTTAGTCATTATGCACCAGAGGGCAAATTATTTGCATTTATAACAATGAGTCAAGACATCATCATCAATTTCCCCAAATACAAAAGTGTTTCATTTATATAGTTTTCTGGGCATGGAAACCAGTATCCAAATAAAACAGCAGAAATTGCTTCATTCCCCAACCAAAACATTATTAAAATGTCAAAATAAATATCATGCAGAAATATGGCAAAGAGCTGTAATAGCTGCTGGCAATTGGGTGGTAGTGAGGGAGAAAGATCCAGAAGTTCAAGTGGAACATCGGAAAAACAGTGAAAGTCTTCTGGTGTCACTTAGTCCCCTGGGGCAATTACTTCTTTCTTTTCTTGGACAGATTTGTTGACAGCACATCCAAAGTAGTTATGAAATGTCTGCCTTCATTGGCTTTGCTTAACTCCTTTCTGTCTAAATACTCAAATTTACTCAATGAGGAGAAACAAGCCTTGCATAAATATCATCATTAATACTATAAATCTCACCTGGTGCAAAGAGAGATTGCCCATCTCATCATTCTACATAATCAGTACTTTCTAGGTTTTTTATTCTATCAGTTTTCTTCCTAGGTTTACACTATTTATTTCTTCCTCTGGCACATTACTTAATGGAAACAAAGTTCAGTTAGTCCATTAATGATGCCTTCATTTCTGGTATGAATTCCTAAAAGGTCCATTTCTTTTCCCTCCATAGGCATTTTCAACCCCTCCCAGTAACAGCTCAAGTTGTTAATCTCTTTGTGTTTGGAAATGGGTCATCTTAATGGTTTTCTTGCTCTGGCATGTTGTTTAGGGCTCATTAATATGCATGTTACCCGTCAGCTCATTTGTTTCCATATTTACTTTGAAGCTGCCTAGTTAGAGCCTTAGCACTTTTTCTCTCTCAGAGATTTTCCTGGCATGATTCTGTTCACTTTGTTCTTTAACTGAGAGACAGAATGCTGTTGGAAGTCAAAAGCAGCTCTGATGTCATCTCAGGAAAAGTCTTCCTAACTCCTTATAGCGGTAGCTAATAGGAATCTTGTCACTACCCTTCTATGCTCTAAATATCACTTGAGATCTTTCTTAGCTTCTCTACATAAGATTTTTCAAAGCAAGAAAGACTAGGAAACCAGGTAGTCTATAAAATTGAAGGTAATTGAAATGTTAAAGTTAATGAGAATTAGAAATTGAAGTGAAGGGAAGGGGAGTCATTGAATACTGGGAAAATAAGGAAAAGGAGCTTTAGTTGACCCAATACAAATTTCATCTGTTAGGAATAAACAATTTTTTTAGTATAGTATATTACAAGTCTAAATCTTGCTCATATTTCTTACTACTATCTAACACCATCACAAAGTTCTAACGTGATTGGCTGGATCACCATTTCCCACCCTTGTACCTCCCTAAGTTATTTACAGCTCCTGATCATCACCATTCCCCTCACTCAGAATAACTTTCAAAGAGCCATTGGTCTAAAGCTAGAAGTGACAGTAGAGAATTTGTGGTCCAAATCCTTCATTTGACATGTAGGGAGACTGAGGTCTTTCCCTGGTCAAAACATAGCCCCAAAGCAATTAGGCTTTGCTTTCTGACAGACATGTCACTCAATAAGCATTTATTAAGCACCAGGCACTGGGGGATACAAAGAAAGGCAAAAGATAGTCCCTGACCTCAAGAAGGTCATAGTCTAATGGGGGAGCAGATATACGTAATAAAGACAGGAATGAGGACAAAGCAGATAGAGGACAATGACATTGCTTCCCTGAGCTGCCTTTAGTCCAAGCTTATACTTAAACCAGAGGTGATCTTGGGGCCACTAGGGAAGCTAGGTGCCATTAGGAAGAATCATCATCCTGCATTCAAATATGGTCTCAGACATTTACTAGCTGTCCAACCTTGGACAAGGCACTTAACCCTGTTTGCCTCGGTTTCCTCATTTGTAAAATGAGCTGGAGAAGGAAATGGCAAATCACTCCAGTGTCTTTACCAAGAAAACCCCCAAAGGGGTCACTAAGTATTGGGCACAACTGAAAATGACTCAACAACCTAAACCAGAAATGATGTTGGGGTCATATGAGTGACTAATCACAAGAAGGTGGTTGTATATAATAAACAACTTTGATCTCTGATTCTGATATAGGGACTGAAAAGGACAGACCAATTCCTAGCCTGTATTAGTGAGGGGGAGGGGGTATGACTAAAGAATTATAATTACTCTTTTATCTGGGCAGATTCTGGCCACCATATAAGGGTGGGGAACCTGTGTCCTTGAGGCCACATGTGACCTTCTAGGTCCTCAAGTGCAGCCCTTTGACCAAATCCAAACTTCCCAGAACAAATTCGCAGGTTCCCCACCCTTTTGTCTAGCCTACTGAAGACCCAGCAAGTCAATAATTGTAGGCCCAGAAGAAACTCCACAGTGTTCACAATGAAGAATAAGACCAGGAGGAATACCACTGTGACCAAATGAGAAGAAGACCAGGCAGAGACACCATTTTGCTAGCAAGGAATAGGCCCAGAAAGCTCAACAGAACCATGTACCCAGTGGAGACGCCATGCCTGGTGAGGAACAGGCCTACTGAAAACATCATGAGAACATCAGATACCATCCTGCTATGGGGAAGGAGTGAGTTGCCCCTTCATGTGTATTCCCGTGTGTGGGCCCCTGTTGCTGATTACATATAATTCCTAGCTATTTCTGCTCACTCTTACCATTGATGGATTATATGTACAGTGCACCCTATGTCTATATGTGCTATTGTAAATCTTCTTACTAAACTATTTCATTAAATGTCTTTGCTTTGAACTAATTTTGTCTTCTGTCTTGCTCAAGAAAAAGAAGACCCATTAATGGGGTTTTGTGAGCCAGCTAACTTGTTGAGCAGGGATGAGTTCTGGGATGAGTTCACCATATGTTAAAAACTGGGATGAGTTTACCATATGTTAAAACATAGGGTGTCACAAGGGTAAGAATGAGGAAACTGAGGCTCAGGGTGATTAAATAGCTTGCCCAAGGTCACATAAGTAGGTATCAGAGGTAGAATTAAAACCCAAGTCTTCTGATTATACCTCTTTCCTTTCTACATGATCTCCCAACCTTCAATCTCAACATCCAGTATTGGAAACTATAAATACCAGGAAGAAAAAAAAAAGGCAATATACCATAGAAAACTGGTCTTGGAGTAAGAAAGACCCAGGTTCAAATCCTATACCTAATAGGTGTGTAACTATTCCGAACCCTTCTTAATCCTAGTGCCTTCCCTCTCTTAATTATTTCCTATTTGGTATATATTTGTTTGTATGTTATCTCTCTCATTAGATTGTGAGTTCATTGAGAACAGAAACTGGTTTTTGCCTCTTTTTGTATCCCCAGAATTTTATACAGTGCCTGGCACATAATAGGTATTTAACAAATGTTGATTGATTGATTACGAACAAGTCTTTGGACTCCAAGCAATTCTCAAGAATATAAGTTGCAGAAAAGTTGACCTATTTGCATCAGTAGAGGACATTTCCACACTGGGAGTTCCCTACATAAATGAAATCACAAGTCCTAACCACCTACCCCCCCAAAAAGCAAGAGGATGATAAAATAGCCATGTCTGAACATTATAATATAGATTTTGCTCAAAACAGCACAGTCTGTAAGGTGATTGATTCTTTCAGCAGGTGAACAGAATTGGTCAAATGAATATTAAGTATAAATATATCTGAACTGGCCAAGAAAATAAGACACTAAGCATATAAACTAAAATTGAAAATCAAAAACATGGAAAGAAAAAATTATCTCAAGAAATATTTCTTATTATTTGAAGATATAAATATCATCTCCCTGAAATGTGATCTTTCTTCCTGGAAGAGTTAACAATGTCCCAGAATGCACCATTACATCATCTATCTAGCCTCTCAATGCCACTTACTCATTTTCAAAATGTAGTTTTGCTTTCACCTTTAATAACTATAAAAATCTCTTTTTTTTCCTTTCATAACCTTGGATGAACAGGAAGATCTTTTTTCAAAGTCTGACATGAAAACATAGTAGACTCACCGTGGCAAGCTTCTGAACATCTTCATCTGAGGCTCCCAGGGAGGCCAGGCCTATTTCTTGTGAGAACTGAGCAAATTTAGGATCAGCAAGTAGGGGGACGTGTCCCAGGAGTTCATGACATGTATCTCTGACAAGAATGAATAGAAAGAAATGTTAGAGATATTATAGTGTTGAGAAACTTTATGCCACTCATAGAACTTGACTAAGAAATCTGCAGAAACTCCAGTTACTTACTGCCCTATAATAGGTATGACATTTACAATATAGGAAATGATAGGAAGAAAAAAAAAGTGCTTTGATGTAGAGAGAGCCTGCCTCAGAGTCCAGAAAACCTGAGTTCAAATTCTTCAAATTGCACATGCCATGGGACCCTAAGCAAATCATGTAACCTCTTACCCTCAGGTATCCCTTCCACATCTTGGGGGTTAAGGATTCAGCACCCCAAAAATCTGAAAAACTTGAATAAAATTTTTGGCCCTCCAGAGAAGTCTGAATTCTTATGGCATTAAAAGATAAAATTGATATTACACAATACTTTATTGTATCTGTAATTATATTTTATAATATAATTTTATAAATCTATAATTGTATTATACTTTATAATATTGATATTATATAATATTATAATATTGATATTACACAATACTTTACACACATTTTATGCATTTCCAAATTTCTAAACTCTTTCTGTATCATCTGATGGCCTTTCTGTGTTGTCTGCAGCTTCCGCAAAACTCCCCTAAAATTCCCATTTAATTTCCTATGCCAATCCATGACATAGCAAAACAGTAATGGGGAAAGTCGCAATGTGGAAAGGATAGCTGTAATTGTTGCTTTGTGTTGGTGGAAGTGGTTTCCATACTGAGGGATTTCTTTCAAAAACAAATCACAGGATCAGACCAAAAAAAAAAAAAAAAGACTTCTGTAGAGAAAGATTCATACAAGTAATCAGTAAGACAAGGGAGCTAAAAAAAGTGAGTGCAATATTAGGCTGCATTAAGATAAGGAGAATGTCAAGGACTAGAGAGTGACCAGCTCACTGCTGGGTGCCACATTTTAGGAAGCACATTAGTAAGGTGAAAAACATCTATAATTGCTCCTGCCAAGATAGTCTGGGAAATAAGAGAACTGCCATAGATAATACTGAGCAAATGAGTGAATGAAAAAAGCCATTTATTGGGCACTTAGCATATTCCAAGCACCCAGTTAAGTGCTAGAAGTACAAATAGTTAATCTGTGACCTCAAGGTCATATGTGGTCCTTTAAGTCCTCAACTTGAAGTCTAGATTCAGTCAAAGGGCTGCACTTGAGGACCTAGAGGGCTACATGTGGCTTTGAGAACGCAGGTTCCCCGCCCCTGTTATAAAATGAGCAAATGATTCAAAATTGGTAGAAATAGCTAATAAATATGTTTATTAAAATAATTATCAAAATAAAAAATAAATAAAACAACTGAATCAAGGTTCAGAAATGTCTCAAAAGGCTGACACCATTGGCCAAAACTAATAATATTAAATGTTTAAGAGATGAATATAAAGTCCTGAATTTAGGTTGAAAAATACCACTTGAATAAGTACAGGATTGAGATGGGGGAGATGGAGTGTTAACCTGATTTAACAACAGTCCAGGTGATAAAGGCCTAGGAGAGAATCTCCTGTACTTATCTAGACATGGAACTCTTCAGGGGCTGAAATATGATGATTGAGGCATTAAATGATGGTAGACACTGCCTGATGACAATGAATATCTGAGATAAAGGCAGTTGGGGAAATTTGGAAGCCAAACAGAAGAAATCAAAACTTTT
Organism: Gymnobelideus leadbeateri; assembly: GCA_011680675.1. NCBI lineage: Eukaryota > Metazoa > Chordata > Mammalia > Diprotodontia > Petauridae > Gymnobelideus > Gymnobelideus leadbeateri. The sequence continues at coordinate 7,598 of WOXC01005640.1, read as the reverse complement.
TCATACAAGACCCCTCTACCTCCCAGCTTCTGTTGAACCTGCCCTGACTCTCCTACCTGAGGTTATTAGATTGAATGAGATTGGAACATGATAGGTGTGCACCTACAAATACCTGATGTGTTTGTCTTGTGGAGGAGGGGAATCAGATCATTTTTGTGTAGCTCCAGAGGGAAAAACTAGCACCAACAAGTACAAGTTAAAGGGGCTACACTCATTTTGGACTTTTTTGGTCTCTTCCCCGTACTTCTCCTTTTCACTTTTCTATTATCTGTTGCCTTCTCCATATTAGAATGTAAGCAACTTGAGGATGGGAATTCTTTTTTGTTTTTTGTATCGCCAAAATTTAGTCCAGTGCCTGGTACATAGTAGGTAAGTAACTTAAGGGCAGGAATTATTTTTTTGTCTTTTAAATCCCATTGACCAACACATACTTTCATATTCTAATGAATAAGTGATATCATCAATGTGGTTATTCTTTCTAATGATAGATATCAAGCCCTCCAATCTTCCCATTTTGTAGGACTGTCATCCACCTTCCTGAAGGTGATGACATTTCATGCATATCAATGGAACTATCCATTGGTTATTCCTTGGTTCTCTATATACAACTATATTTTCTAGATATATAGATATAGCTATATATCCAGTTACATCCTTGATACAACTTCTCCTGAGTGACTGAATGTGTCACAATCAGCTCATACCCATTCTTTGCCTCTCCATTGCCCTTTGGGTGATCTCCAACTTTAGCTCTTTAGAAAACATAGGATTCCATAACTTGCAGCCATAAAACATTGCTGAAAAACTATTGGTATAAAGAGACTTTGTTGTGCTTAATAAATTTTTATAAACTAAATTTAGTGCAAATCTCTTTTTAAAAAATCGATTTGAAAAACCCAGGCCATGCTCACTTCAACTCTTTACTCTCTGGGCTTCTCCATCTTCTGATCTGTAACCTTGCCTTTCCATAGAAACACTAATCATCACCCCTTCTTCTAGTTCCCCTTTATGTGTTATCTTGCCCCCATTAGAAAATAAACTCAGTGAGGGTAGAAACTATATTGCTTTTTGTTGTATTAGTACAGTGCCCACCATGAAGTAAATATTAAATAGATGCTTTTAACTATCTGGGCAACTAGGTGGCATAGTAGATAGAGTACCAGGTCTGAAATCAGGAAGACTCATCTTTTGAGTTCAAATTTGGCTTTAGACACTTTCTAGCTGTGTGATCCTGGGCAAGTCACTTAACCCTGTTTGCCTCAGTTTCCTTATCTGTAAAATGAGCTGGAGTAAAAATCATGGCAGTATCTTTGCCAAGAAAACCCCAAGTGGGGTCACAAAGAGTCAGTCAGGACTGAAACAACTGAACGATTAACATCTATCTAATACATAGTGCAATTCCTGGCACATGTACATGAGAAATGTTTGTTGAGTAATTGATTTCCACTACATCAAATCACCACAGTAGTAATTTAAAGTTAAGATTTCATGTATCAGAAAACGATTTCCTATTCTAGAACCTTTTTTGGGTAGGTAGGAAACTCTAATTTCGATAGTATAAAGGACTAATTCACCAATACGTAGGGAGAACAATTAATTCCTTTTTTATTACTGCTTGAGAGGGATTGTCAATTTGGGAGGATTAAAAATTATGCAAAGACACAGAGCAAGCCACGTACTTTCAATTGAGTCTAAGGGCCCAGAGCAATGTGCCCAACAGAGAATTGTAAATGGGGAGATAAAGATGAGCTTCATCTTTACTAAGTAGAAATGCTGCCACTGTATTTCACCAGTTCTCACCTTCCCTCCTCACGGCATTGTCTCTCAGTGGGGCAAAGGACTGAGAGAAAAGAGTTTCTGATTTGGAAAGAGAGTCTGAGAGCAATATTTACAGTAAACTCTCCTCTCTTGGGGCAAAGGCTTTGAGTGCTTCTATTTCAAAACCAGGAACGAGGTGATTATCTTTTATGACTTTAGTGGAACAGTCACAAAAATAAAACCAAACTGCTCTGTATTCTATAGCTTTTGCAAAGTTCTATAAACAGGTAAAAAAAAAAAAAAACCAGACGTGCCTAGAAATATTCTCACCAAAGTAAAACTTGGAGATTTCAAAGGCTAATAATTAAGCTATTAATTCTGGTGTTTTAGTTTCCATAAGATCGATATGGTACTTTGACATTTCATAGACTCTCAGAATTGGAAGAGATTTTGGAAGTCATTCAGTTCTGGTCCCTGCCTATTGTTTCCTCTTCAGCATTACTGACATTCATCATCCTCTGCTTGAATACCTCCAGTGACAGAGAACTTACTCCTTCAGCAGATAGCCCGTTCCATTTTTGTACACCATTTTGTATTTGTATGCCATTTTATATAGCAGAGGTGACTGTGAAAGCTCTGATTATCTGAACTGGGGCATCTACCCCAAAGCTGGAAATGTGTATCAAAATGCTGGTGCTCTAACTAGAGTATTTCAATTCCTTGAGGTGAAATATGCATCTTGCTGGGATGATGCAACAGTTTCATCTTATCGGGGAGTTGTTTTAATATCCCAACAAAGTACATGTCCTTCCCTCAGCAAGGAGCTAGACATGCAGTTGACCTTGGAGTTCATATCCAGTTCCATAGAAAGTGACCTAGTCTAGCAAAACAGGGGTTCCATTGTTCACGCCTAACAATGCTTCCATTCAGTCAAAATCTACCTTTCTGTAAATCCCACCTGTGTTGTTTTCCACCTTAGGGTCTGGTCTACTCCAAGGGTTCTTATCCTTTCTCTGTGTGTCATAGACTCCACTGGCATGTTGCCAAAGCCAGTGGACCCCTTTTCTGAATACTACTTTTAAACATATAAAATACAAAGTATTACATAGGAAACCAATTATATTGAAATAAAGATGCAATTTTCTTCCCATTTAAGTTGACAGGTCCCCTGAAATCTATTATAATGTATCATAATCCTTGGGGATATATTCCCCAGGATGAGAACCCCTGGAAGCAGAGTTTGGTCTGCTCCTTCTTCCATATCTCTTAGAATCTTTATAGTGTATCCTCAAAGATAAGTTTCACCCCCATTCCTAGGACTGAGAGATGTTTACAAATAGAAAAAGAACACAAAATAGCATCCAGGGAGGAAAGAGAGATCTATCTAAGGCCAAAAGAGCCATATACTTGAAACCTTGAACTGGTTTCACTTGAGTTCATTGAAATGAAAACAGTTTCTTTAGGCCACTTAGCACAGTGCCCGTGGCTCAGGAGTCCATTGGCAATCTGTATGCTGTATCCTTCACAACTGGACCACTGAGCATCTCATTAGAAATGGGTTCTGACCAGGGAGATAGTTTTGCTGCTTTATTTCACTAGATCTTCCTTAAAAGATTCAATTATTCAACCATAATTACACCTGTCAGCACAATCTGTCCCCAATCTCTACATCGGCAAACTTTCCTCTTTTCAATTCCACTCAGCTTTTATGCATTTTCCCCTGAAGAATGCTTCAATGTCTCATTTTTTTCCACACAAAAAACATTCTTGTTCAGTGAAAATGCAGAACCTTTCAAAATTGTTAATGCTGTAAAACATCATGTCTCCTTTTCAAAAAAGAAAGCTACGGATCATATCAGACATCCAACCTTTGCTGCCTTAAATTGGAATCTTTTCTGATAAGACCCGTGTTTAGGTTTCTAAAGCCTGCCGAAAAGAGACTTTTTGTAAGTCCAGGCAGAGCACCTCGAGCAAATGCCTGAATCATTCTAAGAAAGTTGTGCTAAGTTGGCCGCCAGCAGATAATGGACCTGGTTGTGAAGTTCACATTAAAGACAAGTCTGGCATTTTCTTCTTCTTATCGCTTTTCAAAGATGACTCCTCACAGTGTGTTAAGCCACTTCTTTTTCATTTTTATGGTAAATTAAAGCCTTTAAAAGGCATCAGACAAGCATCGAGCATTTGCTTCCCATTCCAAATATTCCTATCTGTCTTTTAAGACATATTTCTATAGGTTTTGTTTGTTTTAAATGACACAGAAGCTGACACTTTAGATAAATCATAAAAAGGAGGAAGAGAAAAGAAATGAATGGGAGATGGAAAGAGAGATTGTGTAGATGAAAAGAAACAGGAAGATGGCTTTGGGAGGAGTTTTCTGCTTTAACTCACTATTTGGTGGGTAAGTGCACCTAATTGGGGATAATACAGAAGGAAATCTAACAAGGGAATGACTCAGTTTGTTTTCATCATGCTGACTAGAGAAGTCTCCAGGAGTTCATTTAGGACTGAAATGGGTTTACTTCTATTTTTGTTTTGGTTTGCTTTTTACCAGTGCCCAATTCACAGATTAATGTGGAGTTTCTTCTGTTTGTGTTGAGGCCAACAGGCTAGGAAATCTGCCCCTTTTTTATTTACATGCAACATTAGAATTGACCTGGGCCTGTGGTTTCAACAGTATTGGAGAAATTATGAAAAGAAAACCTCCTCTACCAATGCAGATCTAAAACTGTTCTGTGGCTAGGTACCCGGATAGCACAATGGAGTGAGCTGTAGGCCTGGATTCAGGAAGACTTGAGTTCATATCCAGCCTTAGATATGTGCTGCCTGTACGACCCTGGGCAAGTCATTTACCCTATGTCTTCCTCAGTTTCCTCAACTGTATAATGAGGATAAGAATTGTGCCTGCCATCTAGGGTTATCGTGAGGATCAAATTAGATAATAATCGCAATGTGTTTACACAGTGCCCGGCACATTTTGTTGTTGTTGCTGCTGTCCAGTCATGCCCAATTCTTTATGACCCCATTTGGGAGTTTTCTTGGCAAAGACACTGACTAGAGTGCTTTGTCATTTCCTTCCCCAGATCATTTTATAAATGAGGAAACTGAAGCAAATAGAATTAAGTGACTTACCCGGGGTCACAAAGCTAGCAATTGTCTAAGGCCAGATTTGAACTCGAGAAGATGAGTTTTTCTGACTCCAGACCTGGCACTCCATCCACTGTGCCACCTGATGGCCACCTGGCACATAGTAGGCATTAATACATGCTCATTCCCTTCCTTAACCTCCTTCCCTTCAACTTACAGTTCCAGAACAGGGTTTTAAACTCTGTGTGTGTGTGTGTGTGTGTGTGTGTGTGTGTATGTGTCTGTGTCTGTGACTGTGTCTGTGTCTGTGTCTGTGTCTGTGACTGTGTCTGTGTCTGTGTCTGTGTCTGTGACTGTGTCTGTGTCTGTGTCTGTGTCTGTGTGATAGATCTCTGACAATCTGGATCTTTTCTTAGAATGATGCTTTTAAATATGCAAAATAAAATAATAGCACTAATTAGCATTTATATATTTCTTTTACAGATTTGTCAAGTGCTCCATATGTTACATCATTTGATCCTCATAAGAGACAGATGCTATTATCATCTCCATTTTATATGTGAGGAAATGGAGGCAAACAGAGATTGAGCCACTGGCCCAGGGTCATATAGTTATTAAATGTCTAAGGTAGGATTCGAACACAGGTGTCCCTGAGTTTAATTCCCACACTCTATCCACTGCACTACCTCACTGCTCCTAGGATCACCAAGGAAAACAATTATATTGAACTACAGTTATCAAAATATGGTTTAGATAAAAACTCAAGGGCACCAGGTTAAAGACCTCTGTTTTAGAGGTTCCCGGGAGGTTAAGTGATTTGTCCAGGGTCGCACAGCCTGTATCTGTCAGAGGAAACCTGAACCTGAGTATTCCTGCCTCCAAGGTTCTCTATCTACAAATCACACATAAATACTCTTGTGGATGGCTTTACCAGGGTGTGACCCTTGGGAAAATGCCAAATAGAATGACTGGTTTCCCTCTTCTAGTCTCACCCCTGGACTTTATGAGGCAAACAGCAGTTATAATCTCTCCTCTATCTAACTGACATGTCTCTGCCTTTCTCTACAGCTCCCACACAAACATCTCAGTCTGATCACCTATAGGAACATAGGAACAGTATTCCAAGATATCTTACAACAAATTCTGTATTACAGCAGAAAGAGTGCTTGAAATCTGGAAGTTCAAAATCAGACTGTCTTACTGAGAGAAATGAGTGCTTTCTATTATGTTAATTACCCAGACTTTTTATTTCCTTATTCAGGGATCAGCCCCTGTAGGTCAGTCAGCCAGTCAATGAAGGACCAGGCTGGATTGATAAGATTATCATAATCCTCAATCTTGAATAGGACCCCACCCCACTAGGAGACTTTACTTCTGTTTGAGGTGTAAACAGTATCCAATCTAGGTAAATTCTTGCTCTGAGAGAATAAACTCCTTCTATCCTTTCATTGGAGTTTAAGGTGACAGACTCATAAAGGAGAAAACGAACCAGAGTGGTGTAGGTAGAAATAGATTCCTTTGTCCAAATTGCTGGTGATGGCTGAGTCTCATGATCAAGCCACATTCTCCACAGGAGGTGTTAAAGATGTTTAGCCCATCGCCACATTAATTATTCACCAATCAGGGTTGATTTTCAACTGTCAGGGGCACTCCCTTTTCTAAAAGTATATTAAGACTTCCAGTCTCTTCACATCTTTGTCTCTGGTTACTGACAGAAACCATCAACCATCAATATCTTGATTATTAGCTAGCCTAATTAATAAGTTGATTATTAATTACCTAGAAATTCTGACTCTGGAGAAACAGCTCGTCCAAGCCTCTCTGCCCCCAGATTCCCCACAAACTATGTAAAAAAGGACTCTGAACAACTTCTGGAGCCCCAGCACCCACAGAACGACACAGAGAAGCTAACCTCCCGCTGAGGACAGCCCAGCAGCCCTGCAGGAAGGACCAGCACAGTGGTCTGGGACCTGGCAGCGAGCGCAGAGCGCAGGAGCCGAGCCAAGCTCAGGTCCCTGTGAGCCGAGGTTTTAGCCCCAGGGCGGCAGGGCCAGCAGCCAGCTGGAGGAACCCCAGAACACCAGGAGCCGTGGCAACTCCAGAATTATCAACATAGACATGCCTAGGACAAAGTAAGAGGTTAGTGTCCTATGGACTTTGGGACCTGTATTTGGGGAATGCGTCAGCTCCCTCCCCTGGGGGCTAGAAGCCACTGAGGAGACACTCCACTGTGTAGTTTTCAGAGGCATTTCCAGCTCCCAGCCTACAAATCATGGGGAGATCCAGCGATCAGTCTTGGGGGGTAATCGCTCTTGCTTTAACCTCCCTGGATCTGGATTGTGATCTAGGGTGGAAGTTGTGGGTGGGTTTATAGCTTGCCAGAAACGGAAGTTGCCCCCCACACGTTCGGGACGAAAATTCCTCTATCTGGCCTTAAAGCCATAGTGTGCCAACAAGCCAAAAAGTCAAGCAATTAAGTGGCAACATGCCAAGGCAAAGGAAACAGAAAAATGCAACCCTAGACTCCTATTTTGGGGGCATAGAGCAGAAAAAGGACTGTGAGGTCAGAAGTCCTGCTCCAAAAGCCCCAGGGGAAAACATGAGTGGGTTGCAGGCCATAGAGGACCTTAAGAAGAACTTTAAAAATCAAATAAGAGAAGTGGAGGAAAAATTAGAAAGAGAAATGAGAAGGATGCAGGAAAAGTATGAAATGAGGGTCAACAGCCTGACTGAGGAAAACAACACCTTAAAAAATG